>CM059312.1:3220000-3667500 GCA_030340665.1 Neosalanx taihuensis | reverse complement strand
GCCCTGCGGAGGGTCACCTAGACCCGCTTTAACTCGTGCACTCAGCTACAACTGTGTGCAAATATGTGTTTGTGAACAGCGAGATCAGAGTTGTGTCAATACTAC
Source organism: Neosalanx taihuensis (assembly GCA_030340665.1). Lineage (NCBI taxonomy): Eukaryota > Metazoa > Chordata > Actinopteri > Osmeriformes > Salangidae > Neosalanx > Neosalanx taihuensis. The sequence continues at coordinate 3,667,395 of CM059312.1, read as the reverse complement.
AGCCACTAGAGGGGGTGTGTGTGGGATGGAAGGGGGGGTGTTCTGCATTGTGAACTTGAGTTACTGCAACATGAAGTAATCCACCCAGAAGTTGTCCCGCACTGCAATGCAACGCCACTGGCAACGGCGAATTGGACGCGTGAAGAGATCGATGGCGATCGTTTAAATTAAAACATGATGCGTATCAAGGAGGTCGTTCCTATAGCAAAATATGACATCTTTATAGGACAGGACACGTATGACGTTCATTAGCACCCTGGAGTATTGCCATGGAGACGTCAAGCGATGTCACCGCGGTAACATCCTGAACTATCTCCATCGTAACAACCCGTGAGGTTAAAAGAATAATCTCAAGTCTTTTCGGCGTTAAGGGCTGTGTGCACCGACCTACGAAACACTACCCTGTGTATAAAAAATACGAAATGTCTGAAATATGTCTGTGGCGATGATGCGGATCGATAAATTTCAGTCAGGCTGCGGACCGTGTTGAAGTATCAAACACACTGACAAACGGCAGCGGAAACTCTGCTCCTCAAATCCAAACTTCCTCTCTGCCCCCCCCTTCTGGAAAACAGCATCACCAACGCTACAAAGAACGGCACACATTTAATTTCATGCAGCGTCATATAAAATATTAGTTTTCTTTCTTTTCGTCAGTACAGTGTATTTACATGTTCAATTTACAGATGTGTACAATCCCGGCTCGATCCGGCCCTTTTTTATAACATTCCTTTCGGACCCCATAAAACAAGATGTGAGCCGGGGGGGTGGGGAGGTGGGGGGGGTCTGTCCTCTGAGAAACCCCAACACTGGAGCGCTCAGAGCACCAGCAGTGGCGGACGGGGCCGAGAATCTAGACCCCTCTGGCCTGGACCCCTCTCTCTCTCTGGGGGGAGAGTGGGGAGGGGTGAGGAGGGGGTGGTGGGAGGTCTCTCTTCAGCTGCGTGTCTCTGGAGTGTCCCTCCTCGCCACCTGCACCCCGCTATCGCCAGCTCACTCATCCGGTTTCCTCCTCTTCTCTTAAGACTCCGAGTCTAAGTCCGTGTGCGTTCGGTGGTTCGGCCCCCGTTACTGAGGCTGCGTGCTGGAGCGATCTGCCATGCTGTCTGCCCTGTGAGAGGAGAGCTGTTGTTGCTGTTGCTGCTGTTGCTGCTGTTGCTGCTGTTGTTGTTGTTGTTGTTGCTGCTGCTGCTGTTGTTGTTGCTGCTGCTGTTGTTGTTGTTGTTGTTGTTGTTGTTGCTGGAGTTGCTGGAGTTGTTGCTGTTGGATTTGTTGTTGCTGTTGCAGCTGCTGCTGCTGCTGCTGATGTTGCTGCTGAAGCTGCTGCTGCTGCTGTTGGGCCACGGTGCTGAAGGCCCCGGGCTGGGGGAGAGGGAAGGCCGCCTGCAGGATCAGCTGGGTGGGCTGCCCGTGGAGCAGACGGGGGGCCTGGGGAGAGAGCGAGGAGGGAGGAGAGGAGCGTGAGAGGAGAGGGGGGGGCCGAGGGAGGAGAGGGGCGGAGGGGGGTGGGGGGGAAGCGGGTGTGCCGAGAGCTTACCTGGATGAACTGGGGCTGCTGCTGCTGGGCGAGCTGGACCTGGCCTTGCTGCACGCCCGGAGTCTGCTGCCCCGGCGCTTGGCCCTGGTTCTGCGCTTGCTGCTGCCCCTGGTTCTGTCCCTGGTTCGGCCCCTGGTTCTGCCCCTGGTCCTGGGGCTGCTGCTGGGCGATGCTGATGGTCTGGGCTTGGCCGCCCTGCGGCGCGAAGGCGGTCACCACCTGGCCCATGAACATGGTGGTGGGAACCATCACAGCTCCGCACCCCATCGGACCGGCCACCAGCTTTGTGAGGAGCTGGGATCCAGCAGGGAACCTGGGAGTGGGGGGGAGGGGGGGAGGGAGAGAGAGAGAGGGGGGACGGGAGGGAGAGAGACAGCAGTAGTAAAGAGAATGCGCCGTCAGCGTAATGTGAGCCGCAGCTACGGTGACCCGTGCTGGTGTCTGGAGTCTCCACGGCAACAGCGGGCGCTGACTCGGGTCCGTACCTGATCTGGCCCGTGCGGTCCTGAGCGAAGTTGGCCACGGCGCCGGCGTTGGGGCCGGAGTTCTGGGCCAGGCTGGTGGCGATCTGGACTACGTTGGGCTGGCCAGGCTGAGAGATCATCATGGTGTTGTAGAGAGACGCAGGCAGCACCCCCTGCTGGGCTTGCAGGGGAAGGGATGACCTCTGAGACACACACACACACACACACACACAAGAATGTTAAATTATACATTCACATTTTTAGTCATTTATCAGACGCTTTTATCCAGAGCGACTTACACCAAGGACAGGGACATTCTCCTTGAGGCAAGTAGGGTGAAGTGCCTTGCCCAAGGACACAAAGTCATGTAGCTGCAGCCGGGAATCGAACTCGCAACCTTCTGATCACGAGCCCAATGCCTTAACCGCTGAGCCGCCATGACTCCCATTTTTAGAATGAGGTATGTAGAAGGAAGAATGTTCACTATGACTCAGACAGAGGGTGGGAGGTGTGGGAGGTGTGGGAGATGTGGAGGTGTGGAGGTCTGGAGGTGTGGAGGTGTGGAGGGCTGGACTGACCTGCGTGAGGCCTGAGCTCTGCTCTCGTAAGAGGGCCTGTGCCTGGCCAGGCTGCTGCTGCTGTGTGCTCTGCAGGCCTGCCACCACCTGGCCCTGCGTGTGGACAGCGCCCCCTGGAGGCACTGAGCCCCCCTGCGTCAGCTGCACCGCCCCAGGCTGCAGGAACATCTGACAGGGGGGGAAGGAAGGAGGGAGTTAGGCTGGGACATACAGACAGGCAGACACACAGATGTACACACAGACATAAACACAGGCAGACACACAGGCAGACACACAGGCAGACACACAGGCAGACACACAGGCAGACGCACAAAGACAGACGCAGTCTCAGACACTATCTCAACACATCCCATGATTCCACACTGGAGCGTGCTACGGAACACGGGTTCTGCCCTGTCTCCCTCTCTCTCCCCGTAAGACAGCCCTGCCTTGACCGGCCGCCCCACCGGAGGGCGCTGCTGCGGGACGCCCTCACCTGCAGGCCCTGCCCGTGGACCTTCTGCAGCTCGTCCTGGATCTGCTGCAGCTCCTGCTGCTGCCGCTGGATGTTGGCCTCGATCATGCGAGTCCTCTGCTCCAGCTGATCCTTCAGGTGCTGCATGGCGTCCAGCTGGCTGGAGAACTGGAGGGCGGGCTGGGGGAGGGAGGAGAGCGTGTTAGGAGGAGAGGGGGCGAGGGGAGGCAAGGTTACATCCCTCTGGGGAGGATGGTGTGTTAGCAGGTAGGGGAGGGGGGGGGGGGCTAGGTTTTGAGTTTGATTCCCGGCTGTGGCTACATGATGTTTTGTCCCTGGGGCAAGGCACTTCACCCTACTTGCCTCGGGGGAATGTCCCTGTACTGTAAGTTGCTCTGGATAAGACATGTAACTATGTGACTGCATGTAAATGTAAATGTAGGAGGCGGGGGGGGGGGGGGGAGGATGGTGTGTTAGGAGGCCGGGTCTCGATCATATCCCCATTGGAGGCGGACAGCTATGATTCAGAGGATCTCACCTGGATACTCTGAATCTGTTGCTGTTGTTGCTGCTGTTGTTGTTGTTGTTGTTGCGGCGGTTGTTGTTGCTGCTGCGACACCAAGGACGTTGCCGTGTTCTGGCCCGTGTTCTGGGAGCTCAAAGACTGCTGCGGAGGACCAATCAGAGGCACCGCATCAGAACCCGTGACCCATCCGATTAACCGGACGCAGCCAATCAGCAACGACGTCCCGCCACGACCCCGTCTGAAACCAACCTGACTGCTGATGGACGACCTTCGCTGCGACGACCTCTCGATGGCGGACTGGCGGGCGGGGGCCGTCCTGTCCGTTTGCACCTTGGTCTGAGACACTGAGAGGGAAACACACACACACACACATTCCTGAAGAACTGTGGGTAATTTGGGACGGACGCACGGTCGGATGCGGAGGACGATGTGCGCGATAGGCCGCGTGCGTGCGACGGCGGGCGTGGTCTTACAGCCCGGGTCGGACACGGCGGTGTGCGAGGAGGACTTGAGCGAGCTCCGCGACGAGGCGGACGGCGTGCGGCTGCGGTCGAAGCGTTCCAGCGCCTCCTTCAGACCGCACGTGTTCAGCTGAGACTCGGAGCCCGAGTCCCCCCGACCCTGCTGGACACGGAGGCAGCGATCAGCTTCACGCTCACCCATCCACAGCCCAGAAACCCCCAGAAGCCCAGAAACCACCCCCCCCCCAAAAAAACCTCCCTCCTTTCCCATTCGAATCACCTTCTCTGGGAGGGTCTCCTCGATGCCCAGCTTCCTTCGTTGCTCCGTCCTCACCTCCGCGTAGCTGCAAGGACACACAACGGATGTCACTCGCTGCGCTCCCATCGCCACAGCGGGCGCCACGTCCTGTTGGCTGTGACTGGGGCGGTTACATCTCCTGCTTTGTCACTAATGTTTCTCTCCTGCTGCAGAAGCCATCCCCTCCTGTGTGAAGGGCGTTGGTATCTTACCTCACCACCGTGTGTGTGCAGACTATGAACTCAGGCCGGGAGTTCCACTGGTGGTAGGTGATGTAGTAGTGAGTCTGCAGCCAGATCCACTGCTGGCCCTTGGTGAGAAACCTGTAGTAGCAAGACTTCCCCTTCCCATACTGCAGTACTGTAGGAGGGAGAGAGAGAGAGGCAGACAGAGAGACAGATAAAGAGAGAGAGGGAGACAGAGGGACAAAGAGAGGGAGACAGATGAATACAGAGAGGGAGACAGAGAAACAAATAAAGAGAGGGAGACAGATACAGATAAAGAGAGAGAGAGACAGAGAGACAGATAGAGAGACAGAAAAAGAGAGAGAGGGAGACAGACAGATAAAGAGAGAGGGAAACAGAGAGCGAGAGGGTAACAGAGACAGATAATGAGAGGGAGACAGAGACAGAGAGACAGATAAAGAGAGGGAGACAGAGAGACAGACAAAGAGAGGGAGACAGAGACAGATCAAGAGAGAGGGAGACGGAAAGACAGATGAAGAGAGAAAGGGAGACAGAGAGACAGAGAGAGGGAGACAGAGAGACAGAGAGAGAGGGATACAGAGACAGATAAAGAGAGAGACAGAGAGACAGATAAAGAGAGGGAGACAGACAGAGAGAGAGGGATACAGAGACAGATAAAGAGAGGGAGACAGAAACAGATAAAGAGAGGGAGACAGAGAGACAGATAAAGAGAGGGAGACAGAGACAGATAAAGAGAGGGAGACAGAGAGACAGATAAAGAGAGGGAGACAGAGACAGATAAAGAGAGGGAGACAGAGAGACAGAGAGAGAGGGATACAGAGAGAGAGACAGAGAGACAGATAAAGAGAGGGAGACAGAGACAGAGAGAGAGGGATACAGAGACAGATAAAGAGAGGGATACAGAGACAGATAAAGAGAGGGAGACAGAGAGACAGAGAGAGAGGGATACAGAGACAGATAAAGAGAGGGATACAGAGACAGATAAAGAGAGGGAGACAGAGAGACAGAGAGAGAGGGATACAGAGAGAGAGACAGAGAGACAGATAAAGAGAGGGAGACAGAGACAGAGAGAGAGGGATACAGAGACAGATAAAGAGAGGGATACAGAGACAGATAAAGAGAGGGAGACAGAGAGACAGAGAGAGAGGGATACAGAGACAGATAAAGAGAGGGAGACAGAGAGACAGTAGTTGGGTGCATGAGGAGCAGAGAGCCCCGCAGGTGCAGCAGCTCCACAGGACGCAGCCTCACAGTGCTCGTGACACTTGGCCAGCGTCTCCAGGTCGTCCACGTGGTAGTAGTCGTACCCCGAGGTCCCCAGCACCTCGAACGGCAGGTAGCCTATGATGGGAGGAGCCCTGCGGAGGTAAACAACCACACCGTCATTCCCCTCACACAACACACACACACTTCCAAAAACGCTGCCACAAAGACCAGTGTGACTGCATTTAAATTGTGAATATTACACATTATAACCCCTAGTAGTAGTATGTATGACCCTAAGTCAATAGGGTTGTATCTGCCAACTATTTATCTCCTGACAATTTTTCATCTCAAGATCTGTATATATTGTATCCCAGCACTGTATTTTGATCCCAGCCTTAACCCCTTGTGTGCATTTACTTACTTATTTTACCCCCATTCCTTATCCCTGTGTGCAGTATTCTACTATTTTACCTCACACCCTTACCCCTGTGTGCCGTTGTCGCTAAAGAGTTTCCCCTCGGGGGATTATTAAAATATTCTGAATCTGAGTTCTGAATGTCACCTGTGATCCAAGAAGAGAAACTTCCACTCCAAGCTGTGCCTGGAGGTGAACTCCTCGTTCGGTTCATCCACGGTGCACATCTCCTGCAGGGACACGGAGGGCCAGGGTGAGGCCACGCACCCCCCCCAAGGTGGGAACACTCACAGCCACACACAGTCCGTACGATCGGGACTCTTACCTTGATGAACTGGGGTTTGGCTAATCTCACAGTTGCTATAAAACACACGCGATCCCCGAACGACGGATGGAGAGATCGCTGGATGACTTCGTCGAAACCGTTCAGCGTCGAACTAGGCACTGCAAATGGAACAGGGTTGTGGGTAAGTTGGTAGGTAGGTACGTACGTATGTAGGTAGGTAGTTATGTAGGTACGTACCGTATTTTTCGGAATATAGGGCGCACTTAAAAGCCTTTAATTTTCTCAAAAAACGACAGTGCGCTTTATAATCCAAAGCGCCGTATATATGGATTAATTCTGGTTTTGTTTACTGACCTCTAAGCGATTTTTGCGTGGTACAAGGCACTCATGGCGCTAAGTCAAAATGTTTTAGTACGACTTTGGTAAACTACAAAGCCGCACCGCTTGCAGCATTACGACTACCGTAGCCAGGAGCGTCGTGGAGTATAACATACTGTGCTTCACCATAATATTATTAGACTGATTTATCTGACTGTTTTTTTCCGCTTAATGCGTCTTATAGTCCGGTGCGCTTTATATATATAAAAATATCGAAAATAGATCATTCATTGACCTTAGTGCGCCTGAGTGCGCCTTATAATCTAGTGCGCCCTATAGTGCAAAAAATACGGTAGTTAGGTAGGTGGACCAGGGACAGTGTTGAGCCCCTCTCTGACTTTCGGGCTTTGCAAATCACATCTGACTGGATTGGATAGGTGGAACGATAGTTTCACCTGGTTCGGAGGCGCACCAGCCGGTGGCTGAGGACCAGATGAACTCACCATTATTCAGGGATTTGAAGTTCCCAATGAATTTGACGTACTCATACACGGGAGGCTCTTTGGGGTTGATGGTTCCTCGGAGCATGTGGCAACAGAACTCCAGCTGGTTTTTAGCTGCAAACCAAAGACGAATGTTATTCACACCCGGGTCGGACTGGACTAGGGTTAGACACAGGTCTATATGGACTAGAGTTAGACCCAGGTCTATATGGACTAGGGTTAGACCCAGGTTTACATGGACTAGGGTTAGACCCAGGTCTATATGGACTAGGGTTAGATCCAGGTCTATATGGACTAGGGTTAGACCCAGGCCTATATGAACTAGGGTTAGACCCAGGTCTACACGGACTAGGGTTAGACCCAGGTCTATATGGACTAAACTTGGATTAGGATTAGCGGTACTTACTCTTCATGTATTCGGGGGTGAGTGGCTCTCCCTCCAGGACGTGGGAGGACAGGGCCTTGTACACGTCTGAATGTTCCCCGGCAGGAAGGAAGTTCAGCAGGTTCTGATCCACCAGGTCAGACTGCAACACATGCACCGACATACGCATGCGGTAAACACACGCACACAACAGTCACACCTATATTTTCAGACTACAGTGAACCCTCGTTTTTCACGGGTGTTACTTTCCAAAAAGAACCTGTGATAAGCGAAATCCGTGAAGTAGAAACCTTTATTTTTTTTACAATTATTATACAATTAAATAATCTATTATATATTAAAAACAAAGATCAAACCCTTTTTACAGGCCCAAGCATTTATTTAACAAATAAAAGTACTATATACTGTGAACCGCAACTTTATTGATGCACAGGTTTGTGAGAGACTGTTTAGCCAATCAGAATGCAGAACACAATGCAGGAGGCAAATCCGTGAAGTAGCGAAACCGTGAAAAGGGTTCACTGTACTGACACAGGAAGTACACACACGTGACACACACTGCCCGTTCAGCAGAAAGCTCACTAGATTGGTTCTTCCAATCCAGTGGTTCCTCTGCAGCAGAACGGCAGCATGCTTCCTGGTTCAGCTCCAGAACATTCTAATGAAGGATACTCACGGGTAGATGTTCCAGCAGGGAGGTGACGCTTTCGGAAACGTAGATGATGTTTCCATCTGTCATGATGGCCAGGAAGAAGCCATCCAGAGCCTGCCAGACACATCGGCTATCGTTACACACCGTTACACACGGTTACACACTGTTACACACCGTTACACACCGTTACACACGGTTACACGCAACTTCTGTCCGTTCTACGTCTGGGGTGGGCAATTCCAGTCCTCGAGGGCCGCTGTCCTAAAGGTTTAAGATGTTTCCCCTTGTCTAGCACACCTGATTCAAATGAATGGGTTGTTATCAAGCTCTGTGGAAGCCTGATAGTGACCATTTATTAGAATCAGGTGTGCTGGAGCAGGGAAACATCTAAAACCTTCAGGACAGCGGGGTCTTCGAGGACCGGAATTGCCCACCCCCTGTTCTACGTGCACGGTGTGGCACCCGGATGAATGAGATGTTGGCGGCGTGCGGATGAAACATCGCAAACTCTCACCTCCAGCATCAGCTGCGTGAACTCTTCATTACTGAGGAAAGTCGGTTTCCAGTCCTGACGGATCTCGCTGGACTCCGACTGAGCAGCGATTTCTGAACAGGGGAGAGGACATTCATGACTCCTGGCACATTTAACGCACGCACACCCAGGGTCAAGGGTTACAAAGTTGAAGTTCAGGTTTGCTGGGGTCAGAGGGTGGGGGGGGGGGGGGGGGGGGGGGGGTTCACAGCGGTCAGAGCTTTTACCTTTGTGCTTACACAGGTAGTCAATGCTCTTCTGCAGGATGGTGGACTTGTCCATCTTGCGCGTGTTGCCAGGCAACATGGTGCCCAGCTCCTTAATGAGAACATTGAACTGGTCTCTCCTCTTCTTCTCAGACTTGTTTCTGGACACGCTGGGGGTTCAAAGTTCAGATGGGTTGAACCACTTATGTCCGCTCATCAAGGTTATTTCCAGTCCTGGTTTCTACAGGTACTTTTTACGCGACGCTTTGGATTAAAGTGTCCGCTAAATTGATCCAATGTAACATTTTTGCAGCGGGAGCATCTCGGAGACTCACTGAGGACAAGACTCAAACTCTCGCAAGGTCTTACCATAGTGCCCCGGGTTCAAATCCAGCCTTAAACCTATGCTGTGAGTATTCCTGTCTCTGTCTCTCTCCCCCTTGCCCTCCTGTCTCTACAATACTGTCATTATCATTCATTTTTTTAAGGCAGAAATGCCCAATTTCTTTTTCAAAGAAAATAAAAACGATTGTCATATTATAAGAACACTTGTCTCGATCAGAACCTCACCGTTTAGCTTTGTCTTTCTCATCTTCTTCCATCAATCCATCAAAGATGCTGCCGTCATCCCTGCGAGGCAAACAGCTGTTAGTCCACGAAAACCAGCCCTCCACATCCAGCCTGAAGCCATGCGAACCTCACACAACGATGAACCCTTAATGAACCTCGATGGAGGCTCCATCACCAGAACCATCCCCCCCCTCCCCTTGTGTGGATTCACCTACCGTTTTTTTTTGGTGCTCCCCTATCCCTAACACTATCCCTGTGTACACTTTTCTAATCTTTTACCTCACACCCTTACCCCTGTGTGCTTTTGCGAGACTGTGTGCCGTTGCTGCGAAGAAGTTCCCCCGGGATAAATAAAGTAATCTGAATCTGAAATCTCCAGCGTTTAACACAGCCCTGGCAGAAGAGGGCGCTGTTGCTGGCCTGGCTATATTTAGAGTGGACCCTGGTCTCAGTGACTCAGCTGCTATCCGGGAGGAAGGAGGGTGGAGAGGGAAGACCCGTGCTTAGTCAGCCGACCCCGATTAGCGTCACAAGCTCTGATGCTAGAACTTTCCAATACTACACCGTAACAACCCTTCTAAGCTTGTCCCATGGTAGACCGCTGTGGTAAACATACAAATAAATTCGATTTTTTTTTACAAATTTAGAAACATTATTTTGTAGGAGGCTTTTTGGCGGTGGCGGCGGTCGATTTTCTTTCTTTCTTTTTTTTTTGAGGGGGAGGAACTAGAAGCATTTCAGAGCAGTGATTTAAGTCTGTGCGTAGGGTGTGGTGCGGTTGTACAGTCGGTCCTCTCTGAGGTAGGGTGACTGTACTCCTGACAGCAGGGGACGCGTGGGAGCAGCACTACAGTCCCCGCAGAGCGGGAGCCAGGCCAAGTCACGCCTCGCCTCCTCCGCGGACGTGAATCACAACTAGAACCTTCTACGTACGCCCCCCTGCATGTGCCTGCTAGTGATCCATTAGCTCTGCGGTTTAGCACTCAGACGAACACAGATTTACATATGAGATTAGAATAATCCGGGCTAGACTAACCCAGGTAAGGCTAACCCAGGTAAAGATAACTCGGACTAGACCTCAACCAAGCTAAAAGCTAACCCAGGTTGTAGGAGCTTGTTTAGTCTAGTCCAGGCTAGACCCAGAGGCATGGGTGTGTCGGCAAACATGCCATTTATTGTTGCTAAATCCACGCTAACAAACACAAGGTACAATTCAATCCATCATCCCCTTAACCTAGAGGCACCTGACAGCCCCAGCCTCTAGTCTCAGACACCCAATGCCTGACTCGACTCCCAGCTCTAGCCCCCTAGAGTACTAGTCCGAACCCTAGTACTAGACTCCAGCCTAGACCCTAGTACTAGAGACCCATCCCAGACTCTAGATCTTCAACCTAAGCCTCATACATCAACTGTGAGGGCACACACACAATCACGAGACGCTCAAAATGGAGTTTGTCTGAGCTGTTGGTTAATCCTGGGATTAAAGCAGGAGATTCTACACTGTAGGGATATGGAGCCTCGCTCAGTCCAGCCTAGACTGGCTCCAGGTAAGAGAAGAGCCGTACTGAGTTCTGTTTGGTTGGACATTGTTGGGGAAGCGTGGCTGTGCAGTGCGGCGGAGGTAGGTATGCGCTGGACTCACCGGTCTATGCTTGAGGTCATGTTGTGGGCTCTTTAGGGTTGCCGTGGTGGAGAGGGGGTTTTTAACCGTGAGGTAGACATTGGTACACAAGCCTAGAAGACGAAATAGTACACGAAAGAACTTTACACATTCATCTTTTTCCATAGACGTGCACTTAAAATGTACAGTGTATATATTTGTATGTATGCATATGTACAGTATACATTCCCATACTTGTGACAACTTAAATATATGTATGCATGTTTTATACTTATACGGGTATACTTTCAGAATAATATGATACATTATATTATATAATATGTCATCAAAAAAAGGGATATACATGTCAAAAGATTCTATAATATGTGTTTTCATGGGTCTCACCTCTTTTCCTGCTGGATTGAGGCAGGGATGTTCGGCAGAGGGTGGGTAGGGGTCAGGGGTCGGTGAGTGGGGGGTCTGTGTCAGAGCTAGATAGGTACAGCAGGAGGCGCTGCAGGGTTCACCACTGGGCCAGCTCCCCGGTCAAAGGTCAGAGGTCACCGGGAAGGCGTTGCTGTGCTGTGTTTTCAGTCTGCTGCGCGTGGTGAGGTACCACATGACAGCTACATGGGAGGACCTGCCAGGTCGAAGGTCAAAGTTCAAGGGGTTCGGGAACGGATCAGGGGTCGGGACAGGTCGGTGGGCCTGGGTTCAGAGTGGAGAGGTCCAGCAGCAGATCTGGTCTGAGAAATGCACAGGAGGGTCACCGGTCACATGATCTGTCTGGGAACCCACACAGAACCAGGGGGACTCCTTGTTGCCTCTATGATCTGGAAAAGAACATGGAACACGTTAACCTTTGACCCCAAGTCACACACAGCTTGACCCCACACGTGACCCAAGCTTTAGACCGAAACAACTCTGCACTGTCTCCACACACACACAGACTGTACTCACGTTATAACCTTGTAAACGAACACACACTCATAAAAGTCCGCACATATTTACATTGAGTCATTTTACAGACGCTCTTATCCAGAGGGACTTACAGTAAGTACAGGGACATTCTCCCTGAGGCAAATAGGGTGAAGTGCCTTGCCCAAGGACACAACATATTGTAGCCACAGCCGAGAATCCAACTCACAATCTTCTGATCATGAACGCCTTAACCGCTGAGCCACCTGACTCCCTCCATATTTCTGCTCTGACTGACAGTCTCGTGGTGTGAAGTCAGATTTGCGGGTGAATATTGGAACCGGAACACAGGCTGAGGAGAACAGTTGTGGGCAGTAGAGGCACCGCCCACAGACCAAATAGGGACAAGGAGACACACAGCAACAGTCTCAGGAGGGGAGTCAGGTGGCTCAGCGGTTAAGGCACCGGCTTCATGTTTGGAAGGTTGTGAATTCGATTCCCAGCTGTGACTATATGACGTTGCGTCCTTGGCCGTAGCACTTTATCTTGCATGCCTCAGGCAGAATGTCCCTGTACTTGCTTTAAGTCGCTTTGGATAAAGCATCTGTCATGAATATTTATTGAGTATTTATGAAGACATCCTAACATTTTTAATGAGCGTCAAATTGACGCTAAATGAGCATCAAATCGATCCATGAAAGTCCATGTTCATGGCCGATACTGTGTTACAGACTCCGCATTGTGAAGGTAGTCTAAAATAGAAAACCTTTGTGCGTGCAGCTTAATGCATCGCAGAGAGATTGGCGGAGAGGGCTCTGTTGTGAGTACGAGGGGAGAGAGGCGCTGGGGAGGAAGCGTGTCGCGGTCCGCTGACTCCGAGCTATGACGCCCTTCGCGGCACGTGAGTCCCTCGCTGCACACGCCACGACCCCCGCACGCTCAAATAGCTCGGGCGCACGCAAAACACGAAACCCTGAAGAGAAATCAGGTCTCTGTCTCCAAACAGGTTTTATAACATAATGACCCTCCGTCGTGGCATAACAGTCACCTGGACGCATCTGGGTCGAGATAAGGGGGCCAGGGGATAATTGGCCGGATCCTCTACTGGACCTGAACTCGCTGTGAGATTAATTCCACTATCGTGTCAGGAGAGACGAACAGACGTATTCATAGGCGTCACGATTTTCCTGTTGAAGCGTTACTTCTCGTTGACTGGAGAAGTCCTGGGAAATAAATAAACGCGGTCGATTAGCACCGCGATGAGATGGAGGTGAGAAAAAGGGAAACGGATAGAAAGGCCAAGGGGGAAGAGGAAGACAGGCGTCATAAGACGCAGGAAGAGGACAAGATCTAAGGGAAGGAAGAAGCGCTGAAAAGGACGCAGGAAGCAGTGGAGCTGCAGATGAGGAAGGAAGCGGGAAGAGGACTGCTCCACAGGAAGCAGGAGGTGGGGGGGGGAGGACTGCTCGACAGGAAGCAGGAAGACTGCCTAATAGAAAGTAGGAAGTAGAGTGAGTACAGCCCCAGAGTGCAGTAGCAGTTCTAGGCTAGAGTTGTGTAACTGTGACATCACTGTGCTTCACTGACCCGCTGACCCAATGACCTAGTTTCTTCGTTTCCTACTCCTTCCACTCTGCCACTGCTCTGGCCGGTAACAATACTTGGCTAATCAATGTTCAAACCCCTGAGAGCCAATCCAAAAAGAGCAGAAACGAGCCCTGAGCAGCCAATCGTCACTCAGCTTTTCAAATCACAGCATCCCACAAACCCCATGAGTAAACACAGACCCAGAGGACTTAGAGAACAGAAGAAAGGGAGGGAGAGAAGAGGAGAGGAGGCAGGAAGGTAGCCGGAAGAAAGGTGGGTCGAGGACACAGCTGGGTAGAGGGGGGACAGACGGGACAGGAACAAGAGAGGGGCAGGGGGGAAGAGGACAAGGCAGGGGAGGGAGGGAGGAAGGCGGAGGACAGGGAGGCAGATGGGTGGGGAGGGGAACAGGAGGGTAGAATGGTTCAGGGCAGCCAACTCAACATGCCACACGTCTCATATTTCCTCTCCGCTTCCTCTCTCCCGTGTTCGCACGCCTCTCACCAGACGACTCGCAAGTAGGTCAGCGGAGCTGCGGGGATGGAGCATCCTCGTCTCATTGCCACGTGCACGCAGGATCCGTAACGCCATAGCAACCGTCCCACCATGCCGGGGTAAAAATAGCTCCGTTGAATTCCTCCGCGCGGGATCCTCCCTGACAGCATCCCCCCTCTTCCCCTCCTCCGCGTTCCCTCCATCCCCTGCAGCGATCGATGTGATTGATTCATCGTTCGATTGACTTATTCCTATAAGAGGTTTGCCTCTGCCTTCGTTTCGCCAGGTGAGAGCAGGTAGAGATGCCAGGTAGAGAGAGCAGGCGAGAGAGCGGGTGTTAGAGGATATTACCACGGCAACCAGAGACCAACGAGCTCCATCCAGCCAGTCGGTCAGTCTCAGAGACGGAGAAACATGCCAACTCTACGCTAGAACATCTGGAGCACGTCTCGCTTACTCCGCGATGAACATCTGGAGAATGTCTCACTGCTCCGCTAGAACATCTGGAGAGGTTCTCGCAATACTAGCAGAACATCTCACTAATCCAGATTAGAACATCCCGGCGAACAGCTCACGGTAGTGCCGGTAGAACGTCTAGAGCAGTAGTTCTCAACCCTGGTCCTCCAAGGTTCACTGTCCTGCATGTTTTAGATGTTTCCCCCTTCCAACACACCTGATTCAAATGAATTGTCATTATCAGGCTTCTGCCGAGCTTCATAGTGACTCATTCATTTGAATCAGGTGTGTTGGAGCAGGGAAACATCTAAAACATGCAGGACTGTGAGCCTTGGAGGACCAGGGTTGAGAACCACTGATCTAGAGAACATTGCACTATGCCACTGGAAACATCAGGAGAACATCTCACTACTCCACCAAACCATCCGGAAGGCCAAGGTCTGCACACGACCCATGAACGGACAACCCGTAAACACAGTGACGTCATAGACAGCCTCACACATCAGGCCATACACAAGCAAACGCACGCACGTTAACACAACCTAGTCATTCAGTGGACCCGTACCAACTCGACAAACAAGGGCTTCATTTTGCAGGCGGACACACACGTCCCCTGACTTACCCCCGCCCACGGGAGGTCTAAGGAACAACACCTCTTTACTTGACATCCACACCGTGATATGGGTGCGCCAGCCCGACTGCAGGTCCTCATTATTCAACCGTCATTTCCGCTTCATCGCCACTGCTTTAGAAAACAATAAGAAGGTGAGGTGCCTCCATTCAGTCTCACGAAGACACCGTCAACGGAAGCTCCGCCTAGGAACCGTTCATTCGACCCCCGCCGCTCTCTCTAAGGGCCTGACAACCTTCACATACTCCGTCTGGGTGTGTAAAGGTAGGTCCACTGTCGCGTCTTTTCAAAGAATGCCCATTACCTGTCAGCGTAAACGTAGGAATGCGTTGCGTCGGAACGCACGGACGTTTCTCGGCTCCCGCACAGCAGCTTGTCAGCGCGGATAATCAGGAGCCTCTAAGGACAGACCCACAGGAATACACAGCGGCTTGAAGCTGCGTTAGGTATGCCCAAGACCCAGAGCTCTACTGCTGTGCCTCCACCCACCCACCCACCCACCCACCCACCCACTCACTCACTAGGCTCCAGGGCCACAGTGACTCTTTGTTATTTGAATTCTGAAGCCTGCCGGTGAGAATATCTGACAGACCAGCTGTACCTTTCACTGAGCAGGACCCCTATGTTGGAAGGAGGACGATGAGGAGGAAAGGAAGATTCTGTGCTGCGGGAAGGATGAGGAACGAGGAGAAAGAAGAGGAACGAGGAGGGAGGAGAAAGAGGAGGATGAGGAGGGAGGAGAAAGAGGAGGATGAGGAGGGAGGAGAAAGAAGAGGATGAGGAGGAAAGGTGAGCAGGAGGGTGAGGAGGTGGAAGTGGCCCATCCCTAACGGCATCAGAAGTGTAACCTCCACATGAACTCAGGACGGGCCCAGTCCAAAGGCAGACATTACTGCTCCTGATAAACAAAGCATTTCCGAATGCCTTTCTCAGCCTGGAGTCATCTGCTGTTCCCTCCTCGACGTGACTCAGCTGAGCGCACGGTCGACACGGCAACAATGAAAACACGCAGGGCTGCCAAAAGAAAGGAAACACAGACCTAACCTTTAGGATCCACGCGGAACCTCAGGATCCACGCGGAACCTCAGGATCCACGCGGAACCTCAGGATCCACGCGGAACCTTAGGATCCACAAAGAACCTCAGGATCCATGCAGAACCTCAGGATCCATGCAGAACTTCAGGATCCACCCGGAACCTCAGGATCCACGCGGAACCTCAGGATCCACGCAGAACCTCAGTATCCATAAAGAACCTCAGGTTCCGATCCACACAGGATCCTTTTTTCTTTTTTTATCCGTATCAAAATGTATTCATGTTGTCTATGTAGTTGTGCGGTAGATGTGTAGTTGTGTGAATGTGTAGTTGTGGTGGTGTGGTTAGGAGATGGCCCCGGTTCATTGTTTGGATGGCTGGCTGCCTGGGAGACCCAGCGCTTCTGATGAATCACAGCTAAAACATCTGGGTCATTCAGGAGGTTCCAACCACATCCAGAAACCTAACAACACACACCAGACAGACAGACAGACAGGCAGACAGGCAGGCAAGCAGGCAGGCAGGCAGGCAGGCAGGCAGGCAGGCAGACAGGCCGACCGACAGACAGGCAGACAGACAGACAGACAGACAGACAGACAGACATACAGGCAGACAGGCAGGCACGCACGCAGACAGGCAGACAGACAGACAGACAGACAGACAGACAGACAGACAGGCAGACAGAACTGCCCTGCCTCCAGCTCCGAGCCTAAAGTCCTCAGACTCAGCTAGCACCAGGGAAAACATAAACACAAGTTTCCTCTCCCGAAAGCCCAAAAACCTACTGTGTGTCATTGCGTGTCTCTGTGTGTGTGTGTGTGTGTGTGTGTGTGTGTGTGTGTGTGTGTGTGTGTGTGTGTGTGTGTGTGTGTGTGTGTGTGTGTGTGAAACTGAATAAACAATACAGAGAGCAGGTGTAAGTGGGTGGAGAGGCTGAGATGGAGCGAAGCCTTTGTGACGTTCATCTCCAGTTCTACCTTGAGGGAAAGCCTGGTTTTGAGACACCTCGTGAGGATGCCACAGTTAAGTTATTTCCCAGCCTCCCCCCGTGCTGACATTACACAGTCCGGACCCTGGTGATAGCAACACCAATGGTGACGTCACGCAGGGTTCCCCTCGCGCAGTCCCGGCTGCGCCTCATGAGGAAAGTCGTATTTCAGATTCCAGTGCCTTGTGGCTAATTCTAGCATATTTACATGTAAATGTGGATTAATATGCACTGTCCCTGAAATAAATAGATAAATAAATAAAATAAAAACAATTCCAACGACAGTCTTTGCATCCCGACCATCAGTCTCCTCTTAAAGATAGATTACATAAATCACGCAAAATTTGCGCCCCTTGATTTTTGCACTAGAGTCATAAAACTGACGTCCCACGTCAAGTCCATTGAACTGTCAGTCATGCTAGAATGTTCTGGGAAAACACTCAACATCTCCATATCGCTTGCAGAGAAAGTGAAAAGGCACAGGCGACAAGGAACATGTGAAAACGACTAACGGCCCTGATGATCAACTCACATCCGGTGTAGTTACATCTACGCCGCCAATTATTGATTAGTGATCATGCCTCTTCGCGTACCAGGCGCTTATTCCGTCCGCCACAGGTTGCCACCCCCCCCCCCTCCCCCCCATCATCTACAACAGCAAGAGAATAAAAGCACTTAAGGTCAATTTGATTTATTTGCACTCCAGCTTCCAAAACCTCCGTCTGAGTCCCTTTGGAAGGGAAAAAAAAACAATAACAAGCACTTTCAATACTCACTGTCCTCAGGTGCCCCCCCCCCACCCCCCACTCCCCGTGACTGTACTGTATCACGAAGTCAGCATCACTTTAGACGATTAAACGTTTTAGAGGAGATATCAAGTGCCGGAGCTGTCATCTAAGACTTGGTCACACTAACGTGGGTCATCTCTCAGTCAAAACCAGCGGGGCTGCAAAGCGAGCAGGCTTTTTTAATACAGCCAAACATGGCGTTGTCATTCAAATCCAAACGTTAGACAGCAAAGCGACGGACGTTTTTACGTTTAATAATATTTGCGGCGCGTTATGCTATAAGGACAAGCCCCCCCTCCGGTGAATTCTCTTCTAACATAAGGAATGTGGGTCACCAGGCCTTATGAATCAAGAAAGCACAGCAAGAAGAAAGAAAAAAATGATATTTATTCCTTCGCAGCAGCCGCTATTCCGCAAGACAACCACACCGGAACACGTTGGCTATAGGTTAGGAGAATTGTCACGCTCGTACCTTCAATGTTTCGTCCGTCCGTGGGTTTTTTTTCCGTCTCCAGTTGATCCGGGAGCTGCTCCGCTTGTGCGGAGCTTCAACTCTGTTGGAACAAACAGCCCAGGCCTACGACTGGCTCCAACCGCGCATGCCCAGTTGAACATCAGCTATTCTACGATATTAGGATTTCTAAAAAGCCTTGACACATCCATCCCCCCCCCACCCCCTTCCAAAAAAAGTATGTGACTTACAATGGTTTATAGTTCGTGGTCGTTGAAGAATTACCTTTGGAAGTGACTGGGATTTTTAGTAGCGTGCAAACTTCACGCCATTGTTATAACCGTTGTTATAAACATGCACAGCTATGTTGTACTCATATTTAGTGCCCTTCAAATTGTTGGGTCAAACACCCTTAATAATAGGATTTGATGGTGCAGTACCTTTCATAATTGCTTTAAAATGAATTACATTTGTCGTCTTATGCAAAGGGAAGTATGATGATAGTTTGTTTATTACACTCGAGTAGATAAGGAATCTAGGGTAGGATCTTTGGAAGTATTCAGCACATTATTCTCGTTATACAAATGATCTAAATGTTTGGCCTGCATACGTCGCTCACTCCGTTGGATGGATGCCAATTGGGTCAAACGCGCGGGCCAACCAACCTTCGAGAAGCGTGCTGCGCGCGCTCAGGACACTTGCGTGACAATTCATACAGCCAATCACCGGCTTGTGCGTGTGCACGCCGAGTCACTGTTCAGCCAATCGGCTCCAAGTCTACAACTTCATTAGTTTAGCGTGCCAAGTTCCGGAAACGCTGTATTTTGTGTTTAAACCGGTTTGTAAAAAAAGAAAGAAAATAAAAGGACATATTTGTATACAACATGATTGGTCTCATTATCCTGCAGTCGTATATTTTTACCACAGTTATTGGGCCATTTCACGGATCCCTCCGCCATGCTGTAAGGATGTATTTTGCAAGACTAACACAATTGAAGCTTTGAATTGTAATACAGCGTTGCGGTTATTTTATCAGAATTGACCTTTGGCTCTAAATGATAAAAAATCGCACCTATCAGTACAAAGTCATCCCGCCCCCTGTAACCTGTTAAGAATCGCGTTTATAACTGTGTTGTTGAGCGGTTAGACTGGGCGTTGAGCCGCGAGATCAAAGTACTAAGAGCATTCTACTGTTTTACAGTCAAGATAAACCTAGACTGGACTCAGTATTTGAGTGGTAACAAAAAAGTCAAAACATATTAATACTGTACGCTGTAAACGTTGTACTTTCAGCACATGAATTACCTTGAAATTACATGTTTGTTTCATTTCAAACATTTGGATGAAGGGTGATGTTATATTGACTGTGTTTCATGTATGCTTCAGTAAAAAAAAGCCCATTAAACTAATTAGAATATTTTTTTCAAATGTTGATTAACGTGTTTATTTAATTGGTAAGTGAAGTCAAATGAAAGTCATTTATTTCCAGGACTAGGCTGCCATCTACTGTTTATAGCAGGTACTGCAGACAGCCGGCCTCCTCCGTTGCTGTGCCAACGTACAAACCAGTGAAACCACAGTTTCAGAAAACGGTTTGTGCCTCAGTTGCCGGATAATTTTGGGATGATTAAATCAGTTTATAATGCGTTTCTAAAGTGTATAATCATGTATTCGTCCTCGATCCCTCACAGTAGCCTTTTTGGAAGAAAAACTAACTGGCAAAACGGATGTTTTGTGCTTAATTGAATTGAAGACCATGTATTTTGCATAAGTCTGATGCCTTTGAAACCACTTAGTAGTGCTGTGGCCTAATATTCAAAAGGAAACCTCACATTAAGACACCGTGTTTCGAGGCGGCAGGGTGGCGGAGTTTAAGAGGTCCGGGGAGCGGTCTGCTCTTTACAAGCTTTTCTGCTCGGCTTGTTTGTCACCTCCAGACTCGGCCCCTCGCAGGAGGATTTCACACCCGGACCTCCAGCCTGACAGGCCGCTATGCAGGCGCCCATGCGCGGCACCCAAGGTGTGAGGCCAAACCCTCTGGCTTCTAGAAGCAGAACACCCCCACAACTCACAACACCACTGTTTCTCCTTGGGTCATTGGAGGTTTCCTCGTGGATCCTTTATTTTACAGTATGAGGGGGATTCAATGACTATTCATTCATTCATTCATTTTCTACCCCTTATCCCGAGACAACCATTCACTCTCACAGTCATACACTAGGGACAATTTCTCCAAAACGTCCAATTCAATTACTAATCTTATTCATTTATATTGGACTTACCGGGTTATGAAAATATGAGTTTGTTCGTTTTTTAGGCTCCTTGTATCTGGTAGTTTGAAATAAAAAAACATAGTGGGTCAGGGGAGGCGTGTCCTCTGGTTGGATAGGCCAGCTGTGTGCGTCGGTGGTGGATGATAAGAAGGAAATGTAGGCATCGCATTATCATCATTATCAACATCATCATTATGGGTAGAAAAGGCTGAGAGGTGAACTGTGGTCCACAAAATCATGCGACAACTAAAGTAATTATATCACAATGCTTTAATTCAAAATACACTATCATGACGGCACATTTGGACAAACAATGAGCAACTTTAGTAGGATTCTTTGTTTACATTCAATATATTATATTCATCACTATACAGGGGCTGTTAGTGGATATGGTTCTCATTAGGCCATAGGAAAAGGGTGGGGAGGGGAGGGGGGGTGTTCTGGTCCTCTCCATTCAGCAGTTCAGCCAGCAGACACTGAAGGACACATTACAAAAGTCAATTCCATGGAAGTCAAGCTCTAAAATCATCAAACATTCGTAACAGACTTTCTTAAATATGGTCCTCCGGACAAACGACCTTGCATGTTTTAGATGTGGACACACCGGATATAAAAGAGTACACAAGCTGGGCAGGGGGGGTCACTTGGACAGGGATTGAGAAAAGCTGACCTATTTGTCCATAGCGTTTACCTCAATCCTTTTTTCTTTATTCATATTCTGGAGATCTTCCATTTCGTGGCTGTGAAACAAGAGATGGATGTTATTCTCCTGGTAGTATCATCGTATGACTCTGAGGTCTTATGACCCAGTTTAGAGGCTGAAGAATGGTTCAGACATCTGCTTACCCGGTACAGGAAGTATCCTCTGCTCTGGATGCCAGCAGGACCCTTCAGGTTCTCCTGCGCACATGCACACACGGACACACACACGGATACACACACGCACGCACGCACACACACACACACACACACACACACACACACACACACACACACACACACACACTGTTAGGACAGGAAGTCAGGTTCGGAAAAGAAAGCCAATAAATCAGGAAAGAGCCCTTTCTTTCCTTCCTTCCTTCTTTTCTTCTTTCCTTCTTTCCTTCCTTCCTTCCTTCCTTCTTTTCATCTTTCCTTTTTTCCTTCCTTCTTTTCATCTTTCCTTCCTTCCTTCCTTGCTCCTCCCTCCCTCACTACAGCATGTGCATCTCCTCTGAGAGTGTGGCCCTACCATGAGCACTGCTAGTGGGTCAGCGGCTGCTGGTTATCAGCAGTAGCTTCTGCGTCACTTTTCCACATTTCCTCAGATGTTTCCGCTGCGTCTACCAGGCAAATGTCGGCAAGCGAGGAGCTCACCACTTAGCCAAACCAATTTCAGATGATAATTGCCCTAAGTAGGAAAGGAACAACTAATGCAGGCCAAGCTGGTACAGAGAGTAAAAAGAGAGAGAAAAAAAAAACACTCTCGCATGATAAATATGTCATGTAATGACATGTGTGCTCGTGCATGTCAAGGTCACTTTTAGCTCACGCTCACTCGAGTGAAGCTACACTCCGTAAACAAACCAACTGTTTCTCGATAAGTCGGTAGATGTTTTCTCCCTTATTGTGATTGGTTGCTTGTCAATTTTTTTGTTTAGTGGCACGATGAGCGTTCCGGGGAACCTAGAGGAACGTTCCGGTTGAGCTGGCGCTCCATCGTTTGATCTGCCTCATCTCTCCGGAGCTAAACCGATCGGAGCTCATCCGTCAACTGAAGACGTCGAGCGTCAGGTGAGCAGTAAACTGTCAAACAAGCCCATTGCACGGCCTTTCAGTGACTCACAGGGATCGTTTTGGCCGTGACTCTGCCCAGGAGACGCTGGAGGTGAAACATGGATGCGTGTGACACACGGAGGGTACAAACGTGCAGTCTGCTTCCTGTCGCTCGCTGTGTATCAAGGCGAGGAAGCAGTTTCAGTCGACATACAGGAAGCTGACACATCCACACATTAATATGGAGAAACGGGGGCCAAGCACAGCCACCCTTGCCCCCCCGTGGGACCAGGGAGTGCAGAGGACTCTCAGGTAACAACGGGTGCTCCTTCACACGCACGCACACACACACAGGCCTATACTGGAAAGCACACACAAACGCTCGCTCACTCACTCACACCCATTCAACCAGTTTAAAAGTTCTTAATGAGTCCTCAGTGCATTCCTGTGAATACAGAGGCAGGAAGCAGGAACACTGAGGCAGGAAGCAGGAACACTGAGGCAGGAAGCAGGAACTCAGAGGCAGGAAGCAGGAACACTGAGGCAGGAAGCGGGAACACAGAGACAGGAAGCAGGAACACTGAGGCAGGAAGCGGGAACACAGAGGCAGGAAACAGGAACACTGAGGCAGGAAGCAGGAACACAGAGGCAGGAAATGGAGGCAGGAAGCAGCAACACTGAGGCAGGTAGCAGGAAATGGAGGCAGGAAGCAGGAACTCAGAGACAGGAATCACGAACACAGAGGCAGGAAGCAGGAAATGGAGGCTTGTGGTTGTGTTAAATTACTGACCCTTTTGCTGGTGTCACGGATTTTCAACTCCTGCAAACAGGAAGAAATCACATGAACACACATTAGATCTGAATACACAGGTAACTACAACATTAATGTAACTGTTGTAGTTTGCAGATAGACACATTAAAATAAATAAATAAACAAATATTCATTTATATTCATAAAAGCGACTTAAGTTCAGGGACATTTCCCTTGAGGCAAGTAGGATGAAGTGCCTTGCCCAAGGACACAACATGAGGCCAACGCCTTAACCTTTCAAGTTCAAACATATTTTCACACATTAACATTGCCAGTACGTATGTAAGGAGACAAATCAATACATCATAATTTAATATATATATATATTATTATTTTTTTTTTTAAGCATAATTTAGTTTTTTGTGTATAAAATATTGTCTGGTCGTTGTGTTTACCTTGGACTTCTGAACCAGCATCAAGATGCAGACTTCTCCCAACAGGTCTGACGGCTTCAGAAAACAGATTCAAGGAGACGATGTCACAACGATCTCATTTCCGTCTCATTTTTCTTTACATCACGAATTAGAGGCGATGGAGTATCGGAATAACTCGATCAAAAAATAAGGACGGCAGGAAAATGAGATCTTATTATGTGAAGGTGTGTTAAGATGGCGCCGTCGCCAGGGACTTGATTACGCTGAGTGGTGAAGCCTGAGGAGCCCTCAGCTCCTTATTACATCCTCACTCACCCGAAATGGCAGGTCTGCTGAGAGGTAGGCTGAGCATACCTCATCCACCTGGGGGGAGGGGGGTGGGGGGGGTGAGGGGTGGGGGGTGGGAGGGGGGGGAGATGTGTCATCATAAAGCCAGATGGAGTGGCAGAAAGAAATACAAAGAAAGAACAGATGAGAGAAAAGTGAAAGAAAGAGAAAGCGATAGACAGACAGACCGAATGAAAGGCGGAGAGACAGACAGACAGACAGACAGACAGACAGACAGACAGAGAGGAAGCAGGGATCTGACCTGACTGAGGAGCTGATCCTGGTTTATTGTAGCTCGCTGCAGCAGGACTGGAGCACCTTTGGCAGGCAGACAGACAGACAGGTAGGTAGGAAGGAAGGAAGGAAGGAAGACGGACAGGCAGGTAGAAAGACAGACAGAGAGACAGACAGGCAGGTAGAAAGACAGACAGGTAGGTAGGAAGGTAGGAAGACAGACAGGCAGGTGGGAAGACAGACAGACAGGTAGGTAGGAAGCCAGACAGGTAGGAAGACAGACAGACAGGTGGGTAGGTAGAAAGACAGACAGACAGACAGGTAGGAAGACAGACAGTCAGTCAGGTAGACAGACAGGTAGTTACACATGCAGACAAGCAGATGCTCTTGTATAAGAACATCAGCATATTTACAACATCAGGTTTGTAATTATTTATCAGAAGGTATGCATTGTCAGGAATCTCAAATCATGTCATATGTACAGGTCTTTTTATTGTCAATTTTACATTTGAATAATATGCTAGTACCGTGTCACACACTCTAATGACAACTGTTAATTTCCTTTTCTTCGTACAACATCAGTTCTTTTTAAAGTTTCAACAGTTTGAAAAGTTTCTTGTTTCAGACTTTTCATACTAAATTAAACGAAACGAATATTGATCAAATAAAGTGTATTCAATCACGTTAATTAAGCCACAGTCATTTATCATCGCGCAATTAAAGATGACGGAACTTTTCCTCTCCGCTAAATACCGAAAGTAATCATTGGTTTTCCATAATGTATAAGCAGTTAATATGTATTAATGTGACCACCTGTAAATACATAATTCTTACATAATTCATAATTCTTAAATATTAGACCGTATTCTATGCCTTGTTTTAGGCTACATACATCTATCTTATTGTATGTTATTGTGTGTGTGTGTAAATATAGTGTAGAGGGATTAATACTTGGCACACTGGCGTATTTAACATCCTATCTCCCAATTCAAAAAAATATTTTTAACGTTAAACTTGCACACATTTTTTACGTTTAACTGGCACTGTCCCTATCATTTACATATTGACTAAAACGCAACCAGATTCATTGCACAGGTTTCCGGCACATGAGGTCAAAAGTCGTACAAAACAACACAGATCCTCGAAACAAAGTAAGCCATTTTAAAGTTTGGCCACATGTTCATAACGGACTGGAACTTACTGGTGCAGCCCGGGATGGCGGAGATGAGCAGAACAGCGAGGGTGATGTTGGCGGGGCTGAGCGGGCTCATCGTCCTGCTGCACAGCCTGGTCATGTTGTCGCTCTGGGAACCTCGGCTTTGGCACTGGGAGGAGGTCTTCATCGTTACTTCTGTTCTCTGCACTGCTTTGTCGTCGCCTAGTCGGGTTAGTGGTCGTTCTGCTTGGGTTTAATCATACCCACCCTCCCCACCCCCCCCCCCCCACACACACACACACCCCCCCAGGACCGTTATAAGGCGTGGGGGGTCACCGGATGAATCAGTGACACTTCGTGGCGTCATCCTGAGCATGCTCCACGGTGGGATGTGTTTTCGTTACAGTACTTTACAGCAATTTCATAAACTTTATATGAGTCAGGCATAATCTATTACATGGGCAAATTGACATAAGACTCCCCAAACCCCTCTACCTTGTGCTGGTTAGGGGTACATGTGCACAAGGATACAGGATAGACTACATCCCAATGAACTTGAGAATGTTCTAGAACTCTAAAGCCATGATGGCAGGATATTCTACATTTAACTCTATCTATGACAGCAAGATGTTCTAGAACTCCATATCCATGATGGCAGGATATTCTACATAGAGATTTATATCTATGACAGCAGGATAGAACTCCATATCCATGATGGCAGGATATTCTACATTTAACACTATATTTATGACAGCAAGATGTTCTAGAACTCCATATCCATGATGGCAGGATATTCTACATAGAGATTTATATCTATGACAGCAGGATGTTCTAGAACTCCATATCCATGATGGCAGGACATTCTACATAGAGATTTATATCTATGACAGCAGGATAGAACTCCATATCCATGATGGCAGGATATTCTACATTTAACACTATATCTATGACAGCAAGATGTTCTAGAACTCCATATCCATGATGGCAGGATATTCTACATTTAACACTATATCTATGACAGCAGGATATTCTAGAACTATAAATCCATGATCCAGGATGTTCTAGAATCTTATGCCCATGATGGCAGTAAAAATCCATGGACTTGACATCAATATGTTTCTGAAGGCAACACCCCTGATAGCAGAATTAACTTCCTATTTTCCTCTCTCGGTGTATGTTTAAATGAAATATTAAGATTACACACCACAGTGTAACCAGAGAGCTGAAATAGATACACACACGCATGCAAGCTCACACACACACACCTACACACACACACACACACACACACACACACACACACACACACACACACACACAAAGACACATTCAAACGCCCTCACACTCCAACAACAGTCTGTCAGTTCCCAATCACTCCCACTGCGGGCCGCATGTTTTAAACTCTGTCTTAAGCAGAGGTGACGGCAAGCTCATCTAATTGAACGATGTTGTCTGAAGAAAGCTGCGAAGAACATTCTCATTCCAACCTGGAATAACGAGATTAAACATAAATCTGAGAAATGACGACAAAAGATGACAAAAGTGCAGCACGACACTCTTAAGGGGAGGGAGGAACATTTTCAAAATGCGTTTGAAGTGAAATGATCGGGCGGGGTTATATTAGAGTTCATCTGAAAGGTTAAAGATGGCGTGGGGAGGTAGGGTTGGGGACAGGAGGCTGGGGCTCCTCCAGGAAAGAGCATTTCATATGTCCTACTGTGTTCTACCATAGCTGGACCCAACACAGACATCACATTAGGGTTTCAATTCAGCGTGTATGCGGTGTATATAATTGTATAATACTTGTGAGGTGAGGTCAGTCTGTCCACATGTCACATGTTCTGGTTAATGGTGATTATCTTCCTTGGTAACCATCCTCTGCTTGCGTATTCTTCCTGAGAGTACGCTGTGCGTATATATTTTTTAAATGTACTCCTGAATTCAGGTGCGTTTGACATTTCATCAACATCCACTGACGTAGGTAAGCGTGAGTCCAATCAGGATGGAGATGTTCCACCGCCCTGCATGGCAGCCTGCCGGTGCGCTTCACAAACCACTGGAGAAAGCCCTCCCACTGCAGTCAGGTTCTTCAAGATGGGCTGTAGTAAGAACCAGATGTGTATACGGTGAACCCTCATTTTTCACGGGGGTTACGTTCCAAAAAGAACCTGTGATAAGTGAAATCCGCGAAGTAGAAACCTTTAATTTTTTTTACAATTATTATACAATTAAACACTCGATTATATATTAAAACCAAAGAACAAACTCTTTTTACCGGCCCAAGCATTTGTTTAACAAATAAAAGTACTGTATCTTGTAAACCGCAACTTTATTGATGCACAGATTTGTGTTGAGGAGACTGTTTAGCCAATCAGAATGCAGAACACAATACACGATTCAAATCCGTGAAAAGTGAACCGTGATATAGCGAGGGTTCACTGTACTCAGTGTGTACTCTTAGAATGGTAGCAGGGAACTTATGAGACTGCTGCTTGGAAGAGTCTTAAGACGTACGCACTGGGTGCTGTGACCCTGGCGATGACCTTGCTGTGACCCTGAGAGCCTCGGCCGAGGCGTGGACCAGAAGTCGTCTGACGATCGACCTCCTGTCATTGCTCGCCCTCATCACGCCCTTCCTAAATTAATCTCTTTCTCTGTTCCTCTCCTTTTCTGTGTCTCGTTCTCTCTCCTTTTCTCTCTGTCTCTTTTTCTCTGTCTCTCCTTTATTCTCTCATTTTCCCTCCCTCTTTCTATCTCTTTCTCTTTCTTTATTCTACATTTGTTTAATTCCATTTCAATCTCTGATCTTTATTTCAATTAAACAATGTCGCTAAAGCAGTTCACAGCAAGACAAGCACATTTTACATTTAGAATATTCAGCAAATGAATTAAATAACACTGGTAACACAATCAGTAGTATCTGTAACTAGGTAAGAGAGAAGAAGATCATAAGTGTGTGTGTTTGTGTGTGTACAGGTTTGTGTGCATGTGTGTATGTTTGTCTGTTCTACGTTCAACATGTGGGACACACTTTTGTAAGTATGAAATGAACACTTTACCTGATCGTACGGGACACAAACAAATGTTTTTTTGAAAGTTTTTTTTCTTTCACGGTAAAAACTCATACACTGAAGTGTCGAAATGTCATGACATTTGAGAGTTGACGATTGTATTGCAATCTAAATTGGGTGTGCGGAGGGTTTAGAGTGGCATTTGCATGCCTCGTCGTAATTGGCTTGTTGGAGATGAGGCCCAATGGGACAGAGGGTTCGTTACCGTCTCTGATGTATCATGAAAGCTAATTAAGGAAAGCATGTTGGCCTTAACTACGTTAGGCTAAGCTTCAAACTAGAACACCAGGCAAGGTTGCGATATAGTGATTAGACAACGTCACAGATGTGACCAGTCTATTCACCTCTTGTTTACCAAGACGGATTCAATGAAAAGATTCGAAGTGATGATCAAGGTTTTTCCCCAAAGGAACATCATTAACCTTCTGAATATGATAAACGAGACCATCATTCAAAATGGGAAAATCTAGGATTTTGAAGCAGCTGTAGCAGGCTCCTTCAGCAGATCTCTGGGAGGATGTGTAATTATCCTTTCTTGTGTTTCCGTAGTGGAAAGGCCCCTCCTTATGAAGTGTTAATGTTCATGTTCAACAGCACAGTAATTGAGCCGTCATTGTCTCTCGTGGCTGAGGAGTTTTTTTTTTCTTTCAGCCCCACAATATCCACAGTGTGACTTTCACCGAGGGTCGTAGACTCTCAGTTGTTCAACCTTTTCTTCATTAATCCTACTTGAAATGCTAATAGGATGGGTCTTATTAGACGGGAATATCCGCGCCGATCCGAAAACCGTCTGGGTCATCCGGCAAGGGCACCTGCTCACCCTCCCATTTGCTACCCCCCCTCAATGTTACCCCCCCCCCCCCCCCTCATGTTTAAGACGTCTGCTAACACACTGCTGTCCTGATTCCCTTCCTCATTCATTGTTCTGTTGTTCTATCACCGATTCATAAGGGTCAGGGAAACGCTGTGACAGGACTGAGCGTATTGTTTTAGCTGTGAAAGCAACTACTGGCTGATATCTTTTGACTCTTTCACTCTTCTCCCTACAGCTGTCTGTCTGATGTGCAGGTACACCTGTCTGTCTGCTACGCAGGTACATCTGTCTGTCTGCTGTGCAGGTACACCTGTCTGTCTGCTGTGCAGGTACACCTGTCTGTCTGCTGTGCAGGTACACCTGTCTGTCTGCTATGCAGGTACATCTGTCTGCCTGTGGTGCAGGTACACCTGTCTGTCTGCTGTATTGGTACACCTGTCTGTCTGCTGTGTTGGTACACCTGTCTGTCTGTGGTGCAGGTACATCTGTCTGTCTGCTGTATTGGTACACCTGTCTGTCTGCTGTGTTGGTACACCTGTCTGTCTGTGGTGCAGGTACATCTGTCTGTCTGCTATGCAGGTACATCTGTCTGCCTGTGGTGCAGGTACACCTGTCTGTCTACTGTGCAGGTACACCTGTCTGTCTGCTGTGCAGGCACACCTGTCTGCTGTGCTGGTACACCTGTCTGTCTGCTGTGCAGGCACACCTGTCTGCTGTGCTGGTACACCTGTCTGTCTGCTGTGCAGGTACACCTGTCTGTCTGCTGTATTGGTATACCTGTCTGCCTGCAGTGTTGTCTGTCTCTCTGCTCTGCCACGTGTTAAAATAAATACGAGCTTTCACCATGAGCCCAGTGAATTCAGACTACTGGATGAATCCCAGCTTTGTAACTCTTTTTTTTCATAATAGCGCAGATGAGATCATTTAAAATGCGAAACATTAACACATTAATAATGTTCCTGTCATATAGCTGCTGCAGTGTGGACAGGGGATTCATACGATCAATCACATGTTCCCTAATCACCCATGGAGGCCCATCTCTAAAAGCTACCGTTTTCATATCTCCTGTGTAATTTATGTTGTATTTTTTTTTCGCTTTGTTAACTGCTTATCATCATCTTCTCTATAGTGTTGCAAATGAAAGCAGCATTTATAGTAAATTTTCACCCATCATTTTCATCTGAGGAATACAAACACACTGTACTGCACACACCACGATTACAAACACACACACACACACACACACACACACACACACACTACATCCCTACAACTGAGAAGCTCTTTTCAACACGCCTGCTACTTGTCAGCATATTGCCACTCCTGTCATGCTGACTTACGTTTGGAGATTCAGTATGTTTTATTAGAAGTGTAGTTTTGTGGTTAAGACCAAGGACCACCTTTGTGGCTGTGGGGGATGAAGCACATATAGGTGGGGTTGAATTGCAGCACCCAGTTAAACAACTGCCATTATCACTCCTGGTTGTTTGGCTCTCTGGAAGGTTTCTATTAGCAGCAGGTCACAGCGGTGTGACACACAGCACTGTCGTTTGGGTAACAAGCTAGCTGGTGCACCAGGGGCCGTCCTGGCCACCTCCACACTGTGTGGGGGGGCAAAGGTCACATCCAAAGGACCCTTGAAGTCAAAATTGATTTCGGAGGGGGTCGCAGTTCTTGGCTACTCAATATGGATGTGATACTTTGTATCTCGGTGGCTTCCAAACTAGACTTCAGAGAATAACTCAATAATGTGAGAGCCCTCTCATAGCAGCTGCTGTGTGAGTTATGACTCACGGTGTGTGCGAACACACAGGTGATGACAGAAAGAAGCCATCACAGTTTACCGGATGGGTCTTATCCTCACATCAGGAACGCAACATGGTTAGAACACATTTCCTGTTCCGTAAGACAGTAAAGCCTATTTTAAGGGGCCGCGCCAAATGTCAACCCGATAGCGACAGGCAAAATATTTCTATTTAGAAAAGGAAAAAGAAAAACGTTCTGATCGTAATCCCGAGTAGAAAAAGATGTCACTGTTTCCGTCGTCGACGTGAATGTCAAAGCAGATTAGGCGGCGGATAGCGTTCGCTCTCCCGGGATGCCCGCGCGCGGAAAGCCCAGCTCGTCGGCAAGTCACATCTGCACCCCGGCAGCTGTGTGGTACGAAGTCGCCCCCAACCCCACCCCCCTGCCCTCCGCCCCCCCCCCCCCTCCGCCCCCCCCTCCACCCCCTCGCGCCACACGCTCCCTCCCAGGAACATCCCCCGGGGTCGGCCGTGTTTGGCGTTCAACCTCACGCTTGCGAAGCCTCAACCCAGAGGTGCCGATGCCGTATTCACACTTTTTTTCCTCAAGGTCCTTCCGTCGCACAGACATCGATTGTGATCTGAACAGCCACCTCAATATATATATATATATATTTTTTTATCAACACGGCCATTGTCAGACCTACGTAGGCATTGACATCTTCCCTTGACATTCTCAAAATATATTTAAAAAAATGTGTCCGGAGAAATAAATAACCGGAAATAACAGGACTGGTTTGGCTAAATCACGACTGCTGTGGCATGGAGGGAACATGCGTTGATGATCGCTAATAGCAGAGGAAGTGTGTGGGCAGTGGGCATTAAAAAGGCACCATGTTTCCATGAAAACAAAGAGGTTGAAGCACCAATTCCAGGAAAGAGTATTTGTGGGTTTGGCTTACAAATAGACCAGTTGTGCGTTTGGAGAAAACATAATGTAGGGATGGAATGCCACTTTTTCGGTGTCATATTGCGGCAGGAAATCAAGACAGGCCTGCTGGGCTTTGTGTTAACGTTACAGGCTGTAAACAGCGCCCCCTTGCTGACATTGCCAGTATTGGAATTGCTGTGTTCTCTGAGGACAGCTTAGGGCAGTGGTCCCCAACCCTAGTCCTCAGGGCCCACTGTCCTGCATGTTTTAGATCTTTCCCTGCTCCAACACACCTGATTCTAGTGCATGTTCGTTACCAGGATTCTTCAGAGCGAGTTAACGACCCATTCATTAGAATCAGGTGTGTTGGAGCAGGGAAACATCTAAAACATTCAGGACAGTGGGCCCTGAGGACCGGGGTTGGGGACCACTGGCTTAGGGCTTGAGACCATTGGAGAAGAAGACTGTTTTATTGTTTGTGTTTTGGGTCCTTCTGCTGAAATGCCATTACGAGGTGTTGTAAGAAAGGGTGGGCAACAAAATAGCGATGACATGCTTCTGTTTTTAAAGGCACTCTTACGTAGCACTTCCACCAGAGCTACGGACCTGATCAGCCTGAATTAAACTAAAGTATATAGTGACACCGAGAAGGTGAAGGAAAATAACAAATAAGTCAGTTGGGTGATGGCTTCCATGGTCCCCCGGGAAGCACAGTCCTGATGCCCCCTGCTGTCCTAGCCTGTGCCCAGCCTCAGCCAAGGCAATGAGTTGTGTCATATCCTTGCAGGAGGAACTGGGCTGTGAATGTGAGAAATGTGCCCTGCTCGTGGCTCTGGAAAGGTTGCTGGACACTTGAATGCATGCCACGGGCACTGTCACCCTCTCAGGAATAAAAGGGAGCGAAGTTATTCATGTTTTTCTCTGTGCAGGGATGTTAATGTTACTTCTGGGATGCACGGTCACAGGTCAGGAAGGGAACTAAAATGTTTTCGTTTTTTTTCACAATATACAAATGAGAACAATACCAACCAAAATAAGATATAAAACATTATAGGAAAGCATAATCACATACAGGGCCGGTTCTAGACAGGCATATATGAGGGGGCAGTCAGAAATCTGAAGGGGGCATTGCCACCCCCCCACCCCCCACCCGCGCAACAGAAAATGCCAGGGCAGAATTTTCGTCCCGGGGGGGTAGGTAGTAATCTCGCCTAGGGCTCTAAATAAGGTAGAGACATTTCTGATTTCTGATGAATTTCTTAATGTCTATGTTCATCTCTGTGCTTGTAACGCTGCTGCTTGTTCAAAGTTTTACCGCTCCGTGGTGAAACCTGACACCACACTGTCAGGCTACGTCTGGGCTCATTTGCATACTGCAACAGCGATATGAGAGGGAAGCTGCCTGTGTGTCCCTTATTCGGCTGACTTTTTCTGCTACAGATCGTTTTGTCAACTTGTAATATGTTCATTTTGTGAGCGTATTAAAATGTGCTTTCTCAATTTCTAAAATTTTGATTTGAGGGGGCAAGACATTTATTTGAGGGGCAGTGCCCCCTCTTGCCCCTGCGTAGAGCCGGCCTCGATCACATAGATTCTCTAATTAGTCTGCGTTACTGAAGATTTTTTCCCAAATTTGAGCAGATTATTTATTTATTTTGTAGAAATCTAAATAGTCAAATAGCAAATTAAATTCTAAGGGAACTAATATTATCATCGCCCGCCGCACGGATATCGATCTCGATCACCTTTAAATCGTCTTCGGCGCGTCACGTGACACGAGCGTCACATGCAGAAGCGAACTACAACCTCGAGCGGAAACAGGAAGGGAAGGGCAGAGATGAGGGAATGTTTACTAATATAGAATATATTTCCTTTTTCCTACTGTGAAAACGCACCGTCTTTACATGGGGACAAACAGCGTATGAAAGATAAACATCCACTCATTTCTCTTCTCTATCCACGAGTAATTTCATGTAAGTATTGTGCACAAAACAGAGCAAGTCTCGTTAGGTTGGAGGCTCCTTTTCAATATTACAGAGGAGGTTACAGCCATTTAGAGGTCTGACAGTCTAAATTACGAAATAAAAAATTAAATAAAAATGTGCTATTGTTCCAGCACGGTAACACTACTAGCCTGATAGAATAACAATCAGAAGATTGTATAGCTGAAAGGCTAGCTAGAGCTAACAAGCTTGACATACTGTATAACGGTTTGGGTTAAGGTACCAGTCTGTTTGTCTTCGGAGGTCGGAAGGTAGATGGACCCCTTAGGTTGCGGAGGTTCGCTTCTTTAATAAATATATACTCATTTAGCCGACGCTTTTATCCAAAGCGCCTTACAGTAAGGACAGGGACATTATCCTTGAGGCAAGTAGGTTGAAGTGCCTTGCCCAAGGACACAACACATAGTCACAGCCGGGAATCGAACTCACAAGTTGTGAGTCACAACCTTCCCATCATGAGCCCAACGCCTTAACCTGCTGAGCCACCTGACTCCCATATATAGTGGGCTAAAGCTTTGATAACATGTTTCCGCTCTCGCTACAACAAACAACCTTCAGGTTTCACACAATTCATAACAATTCATGTTTATGCTGGTGAACTGACATTGACGTGCCGTTATGTGTGTCTTGTGTCTGCCTGATTCAGAAAGCCACCATGACCGCCATCAAGCACGCCCTCCAGAGGGACATCTTTACCCCCAATGACGAGCGGCTCCTCAGCATCGTCAACGTCTGCAAGGCGGGGAAGAAGAAAAAGAACTGCTTCCTGTGCGCAACAGGTGGGACCTGAGACCCATCTAAACAGTCTACCTAATAATAATTCCTCATAATAATAAAAACAACGATTGCGTTTTCTGGGGCCGTCAACTTTAAATGCTCTAGGGTTTAAATAACGGGAACAGTACAGTTCACGGTAAATGCGTAAAAAAAAAATCTATCAATATTAATTTAGCAGATGCCTTAACCCAAAGAGACTTACAGCATGTACATTCTCCCTGAGCCAAGTAGGGTGAAGTGCCTTGCCCAAAGACACAACATCACATAGCCACAGCCGGGAATCAAACTCGCAACCTTCCAATCATGAGGCCAACGCCCTTAACCCGCTGATCCACCTGACTCCCTCCCTTAATGACAGTTTGGAATGACGGTGTTGATCTTTGTGCTCCAGTGACGACAGAGAGGCCAGTTCAGGTGAAGGTGGTAAAGGTGAAGAAGTCCGATAAAGGAGACTTCTACAAGCGCCAGATGGCCTGGGAGCTGAGAGACCTGACAGAGGTGGATGCCAAAGACTCCAGCAAGGTCAGCTTAGAGAACCAACGTCAGATGGGCCTATTTTTTTATTTTGTTTTACCCTTATTATTATGTTACACATATTAGATTAGATTCAACTTTATTGTCATTACACAGGTACAAGTACAGGGTAACGAAATACAATTAGCATCCAACCAGAAGTGCAAAACAGTTATTACAACAGAATATAATTGTAATTTTATACTCAGAATATACACAGTATGAACAATATAATCAGAATATACAGGGTATGAACAGATATTCTATGTTTACTCTTTCCTGCCAAAGTAAATTCTGTGTTTGTTTATCCTGCATAGCGTATAAAATAGATTCTGATTCTGATCATTCGCTGAGCCACCTGACCCCCCCATACCTTCCCCCGAATCCTCCGCCCAGTCTCCGTTGTTCTCTCACGCCCCCCTCACTTTGGGGTGTGTGTGTCTTCAGGAGAACCCGGAGTTCGACCTTCACTTTGAGAAGGTGTACAAGTGGGTGGCCAGCAGCACGGCCGAGAAGAACTCCTTCATATCCTGCATCTGGAAGCTGAACCAGCGCTACCTGAGGAAGAAGGTGGAGTTTGTGAACGTCAGCCCCCAGTTGCTGGAAGGTAAGGCAGGGTGGAGCCGGACGCTGTGTGGATCCTGATCCAGAACCCCTGTGTGTGGGTGTGTGTGTGAGTGTGTGTGGGTGGGCGGCTAAAGCTTCCTTTCTGACCTTTGAACTCTTAGCCGCATTGTTGTCTTTGACGAAACGGGACTGACTCCACTGATTATCATGTGGTCTGTACCTGGGGATAGCTCAGCGGTAGAACTGGAGATCAAGAGGACACTAGTTCAAATCCCCACCTGTATGTCTGGATAAAAGCTTCTGCTAAATAAATACAGTATCCGTCTGAATCTTAACGCATGTTTGAACCTGAGCTCTATTATCTATTAGTGATGTCTTATGCAGTCCCAGCATTCATGTGGAAGCGTGATGTCACCTGTGTGGTCTGCCTCTCTCTGCTAACCTCTGTTCTCGCTCTTGTCTTTCACACTGTCTCTGGCCAGAGCTACCTAAAGCTGAAGGTTGGTAGAAACTCACTTGTTTCCTTCTCATCTCGTTCTTTTTGACTCGACGTTGTCATCCTCCTCTTCCTCCTCCATTGTTGAGGCTGATGCTGCTCATTGAATGGTCTGTGATGTGGACTGTCAAGTTTTTTTTTTATATATAATTTTTTTACCTTTCCTTTTGAGCATTCTTCATCATTTGTTTGATTGTGGGTTGATTTTTCTGCCCATTTGAGCGAACAAGACTTTGTGAGCGAACGTTGCCACATCCTGCTAACCCAGACCCCATTTACCACTTCCTGCTTCCGACGTCCCACTTCCTTTCTCACCGCGTTTCACTTCCTGGTCCAGAATCCGTCCCCAGCGGGGAGAGCCAGAGCGTTGCCGGGGGCGACGAGGATGCGCTGGATGACTACCAGGAGCTGAACGCCAGGGAGGAGCAAGACATCGAGAGCATGATGGACGTGTGTGAGTACGCCATCTCCAACGCCGAGGCCTTCGCTGAGAAGCTGTCCAGGGAGCTACAGGTGCTGGATGGGGTGAGTGGAGCGAAGAGAGAGAGAGATACAGAGAGAGAGAGACAGAGAGAGAAAGAGAGATATAGAGAGATACAGAGAGAGAGACAGAGAGAGACTGAGACACAGAGAGACTGACAGAGAAAGACAGAGAGACAAAGAGAGAGAGAGACAGAGAAAGAGAGACAGAGAGACAGAATGAGACAGAGAGACAGAATGAGACAGAGCGAGACAAAGAGAGACAGAGAAAGAGAGACAGACAGAAAGAGAGACAGAGAGAGACAGAGAAAGACAGAGAAAGAGAGAGAGACAGAAAGAGAGACAGAGAGAGACAGGAAATGCACCAGTCTCCCACTTCCTCGTTATCAATGATGCAAACCCATAAAATAAATAATCAAACCCTTTTCCCTCCAAAACTGTACTTTTTATGTGCTAACATCTGTACCTCAGGTTGGATCAAATCATTTTCTTCATGAATAAAATGATCAAGTAAACCGTCCCTTCGTCTCCTGTGCCAGGCCAACATCCAGTCCATCATGGCGTCGGAGAAGCAGGTGAACATCTTGATGCAGCTGCTGGACGAGGCGCTGGGCGAGGTGGACACCATCGAGGGCAAGCTGAGCAGCTACGAGGAGATGCTGCAGAGCGTCAAGGAGCAGATGGACCACATCTCCCAGAGCAACCTGCTCATCCAGATCAGCAACACCAACAACGGCAAGCTGCTGGACGAGATCCAGTTCCTGGTGGTGAGGAGAGAGGGGGGGGGGTTACCCGGGTTACCAGAGCTCCCCATCCCCCTGAGGCGTTACCAGGGTTACCAGAAGAGTGACTCACCTGTCCTGTACGTCCTCAGAACTACATGGATCTGTCGAAGGGGCACGTGCGAGCTCTGCAGGATGGTGACCTGTCCTCCCCTAAGGGCATCGAGGCCTGCATCAACGCCTCTGAGGCCCTGCTGCAGTGCATGAATGTGGCTCTCAGACCAGGTGTGTGTGTGTGTGTGTGTGTAGGTTGTGCTTTTGAAGTGTGTGCACAATTGTGTTTTGTGTGTAGCTGTTTTTGAATTGGACCAGTCTTTGACTTGATACTGACCCTGGTCTCCCTTTGTGTTTGTTTGTGTGTGTTTGTGTGTGTTTGTGTGTGTGTTTGTGTGTGTGTCCAGGCCATGAGAAGCTGCTGGCAGTCAAGCAGCAGCAGCAGCTGTTCTCTGACCTCAGAGACACCTTCGCTCGACGCCTCACCAACCACCTCAACAACGTCTTCGTTCACCAGGTAACCCAGCGTCCATGGCCACGAGCAGCTTGACCAATGACGCGTCTTCTCTTCCAGTGGGCTCCCCTAGCACCAGGGTCTGTGCCCAACTAGGCCTGGCCACTGGACACTGCTGTACTGTCCTCTGAGCCAGCAGGACCCTGGTCTTTGACAGGCCCTGCTCTGCTAGCATCACACTGCTTTGTCAGTACTCACTGCTCTGTTGGTACCTCACTGCTCTGTCAGTACCTCACTGTGGTCTGTACCTCACTGCTGTCAGTACCTCACTGTGGTCTGTACCTCAGCCTGTTCCTCTGTCAGTACTCACTGCTCTGTTGGTACATCGCTGCTCTGTCAGTACCTCACAGCTCTGTCAGTACATCGCTGCTCTGTCAGTACCTCACTGCTGTCAGTACCTCACTGCTCTGTCAGTCCCTCACTGTGGTCTGTACCTCACTGCTGTCAGTACCTCACTGCTGTCAGTACCTCACTGCTCTGTTAGTACCTCACTGTGGTCTGTGCCTCACTGCTCTGTCAGTACCTCACTGTGGTCTTTACCTCACCACATCCCTCTGTTCCTCACTGCTCTGTCTCTCTCTCTGTCAGTTCAACCACTTCAGTCACTTCCAAATGACCATCCCTCAGTTCTATAGGTCTTCCTGTCTCTCTCTTCCAGTGAGTACCCTCACAGCAACCCCCCCCCACCCACCCACCCACCATCTCTAACCTCTGACCCCTCCCCACCTCACCAACTCACCAGTCTTGACTTTTTCAAGTTCTTTGTTTTGTCCTCAACAATGCTGGCTAGAGCATGCATGGTGTGTTGAACCCTACTCACGTCTTCTCTCTGACCCCTAATGACCTACGAGCCCCGGACTGACCCTCATGACCCCTGACCCCCATGACCCCTGACCCCTCTGGCTCCTGGATGAGTGCTGCTGGCTGCTGTCCTTCCCTCCACTTGCACTGCATGTAGCAGCTATGCTAGGCTGTGTAGCAGCTAGGCTAGGCTGTGTAGCAGCTAGGCTAGGCTTTGTAGAAGCTAGGCTAGGCTGCGTAGAAGCTAGGCTAGGCTTTATAGAAGCTAGGCTAGGCTGCGTAGAAGCTAGGCTAGGCTTTATAGAATCTAGGCTAGGCTGCGTAGCGGCTAGGCTGCGTAGCGGCTAGGCTGCGTAGCGGCTAGGCTGCGTAGCGGCTAGGCTAGGCTGCGTAGCGGCTAGGCTAGGCAAGGCTGCGTAGCGGCAAGGCTGCGTAGCGGCTAGGCTAGGCAAGGCTGCGTAGCGGCAAGGCTGCGTAGCGGCTAGGCTAGGCTGCGTAGCGGCTAGGCTAGGCTGTGTAGCAGCAGACAGGTGGAAAACCCGGTGATGTGATGATCTGATTTCTGCTGTGGGAGGATTTCCATGTGATACTAACCTGTTCTAGTGATGATGTTGACCTCACTGCCTCAAGCTAGAGTGACCTCATCTGGTTGGCACCCTTGAATAAGATGGCCTCACATGAAGCATTTGTGAAGCAGGTGTTGATGATGTGTTTGTGGTGTAGGTACAGTATATGAGCTGATAATGTGTGTGTGTCTTGAGGCTGTTTGTGTGTGTGTGTTGAGACTGTTTTCCTGTGTGTGTTGAGGCTGTTTGCCTGTGTGTGAGAGTGTGTTTCGAGCCTGTTTGCCTGTGTGTGTGTGTCTTGAGGCTGTTTGCCTGTGTGTGTGTGTGTGTGTGCGTGCGTTGCCTATGCGTGGGTGCTGATGCTGTGCGTGCTCCTCCAGGGCCATGACCAGAGCTCCAGCCTGACCCAGCACACGGCGGAGCTGCAGCTGCCCAAACACAGCCCTCTGCACAGGGAGCTGCTGCGCTACGCCAAGCTCATGGAGTGGCTGAAGAACACCCAGAAGGAGAAGTACGAGGGTCTGTCCAGGGTGAGCCACGCCCCCATGTTCCAACATCCCCCATGTCCCAACAACCCCCATGTCCCAACACGTCCCAACACCCCCCATGTCCCAACATCCCTCATGTCCCAACAACCCCCATGTCTCAACACGTCCCAACACCCCCCATGTCCCAACACCCCCCCATGTCCCAACACGTCCCAACACCCCCCAATCTCTCCTCTCTCTTTCACCCAGACGTACGTCGACTACATGAGCAGACTGTACGAACGAGAAATCAAAGATTTCTTCGAGATCGCCAAGATCAAGATGGCGGGAACCACCAAGGAGGGGAAAGGGAAGTTTGGTAAGCGATGACGCTCCCTCCGAGTTGGGGTATAGTACCTACAGCTCTGATCAGGTTGACGGTTCAAATCCCCCTCATCGCCTGCTCATGGCTATAAAAAGTGTATGTTCAACGGTAAAAAGGAAACCAAATAATGTGGAAACCATACGCAGCTGGGAAAAGTGAGGAACTTCATTGCGTTTACATTTACATTTATTCATTTAGCAGACACTTTTATCCGAAGTGACTTACAAGAGAGAGCTTCTACAAAGAGCATCAGTCATTGAGCATAGCAACGTGATAGACCCCGAACACAGTGGGTTTTTTTAGATCGTGAATCATACATCATAAGAACCAATAAGTGCCAAGAGAAGAACTATAAACCAAGAGAATAACTATAAAAGAGAAGAACTATACGTTTAAGTCGTCTGTGATATTTCCCCACATCATTCCTGATATTGATGCTCCTGTGCCTCTGTCTCAAAGTGTGACTTCCATGCCCTTCCACTGTTTGGCTTCTTAATGCCTTGTGTGTTTTGCGTGCTCTACACGCACGACACCTTGACGTACACACACACACACACACACACTGCAGCAGCTCTGAGTACAGCTCTGCATGTCAGTGTGACCTCTGACCTCTAACCTGGCCCTCCGGTCCTCATGCTGCATGTCTTAACGTGTGTGTCTCTTGCCGCCTGCCTCGCTAACCGGCCGACAGCCACGCTTCCTCGGAAAGAGAGCGCTCTCAAACAGGAGACTGAAAGTGAGTATTCCACCTGTAACCCTCCTCCCCCACACTCCTTCCCCTTCCTCCTTCCTCGCTGCTTGTTCCTTCCCTGCTCCTCTCTACTCCTCCCTCCTTCTTCCCCTCGTACCCTCCCACTCTCACATAGCCACCCTCCATTCGACTCACCCCCCATTACTAGAGCACATCCAGACCCCCCCACACCGCTCATTCACGGGTGCCCAACGCGCCTCGCCCTTTCCCACCTGTGTGGCGTGGCGTGCGGGCTGCCTCCTCCAGCAGCTGAGCCTCTTCCCCCCTCTCTCTCCCTCCTCTCCCTGCCCCAGGCCTCCACGGCAGCTCAGGGAAGCTGACAGGCTCCACATCCAGCCTGAACAAGCTGGCGGTGCAGGGCTCCAACAGCCGGCGCTCCCAGTCCTCCTCTCTGCTGGACATGGGCAACATGTCCGCCTCTGACCTGGACGTGGCCGACAGGACCAAGTTTGACAAGGTAACATTCGAGTGTGCATCTAAGACTTTCTGATGGTAATGTGTGTTTCTGAGTTCCTGATGTTACAGTGTGTGTTTCTGAGTTCCTGATGTTACATTGTGTGTTCCTGATGCTACAGTGTGTTTCTGAGTGTTTCTGATGCCACAGTGTGTTTCTGAGTGTTTCTGATGCTACAGTGTGTGTTTCTGATGCTACAGTGTGTTTCTGAGTGTTTCTGATGCTACAGTGTGTGTTTCTGATGCTACAGTGTGTGTTTCTGATGCTACAGTGTGTTTCTGAGTGTTTCTGATGCCACAGTGTGTGTTTCTGAGTGTTCCTGATGCTACAGTGTGTGTTTCTGAGTGTTTCTGATGCTACAGTGTGTGTTTCTGAGTGTTTCTGATGCCACAGTGTGTTTCTGAGTGTTTCTGATGCTACAGTGTGTTTCTGAGTGTTTCTGATGCTACAGTGTGTGTTTCTGAGTGTTTCTGATGCCACAGTGTTTGTGTGGTTCCAGATCTTTGAGCAGGTGCTGAGTGAGCTGGAGCCGCTCTGCCTGGCAGAACAAGACTTCATCAGCAAGTTCTTCAAGCTGCAGCAGAGCCCTCCACCCCTCCAGGTGGCGCCACAGGTAGCATTGGCTCTCCTCCTCATGTGGCTTTCTTTGTATATTTCTTGTGAGCTCTGTGTCAGTGCCTTCACAGAGGGTGCAATACGATGTCGTTTCATACAATGTCCTCTTTCTTGTCAGGTGCAGACACAGTGCATCATGTTAGTGTGAGCAGTCATCAGTTACTGTATCTGATACGTGTGTGTGTTCCAGCAGGGGGACGGGGAGGAGCTGGATGGAGGACAACCCTCCAGGATGTCTCATCATGGAGAGCACAGACACTCTATGTCTTCTGAGTTAGTGTGTCTCTCTCTCTCTCTCTCTCTCTCTCTCGCTGTCTGTCTCTCAGTAGGAGATACATTCAGTGTCATTAAAAATGTGTAATATCTATATATGTATATATAGAGTAACTTAAAGATACTTAAATATATACATGTCTGTAGACATGAATCTATATATACGGTATATAGTTGTATAACTATAAATCTATAAATGCATTTCTGTATAACTATATGTACCTATATATCTATAGATTTATAAATGTCTTTATATATAGCAATACAACTATAACACTTTCTATGAAACTCAATATCTATATATAGCTAAATAACTATATCTGTAAATATAAATATCTAAATTATATCTATAAATACTTAACTAAATATATATCTGTAGAAATATATTCAACTATATTTATTTACATATATTCAGATTACCATATTTACATATCTACACCTGTATATATCTACACATGTGCACACACACTTTTAATGATACTGAGTAACAGAACATACCCCCCCCCCCAGGAAGGACTTGGTGCGCCTGATGATGAACAAGATCTTCCAGAGCATCGAGACGGAGCTCCACAGCCTCATCGCCCTGGGCGACAAGATCGACAGCTTCCACTCTCTGTACATGCTGGTCAAGATGAGCCACCACGTGTGGACCGCGGAGAACGTGGACCCGGCCTCCTACCTCAGCACCACCCTGGGCAACGTGCTGGTCACCGTCAAGAGGAACTTCGACAAGTGCATCGTGAGTTGGAGAACAGGGGGAGTCAGATGGCTTAGTAGGTTAAGGCGTTGGCCTCACGATCGGAAGGTTGTGAGTTCGATTCCTGGCTGTGGCTGTGTGACGTTGTGTCCTTGGGCAAGGCACTTCACCCTACTTGCCTCAGGGGGATTGTCCCTCTACTTACTGTAAGTCACTTTGGGTAGAAGCATCTGCTAAATTAATATGTATTATTTTAAGGGGGGTGGGTGGGGGTTGTTGTACGGTGGGCGTCCCATCTTAATCCTTCCCTTCCTTCACCTGGCTTGTTGTGCTGTGCAGTCTGTTCAGATCAGGCAGATGGAGGAAGTGAAGATCTCCAAGAAGAGCAAGGTGGGGATCCTGCCGTTCGTCACGGGCTTCGAGGAGTTTGCCGAGCTGGCGGAGACCATCTTCCGCAGCGCCGAGCGCCGTGGCGACCTGGACAAGGCTTACGTCAAGCTGATCAGAGCTGTCTTCATGAACGGTGAGAGGAGGATTTGC
This sequence comes from Neosalanx taihuensis, assembly GCA_030340665.1. NCBI lineage: Eukaryota > Metazoa > Chordata > Actinopteri > Osmeriformes > Salangidae > Neosalanx > Neosalanx taihuensis. Next base: position 3,623,684 of record CM059312.1, on the reverse strand, counting down.
TTACTAGCAACAACAAAAAGATTGCGGTAAAACATGGTTTACTTGGCTGTTTATTAGTGAAATAATAATAATACCTCATTTAGCAGACACTTTTATCCAAAGCGACTTACATTATGTACAGGGACATTATCCCTTAGGCAAGTAGGGTGAAGTGCCTTGCCCAAGGACACAACATCATATAGCCACAGCCGGGGTTCGAACTCAGAACCTTCCGATCATGAGGCCAACACCTTATCTGCTGAGCCATCTGACTCCCTCTGAAATAAACTTACAGCGGTCAAGGAATGATCTGTATTTACCACATACAGTACTAACTTAACTACACAGTGCTAAAAGAATGTCATACCTGCATGTGATTGGCTGATCCTCCCCGTCCAATGACCTATCTTCCCCCCCCAGTGGAGAAGGTGGCCAATGAGAGCCAGAAGACCCCACGTGACGTGGTGATGATGGAGAACTTCCACCACATCTTCTCCACGCTGTCGCGTCTGAAGATCTCCTGCCTGGAGGCCGAGAGGAAGGAGGCCAAGCACAAGTACACGGACCACCTGGGGTCCTACGTCATCAACTCCCTGGGACAGCCGCTGGAGAAGCTCAACGTAAGAGGGGGGGTCAGGGGGGCTGCGGGGGTCAGGATAGAGGGATGGTGGTCAGGAACAGAAGGTCCGTGGCCTTACTGACAGAATAATAGCCAGGGGGGTCAATGACTCACCCTACTTGCCTCAGGGAGAATGTCCCTGTACTTACTGTAAGTCGCTTTAGATAAAAGCGTCCCATAATAATAATAATAATACCTTATTTAGCAGACGTACAAGTACAGGGACAATCCCCCTGAGGCAAGTAGGGTGAAGTGCCTTGCCCAAGGACACAACACATAGCCACAGCCGGGGTTCAAACTCACAACCTTCCGATCATGTGGCCAACGCCTTAACCCGCTGATCCACCTGACCTCCCTACGTCTGCGTTGCAGCACTTCTTCGAGGGCGTGGAGGCGCGCGTGGCCCAGGGCGTGCGCGAGGAGGAGGTGAGCTACCAGCTGGCCTTCAACAAGCAGGAGCTGAGGAAGGTGATCAAGGAGTACCCTGGGAAGGAGGTGAAGAAAGGCCTGGACAACCTGTACAGGAAGGTGGACAAACACCTGTGTGAGGAGGAGAGCCTGCTGCAGGTGAGACACCACCGACTAACACCACGACATCCCATAATATGCCCCCTACCCCACAGTGACTCACCTCCATGGTCCCCCGTTGCCTAGGTGGTGTGGCACTCCATGCAGGACGAGTTCATCCGCCAGTACAAGCACTTCGAGGGGCTGATCGGACGCTGCTACCCGGGGTCCGGCATCACCATGGACTTCACCATCAAGGACATGCTGGAGTATTTCTCCAGCATCGCCCAGTCGCATTAACGACCCGACGATCGCTGCCCTGTCGGTGCCTCTCCAAATCAAAACGCTACTTACCCTTTCCGTGTCTCGACTGAAAGGGATTCACAGAATGATTCTCCCTCCCCCACCCCCTCTTCAATTCCATGTTGCACGCATACAAGGTTGTGTTGCAAATCGATTAAGAACTTAAACATAAGCGTCCAGAAAAATACATTTTATAAAAGGAGCTTAATTATGTGTGTTCTATATTTGTGGAATGTTAACTGTACATAAACGATAAATCTCACCATGTTTCCTGTGTACTTTGTAGAATGTGTCTGTGTTGTGTTGACTATATAAACAGCTGTTTCAAAAACATCCCAAATGCATATTGCAGCCAACAATTGAAAGCACTAAAGCGGCGTCTACACGTTACTGAGTAAAAGAGAACCTAAAGAATTTCCAGCGCTGTCCAGGAGAGGCAGTGAATAAGAATACATCCGTCAGAGAACAGTAGTGTGCTTTGTAGATGACGAGCACTTGAATAAGAACTAGAAGTGAATTTCATGCATTTATTTACCTTTCAAAGAAGTGTACCAAATTAATGAGTAGATGATGTCTTGGAGGGGTGGGGGGGGGTGTCATGCCTGGTTGTTCAGTGCAGGGCTAGGTGTCACGCAGCGGGGGCAGGTGGCTGGAGGTTGGGGGGCCTGGGGCCACTCTTGCAGGGGGAACTTGTCCCCATGCTGCTGGGGGCAGGGGCCAATCCATCGTATGTTGGCCGTTTCGAAATCCCACTGGACAAAGACAGGAGGGCTGGAGATGTGATGCAGGACAGTGGGCCCCCTAGGGGTGCGCCAGGGTAAATACACAATACCAGCAAGCATGGAGACTAAAGTAGTAAATTATTTTAATTCATTCAGCAAAACTTGTTTAAATAAAAAGAGACAATAACAGAGGCAAAGGTTTTGAAACCGGTGACTTCTAGATCAGCTTTTAAATGCTGTGACCACTGAACTACGACCATCAAGGTAAAACTGTATGAGCAGCAAAGATAAGGTTGAGTACCTCCAGATCTGAGCTAAGGGACGAGCCAGAGGAGGAGTCTGAGGTACAGTCCTCATCCACCCTCACCATCGACCGCTGCGGGCAGCCTAGCCCCTTCTCCCTGGAGAGCATCACCTGCTTCGAACACATCTGGACAAACACACAGTTTTACATCTCACACACACACACACACACACCTCCACATGAAATGCAGCCGTTTTGCTGAATGAATGGAAACGATTGACGACTTTAGCCTCCAAACTAGCCAACCTTGTGAGGTGTATTTCACACACACGGTTTCATAACACACACCAGGGAGATGATCACCCACGCGGTTTATGTAGCCGAGATGGGGATGAGTATTTCAACTCACCTTTCTCACAGGCTGAATGTCAACATCCATGTAGTGACCAAGGTCAAGCAGGGGTTTCTTCTGAGGAAAGAGAAGGAAATGACAACAGACACAAAATATACCCATTCTTCTCTACATTTACACATTTAGCAGACGCTTTTATCCAGAGTGACTTACAGTAAGTGCAGGGACATTCCCCCTGAGGCAAGTAGGGTGAAGTGCCTTGCCCAAGGACACAACATCACATAGCCACAGCCGGGGTTCGAACCTTCCGCTCATGAGGCCAACGCCTTAACCCTCTGAGCCATCTGACTCTGGAGGTTGCACTTACTCTGGAGGTGATGGAGCCAGGGGTAGAGGTCCTCCCCTGAAGCCCCCCCAAGCAGTGCTGTGTTTCTGGGGAGGAAGGACGAGAGCCCCTCAGGAGGTGCTCCGTGTATGGGGACAGCTTCCTACACTGCTGGCTAGTGCCTCTTCTGCACCAGACAACAGCCAAGATCTGATTGGTTATTCCTGCTAAGGACCAATCACAAAACAGGCCACAGGCAAGATGCTAGGACAATAATTAAGAGGAAAATGTCGGACGATAATGGATACGAGGACCTCCAGAACGGCAGAGCCAAGGGCAGCCAGAATCCAAGGCAGGGCTGCCAACACAGCTTCCTGTTGGCTGTCCCAGGGCAGGGTAGCCCCCAGCACCACCAGGACAGCACTGCTGTACAAGACTCCAGCCAGGAAACACAACACCCCAGACCACACCCTCCCCCTGCTGAACACTTCCCCTCTGTGCTGAAACAGACACATTTCCCGGTGACTTGTTGTTATTCTATATCAAATCAAATCAACATTTATTCGTACAGCCCTTTTTACAAGCAATGTCACAGAGGGCTTCACATATGCCCATAGAACTGCCCCTCAACCAACCTAAACCCTCAAGGAAGACAAGGAAAAACTCCCAGAAAAACTCACTAGGGAGAAAAAATGGAAGAAACCTTGGAAGGAGCAATTCAGTGAGGGATCCCCTCCTATATTGATGTGAGACTCACTGCTCTGGAAAGCACCGGAAGCTTGGAGGTCCAGGCTATGACCAGGTGGAGGAGGCCAAGCACATAACCCAGGCCTGCTGTCTGATCCTGGGCAGACACACAACATTCAGCCCTCAGCCCTTGGTGCTCAAACAGAGAGGCAGTGAATGTTGTACAGACAGTTGTAACATGCCATATAACGGCTGCTAAAATCCAATTTTCAAGATTTAAAATTTGTATTCGTTAAGGTGAGGCTTTGCCGTACTAGCACAAGATGACTCAGCAGTCGTCTCCCGGTGGCGGAGTGTCCAGGTGGGTTTACGGTAAGCTGGGTGCTCAGCCAGCCTCCGCATCCCAGCACCGCCAGGCCGGACACGGCTAAAAGAGTCTGCCTTCGCTTCCTTCGCTCCATCCTCTGTCTCTGCACTGAGAAAGTTCCGCTCACGGTTAATAGATAGACATACGTCAACTTCAGGCCAGTACATTTTAGTAAGAGGCTAGGAAGGTTAATAAACTGTGCAGGACAACTCTAAACTCCAGAATCATCTGTTTATAATAAGCCAACATCAGGGTATTTATGATCTCTGTGGGCTTCTTATCTCACGGACACCTGTACCTCCGATGCCCAGGCAAAATGTCTTGCATCGGGGATGGGACTTTGTTTAACCATGACTGTGGCCAATGATCACCAGTTAAACACGTTATTTCCAAAAGCTGATCCCGATCGCATCACTTACCAGCGGACGAGTTGCAACAGACAGGGAGGAGGACAGCAGCAACTTTAACCGCATCCAGAAAAACCATCCAAACCCCCAGGTTGACCTCGAAAGGGGAAAATAACGAGATCTGGGGTTTCATGTCGTGTTGTTTTAACGTTGAGTGTAACTCCCCATGATTATCCTCACCTGTATGGCGAGCTGGTGGGACAGTATGGCCCCGATCATGTTGCACACGTTGCCGAAGAACAAGTACATCAAGCTTCCAGCTTGGTGGCCAGCATGTCTGCCGCGTACTAGCAGACAATGTCTTGATTTGGGAAATCAAGGAAATGTGCAACAAATGCTAAATGAATACATGTAAATGTACATTAAGCGACGCCGTATTTTAGTAAACAAATGTTTTTAAAAAGTAAGTCGTCTTATACTCACATGCAACAGGATGCTAGCAAGACCAAAGCGCACAAACAGCCGAGACCGATTGAAGCGGTTCTGGGCGCATTTTGAAAGCCGTTTAATATCTTGTACAGGCGGACCCACGCGTTCAAACTACCGTCTGTTTGAGTCATATTTACACCAGGATCCATGGGGGTGATCATTTTGGTCAAAAACGTGGCGGACGAAAACGCAAGGAACCCCCGTGTTAAAGGCCGGGTTGACCAGCTGGGTGTCTGTGATGCAAGACCTCGTTAACCACGTGGAGCCAGGTGAGCCCCATCTTTCATCATCTGCCTTTAAGATTAGGTAGGTAACACCACAATCTTTTATTTATAATAATAATTAAAAATCATATATTTATATATATATGATTCTATTGATCTTCATTTGACCATTTATTTATTTTTGGAAATCGAGGGGTATAATGATGAAAAAGGCTCAGAGACCCAAACCAAAAACATTGAAACCAATATTTTCATGGTTAGGGTAGCCTGCCTGAAAAGGTAACCAAGAGGTGAAACAAATTGGTTGATGGATATTTGTTTTTAGTGTATTTTACAGCAGATTTAAAACATGTGTCAAAACCGACCCGTCAATACAAAGGATGGTAACAGCAAACTAACACAAGAGGAAGGTTAAGAGGTTCAGTACAGAACTGAGATCTGAGTGAGAGAACCCTGTGCTATTCTTGGCCTCTGTTATCTTTCCAGTTCATTTGCACCTTAGTGAGCCTGGTGTACCTGAGGTGACATTAACACCTGGTGAAAATAATGACTAGACAGTTCATCCGTGGAATAATAAAAAATAAAATAATCCAGCAGCGAACAGTCCGACCAGTCTTTTATTGTCATCATAATTATATAACAATTTAACACAATAGTAATTTTTAATTGTAATTTACATATTTTCAGTAGTGCACATCAACCTCACACATACAACCACACACCTCAACGTAAAAAAAGGAGTTAATAACTAATAATAGTTCACTGGGCTGGGGAGGCCTTGGAGAAATCAAGTAAAGAAGCTTAATTCAGGAAAAAACAAACATAATACAGTGTTTTCTTTAAAGCAGCCTTGTTAATATAATTCAGGTAAGCCTCACTCAACTCCAGTCACCGCCAGACAGTTAACTGATCCACAAAGAACAGAAAGTATTCAAAACAGACTTCAGAACCAAAATGGCTGACAACTGCGACAGGCGAACCCCCCATTGGTAAATAAAGCTAAGAGAAGGCCCAAGATGGACGCCTCCCTCCCCAACGGCAGACGAGTCAGTGCAATCAAATAAAGGAAATCTCTAAAGTATGTATCTCGCATGTAACACATACGCCCACACAAAACGAGAACATTGGAAAATTAAGTGCCTTGTTAGGCTGGTGCAAAAATGCTTGCTAATGACAGCAGTTGTAGAAGCACACACACTCCATTGCGCACCCATAATATTTTTAAGTGCTCAAAATCTCTCTGACACACGCGCGCACACACACACACGCCGTTCAAATACGGTGCCTTCATTGTCTAATCTTACAAAATAACAGCAACACGGCCTGAAAGTGTCCTAATAATATCCAATTAGACAAACTCCATTTCTCTTTGCAATGTTCAGTAGCTAAAGCTCCACCAGTAAATACAACACACCAAGAGGCAAGTAGGCTAAGATAGCATACAATAGGAAAGAGAGCCTTAGAACACAAAGGGGTTCCTTAAATACGTAGAAATTATTCTATGTGTTTAAAAATGGCTAACTTGTCATTTCAATGGCATCATGATCTTGTATTTGCACTTTGTTAGAGCAGCAATCACGCCTACAATCACCCCGTATTTAAAGTTGAGGCTGTGAGACGGTTTCGCAAAGCCACCGTAGCAAAGTAGTTCCTGGAAAGCTGTCTTATGGGGGAGGACAAGAGCAATGGGGGGGGGGGGGGGGGGGGGGGGGGGGGGGGAGGAATGGAAATAAGTTGGAAGACAGAAGGGCATGGTGGGTCGCTACAATCATCGTCGCTTTGTGCTCTATCGGTTCTCCTCTATCGGTTCTCCTCTATCGGTTCTCCTCTATCGGTTCTCCTCTATCGGTTCTCCCCCCTGGACAGGCCGACTCAGCCGCCGCCACCCTCGTCCTCCTCCTTGTCCTCCTGTTCCTCCATGTTCTTGCGCGCCATCCTCTCCCTCCTCTCCGCCAGGCGCTGGCATCGTGGGCACTCCTTGCCCCCCTTGAAACAGTTGCGGTGGTAGCATGCTTTGCATTCTGGGGATAAACAAAAAAAGAGAAAAGCAGAAGAAACCAAAGATTAATAAAAACCCGTCCAAGAGGTCAATGCAAGGTTTCTCCAAATGAACAAGGCCAGATGGCTAGGAATGTGGCCTGCATCCGACATGTTGCATAGGAGAGGAAGTAACCCTAATATGGGCATAAAATAGACGTAACTATGGGAGCGGTCTCCCTTAGCACCAATACAATGCAAACCGGTTTGACAACAACCTCCTTCTATCTCTAGGCGAAGCTGCATTGATGTCACAACAGAAAGAGCCAATCGTCATCCAAGAGATGAAGGGGGAGGGGTTTGAAACGGATATAAAAAGAGGTGGGGTGTGTCAGAAAAAGAAAAAAGGCAGGTTGGACTTGCAGAACGTTGCCGTCTTGACAGTGGCAGCCTACACTATACCAGTTTCAACACGACTCGCACAAACGACCCAACCCTTTGTAAAGGGTTTATTTCAGCTACGCAACCGTGTTGGATATCTCAACTGGATTCTTAATGAAATGTTGCATTCTGATGAATGAAATGACAAAGCAACCGAACTTCATGACCATGTTTATTTCTCAAAGACAAACTATTTGAAAAGATGAATACGGGAGGGTGAAAAACAATGGCAACCGTCATTCTGATGGATGACAATGCAACAGCTTCATCTGATTCAGTCTCAGTCGCCCAAAATATATATGTCTACATAAATAATTCAGATAAATATCACATACTTAACAGAAGAGGCAGCAATTGCAAACCGCCAAAAAGTCATAACTTTATGGCTCATCTCACTATTGACTCTAGATCAGTGGTCTTCAACCTTGGTCCTCAGGACCCACTGTCCTGCATGTTTTAGATGTTTCCCTGCTCCAACACACCTGATTCTAATGCATGGGTCGTTATCTAGCTCTGAAGAATCCTGGTAAACGATCATGCATTAGAATCAGGTGTGTGGGAAGGGGGAAACATCCAAAACATGCAGGACAGTGGGTCCTGAGGACCAGGGTTGAAGACCACTGCTCTAGATAACCTCCTTCCAGCAATGACCTTTGGCATCACCCATAAACGAGACTACATTTCCAGCAAGCTCAGGGAGTTCATATTCCGAAAGAGCGAGAGTGGAGGAGAGAGACCAGCTCTGTGTGTAAGAGGAGACCAAGCAAATAGGTGTCTCCCACTACACCCATGCTTGGGTTACAAACAACAAATAAAACTAGGTCAAACCAACTAGGTTAACGTGCAGAACTATAAGCCGTGTTCAAACAAGCCCCAACCAGCAGGAAGCCCCCAATTCGCACCAACTAGAGGAGTGCAAGCGTTAAGGTTGTGTGAATTTGATCCCTCATCAACAGTCAGGTCACCCGTTGGCCGTAAAAAGACTTTAGAAAAGATTCCAAAGCAACCACCAACACACAAGTGCAAGGAACAGAAGAAAGAGGAAAGGGGAAGAGGGGAATAAATTGCAGGAGAAGAAGAAAAAAGGAGAGAAAAAAATCTCAAAGATGATAAAGAAGAAGTGCATAAACGTACGGGTCACCATTCCCTCCTCAAGAAGTCTTTTTTTCTCCCTGATCTTCTCTTTTGTTTACAGAAGTCGAAGATTTCTTGCTCACGTTCCCTCTGCTTCTACTTTCGCGCACTCCGCTTTCTCACCCACGTCCTCCTCGACTCCCCTCGTCTCTTTCCTGCCTTTGGTGACCTTCCTGGCTTTGCGAGTTTTGCGAGACCGCCAATTGGGTAGAGACTCCGCCTTTTTGGCCCGTCTCTCGTCCGCTCCGTCACTCTCTCCGCTGGCGTCCTGGTCGTGGTTCTTTCTAGCGTCTCTCGAGAACATGCGGGGTAATTTAGGCTTGAATAACTTCCGATTCAACAACCTTCCGGTCTTGGCTCCGCGCCCCTCGCCCTCCCTCCCACTCCTGACACTGTCCTCGCTGTCCGCCTCTTCCTCCTTATTTTCCGTCTCCCGGTATTGCTTCGACGACTCTTCCTCGCCTTCTCGACCCCCTTTGTCCACTTCCACCCCTCTCTTCCCTCCCTCATCCCTTTCTCTCTCAGAGAAAGCCTTCGCCGGCTTACTGACCCCTGTGATGCCCCTCCCTCCCTCCTCCTCCTCCTCCTCCTGACTTATGCCTTCATCTATCCTTTCCTTCTCCCCCTCCTCCCTGGTGTCTTTACCGCTTGCTGCCAACCTGTTGGTTCTCTGCGCTGCGCTGAAGTTCTTGGTCAGCTTTGACATTTTGAGGGCTTCGAATAAACTGCTCGTCTCTTTCCGCTCACCCCCCCCGCTCCTCTCCCTACCTCCACCCTCCGCCTCCTCACCTTCAGCTTCCGCCTTCACCTCCGTCTCTCCCTCTGCTCCCTTCCCGCGAGAGAAGGCCGCAGCTAGCCCGAAAGCTTTGAACAACGTTCCTTTCTGCCCTTTCTTTTTCTCTCCGGCTACCTCAACCTCTTTCTCCCCTGCTCCCCTCTCCCTGTGTTCGTCACTTCCCTCCTCCTTCTCCTCCTCCTCCTTCTCCTCCTCCTCAACTCCTGAGCCCGTTCCCTGGTCACCACCACTGCTTTCATCCAGCTCCCCCCCCTCTCCCTCTCTCCGGTCCCGGGACAAGGCCCTCGCGAGCCTGCGAGGTCTGGGGAACTTCCAGTCCTTCCAGGAAGGGGCAGGGGAAGAGGAGGGGCGCAGGCCGCAAATCCCCCCGGCCACTAGAGGGGGCTCACCTTCGCAGCGCTGGCACTTGTTCAGCTCGAAGGGGAAGATGATGTCTTTGTCGTTGTTGCAGAACTCGCAGACGAAGCCTTTGGCCTGGCACAGCTGGAGAGGACAAGAGAAGTTTAATATTACGGTGCTTTTCCCATCCAAACAGGATCCATTTACATTCAGTCATTTAGCACAGTGGTCCCCAACCCTGGTTCTCAGGGCCCACTGTCCTGCATGTTTTAGATGTTTCCCTGCTCCAACACACCTGATTCAAAAAAGTAGGTCATTATGAAGCTCAGCAGAAGCCTTGTAATGACCCTTAATTTTAATCAGGTGTGTGGGAAGGAGCAAACATATAAAACATGCAGGACAGTGGGTCCTGAGGACCAGGGTTGGGGACCACTGATTTATCAGACGCTCTTATCCAGAGCGACTTACAGCATGCACAGGGACATTCCCTCCTGAGGCAAGTAGGGTGAAGTGCCTTGCCCAAGGACACAAAGTCACGTAGCCACAGCCGGGAATCGAACTCGCAACCTTCCGATCACGAGAACATACGCCTTAACCGCCACCCTGACTCCCGGTTCAAGCGTGGCCGTTGGCACAATACATTGCTCTCGCTTACCACACAGCCGGCCACATGAGCGGTGCCCAGTTTGAGCAGCTCTCGTAGGCGAGGGGCCAGTTCGCCGCTGCGTACGCTGCTGAGGTCGTTGAGGGAGAAGAGATGGAGGTCCTCGGTCAGGTGACCAGGGAGGCTGTCGAACTGGTCCAGCACACTGTGGAAACACACACACACACACACACACACACACACACACACGATCCTTGTAGTGAAGATGCAGATTTATGTAAAGCATAACCTTCTGGAAGGTTACACCGTATGTACACAATAGCAACGATGCTATTCATTCCATTCATAATCGCAAAACTCAAATCGCTTACTCTTTAGCAAGGCGACACGTCTTGAAGAGATTTTTCATGTGGAAGAGTTGGACCCTCAAGACCTATAAAAAAAGGCAAGATAGCTAGCAAGACATTTCCAACAACACCACAGGAATCAGTTTTCCTGGCAATCATGAAGTAAAATAAGAAAATGCGATTGTGTTTTAAGGTTACTTGAACCAGCAACCATCACCGGTGGGGCTTCTTCCTCCGTCACACTAACCCTGACGGTCTCCAGAGCCTTGTTCTTCCTGTAAAGGCTGTTGTTGATGTCGTTGGGGTTGAACAACGGATCCCCGGCGATCTTGCCGAGCAGGTCCCGGGCGAAGTTGCTGACGTAGTATTTGCTGAAGTCCCACTTTCGGAGCACCCGGCCTGGCACCACAATCTGAGCGTTCTCGTGGCAGCACTGGCAGAAGTAGCGGCCCAGGTACTCGCAGTAGCGCAGGCGCTTGATGTAGTCTGGGGGGGGGGAGGGCGGAGGGAGAAACCAGGGGGAGGTCAGAGTTAAACACAAAACAGCCAACATGGTTGGTGGGGGGAAGATTAAAGGGTGGGGTTTCTGCTGTGGTTGTCTTATAGCAGGGGTCTCCAATCCCGGTCCTCGAGGGCCACTATCCTGACGATTTTAGACGTTTCCCTGCTCCAGCACACCTCCACAGAGTTTGATAACGACCCTTCATTAGAATCAGGTGTGCCGGAGCAGGGAAACATCTCAAATCTTCAGGACAGCGGCCCTCGAGGACCGGAATTGGACACTTCTGGCTTCTAGGTTCACCTGGGTCTACGCGAATTCCACAGCCGGCACAGCGGTAGTTCTGCTTGGCAACGATGATCTTCCTCCTGAGACGGATGAGAAATGGAGACAGAAAAGTTGGAAAGAGAGAGACGTATTGACAAATTAGACAGTTGGAAACAGAACATAGACATTGATAGCTCACAGAGGACTTTGAAAATTGCCAGGGTGGAATTTTGGGGATCAGGCCTGACTTGGTGGGGATCAGGCCTGACTTGGTGGGGATCAGGCCTGACTTGGTGGGGATCAGGCCTGACTTGGTGGGGATCAGGCCTGACTTGGTGGGGATCAGGCCTGACTTGGTGGGGATCAGGCCTGACTTGGTGGGGATCAGGCCTGACTTGGTGGGGATCAGGCCTGACTTGGTGGGGATCAAGCCTGACTTGGTGGGGATCAGGCCTGACTTGGTGGTCCACGTCTAATGTGGGACCACCGTGTCGCTGACTCACTTAGGGGCGGGATGGATGTTGAAGATGATCTGCGGTCGCGGTGGGGCCCACTCCAGGTTGCCTCGCACCCGTATCCGCAGCTTGTAGATGTCGGCGTGCTCGCCGTCGTCGGGGGAGATGGGCAGGGAGTCAGGGATGGGCAGCAGCTGTGGGGGGGGAGGGGGGAAGAAAAAACAGTGTCTCACTGTGGGTGTTGGTGCACGCTTTGGGTGTGTAATTTTCTGTCTTTGTATGTCTCTCCCTCACTCTCACACTCACTTTAAAGTGTATTCTGAATTTATCACTCTCTCACTCTCACGCAGTCTCTCTCATTCACTCTCTCCAAGTCTCTCATTCTCTCTCACTCACACACTCACTCTCTCTGTCTCTCTCACTCACACTTAACTCTAACTCTACAACATTCTCTCCCTTTATCTCATTTATGAATTGGGTGAGGCTGTGAGCGGGTGTGCACGCTGCCCACCTTCTGGGGGGCGTCTTGCTCTGGAACCAGCCAGTCGAGTTCGGAGGCGGCGGGCAGCTGCATGCCCTCAAACTGTCTGAGCAGGCCCATGGCCACCGACTCAGCCGAGTTGGAATGGAGGAAGGAGGGAGAGCTGAGGAGGGAGGGAGACGGGGAGGAACAACGCATGAGACGGGTCCTTTAGCTCCTCGCTAGGTCATTCAGCAGACGCTCTTATCCAGAGCGACTTCCAGCAAGTACAGGGACGTTCCCCCCCCCCCGAGGCAAGTAGGGTGAAGTGCCTTGCCCAAGGACACAACGTTGTGTAGCCACAGCCGGGACTCGAACTTGCGACCTTCCGATCACCAGCCCAAGGCCTTAACCGCTGAGCCACATGACTCATGCCTTCTTTGAAGGTTTAGGTTGCTCTACGTGCAGTTCTATGGGTTTATGTAACACCCTGTTTTGACATTGAGTACAATTTGATTTGATCAAAGATAAAGACTAAAAAGATAACCAGATCTGTTGCTTGCCTACTTAAAATGTAACAGCAGTTTTGTGCAGAAAGGTAGTTCGATAGGGTGAGACATTAAGCGACACTCACATGGACTCGGAGCTCAGGAATGACCGACTGCTTGAAGTAACGCTACGTTTGATGTCAGCGTCTGAGGTAAGGAAGAATAAATCAAATATATCACAATAATAAAGAACCTAGAGGAAGGAGATTAGGCCAAGAGTTGAGAACACAGAGAAGCAGCAACTAACTAGCTAGACTAAACATGCAGACACACATCCAAACGAGTTCAGGCATCAGAGCGTGCGGGTGAAAACGTGCAGCAGCGTCTGGGGAGATCTTAAACACGAGTGAGTACGAGCTAGATGTTACTGCAGAACCGCTTATTCGTCTCTGAACGCACCCTTCTGGGCGCCATTTCGACGTCCTGTTGCTTTATTGTTCGCATCCCTTAGGTAGATTACTGTCTGTCAGAGACTCACCTTAAATTTGTCATTTGTTTGGCTAAAAGCTCTTATAGCTCTTGCCTTGGCACTTATTAGTTCTCACGATGTATGTTTCATAATCTATAAACCCGCTATGTTAGGGGTCTATCACGTTGCTATGCTCAGTGACCGATGCTCTTTCGTAAAGCTCTCTCTTGTAAGTCGCTTCGGATAAAAGCGTCTGCTAAATGAATAAATGTAAATGTGAACTAGACAACACCGAAATTAGGGATATGCGAAGCAGCCAGATTAACTAAATCAGTGGCAAGAAATAAAGGCACTCAACAAGGTGCTCTTTGTTTTCGAAACCCCCCCTTCAGCGACTGCTGTAACAGAAGCCGGGGTCGTGGTCTTATCGGTCTTGTTCGCGGTCTTCGTCGGATTTCGCTGCCACCGTTCACGGCACACGCAAGATCTGATGCTTCGGCGCGGAAAATAAAGAATAACTACAAGCCGGACTATCATAGCTCTTGCTGCAAAGTGACTCAAATGTACATTTGTGAGAAGAGGACACTAGTAAGTGACTGTAAGAAAGGGCCTTACAGTCCAAAGGTTTTTAAAAGCTACACGGTGAGTGTCTATCGCAGTGGTCTTCAACCCTGGTCCTCAGGACCCACTGTCCTGCATGTTTTAGATGTTTCCCTGCTCCAACACACCTGATTCTAATGCATGGGTCGTTATCTAGCTCTGAAGAATCCTGGTAAACGATCATGCATTAGAATCAGGTGTGTGGGAAGGGGGAAACATCCAAAACATGCAGGACAGTGGGTCCTGAGGACCAGGGTTGAAGACCACTGGTCTATCGAATGCGTGTGGAAGCAAATGACACTGAGGGCATGGATGGGTGAATTAATGAATGAGTGAAAAGACCTGTGGTGATTATCTACAGTGGCTGGCTGGTTCTCACATGTACCACAAACACACACACAGTACACACACGTGCCAACACACACCCTTTCCCCCGCAGTGTTGCAAAACCCGAGAGCCGTAACAAGCATCGACGCAGGAAAGCACACAGGCTATTCCAGAACTGCTGCTGGCTGGATTCCAGAACTTTCTCTTGCGGTCCTATTCAATTCAACCGCTCCCCCTAAACTGAATAAACTAGGCCAAAAAATGAAAATTAAATAGATACAGAATCTTAGTTTAGCTTGAGATTCGGTTGAGTGGTCATGTCTCAAAAACCATAACCTACATTATTCAGAGACTGTTGTTAACTGAACAACAATTACTGTATGTAAATTAATTGATTAGAGGCAATGATGATCCAATACGTTCTTGGTTTGGAATCCAGCCAAAATCTGTCCTGCATAGCCCACCATTTTATTAGCCGCCACGTGTGCCTTTAGCCAAGCTGCCATGTGTCCTACTAGCCCCTCTTACCTAGCATACTACCTAGCCTCCAGCCTTACTACCTAGCCTCCCTAAACTCTAGCCTCACTTACCTAGCCTCCCTAGACTCTAGCCTTACTACCCAGCCTTCCTAAACTCTAACCTTACTACCTAGCCTCCCTAGACTCTAACCTTACTACCTAGCCTCCCTAGACTCTAACCTTACTACCCAGCCTTCCTAAACTCTAACCTTACTACCTAGCCTCCCTAGACTCTAGCCTTACTACCTAGCCTCCCTAGACTCTAGCCTTACTACCTAGCCTCCCTAGACTCTAGCCTTACTACCTAGCCTCCCTAGTCTCACTTACCTAGCCTCTAGTCTCATTTACCTAGCCTCTAGTCTCTCTAGCCTCACTTATCTAGCCTCTAGTCTCACTTACCTAGTCTCCCTAGCCTCACTTACCTAGTTTCTCTAGCCTCAATGACCTAGCCTCTAGTCTCTCTAGCCTCACTTACCTAGCCCTCCTAGCCACCCTTCCCCAGTCTCTCTCTTGCCCTGCACCCCCCTACCCTTGGCAGATACCTGAAAAAAGTGAGGCGAGTGACAGGGAAAGGCCACTCCGAGACACCGCCATCAGGGTCTGGCCCTCACTGCCATCTGAGAGACAGAAACTACACTCAGCTGGGCCGCCACCACACACAAACATGCGCATGGGTACCAACACAAACACAAACAGGAAGGTGTACAACCGAACACCTGGCATGGGCAGCTCCACAGTGAATAGAAATATGCAAAGACACATGGGAAAATGAGGCAAACACTCCCGGCCCCATGCTGTCAGCTCCGCTCCGCCCCGCCTTTTCAGGTTAGGTTTCTGTGACAGCTGCATGTTGCAGCGTGTTAGCCACCGGAAACCATATTAAACACCGCCTCTATCCATCTCTGTCATTCAGGACTTACTAAAGGCCTCATATTTACGAGTGCGTGCGTTGAAATGAAGAACGACAAAAGCTTAAATCAAATAATAAAGGACGTATCCTTGACCTGGCTACGCCTGTAGACAGTGCATGGTCAAATGGTGAAATGTTTCCCCCTCCATTGAATGAGGTGAAGGGGAATGGCGTTTATGAGAGTGAAGCACGAATGAACGTGTCGCTGCTGGGAAAGGACACATGATTCCTGGCCCCTGGCGTCTCCCCCTGGCCCCAGCTCTTTCCCCCTGGCCCCTGGCGTCTCCCCCTGGCCCCAGCTCTCTCCCCCTGGCCCCTGGCGTCTCCCCCTGGCTCCAGCTCTCTCCCCCTGGCCCTTGGCGTCTCCCCCTGGCCCCAGCTCTCTCCCCCTGGCCCCTGGCGTCTCCCCCTGGCCCCAGCTCTCTCCCCCTGGCCCCTGGCGTCTCCCCCTGGCCCCAGCTCTCTCCCCCTGGCCCTTGGCGTCTCCCCCTGGCCCCTGGCGTCTGCCCCTGGCGTCTCCCCCTGGCCCCTGGCCTCTCCCCCTGGCCCCTGGCCTCTCCCCCTGACCCCTTAGTCTACCTTTCAGCTCACACTCCATCACTTCCTCCACAGAGCCAGAGTCAGACGTGTGCAGAGAATCCTGGGAGCTCCTCCTGGACCCTCCGCTGTCCGTCGAGTGGAACGCTGAGAGAGAGAGAGAGAGAGAGAGAGAGAGAGAGATACAGAGGAAGAAACACAGACAGGGGAGAGAGACACAGAGAGACAGAGGGAGAGAGACACAGAGAGACAGAGGGAGAGAGAGACAGGGAGAGAGACACAGAGAGACAGAGGGAGAGAGAGACAGAGGGAGAGAGACACAGAGAGACAGAGAGAGACAGAGGGAGAGAGACACAGAGAGACAGAGGGAGAGAGACAAGCAGATTCAGCATGAACAGAACTACAACTGGAAGGGAGCGAGGTCACGAGGTAAACCAGCGAGCGTTGGTGCCTGAGAGGAGCGGGGGGGGGGTGGGGGGCTCGCCACTCACGGTGCTGGGACGGCGTGCAGGACGCCACGGGCCCCCGGCGGAGCTGCTGCCGGCGCAGGCGGATCTTCTGCTTGAGCAGCTGGATCTCGCTGTCGCTGTCGCAGTCCTCCTCGCCGTCCTCCTCTCGCCACCGCAGGTTGCACTTCATCAGCTCGATGGCGGCGATCAGGGACTCCGAGATGCTGAAGTGGGCGTTCTCCTGCAAGGACGGACTACGTCAGCGAAAGGGGGTTCGGGTTCCGGGGGTCGAGTTCAACATCGTCCTTCTTTCAGAAGGAGGATGTGTGAAGACCTCGGTGCTAGGCTATGGTTTGGCTGGGTTTTGAGTATTTCATTAGGAAGCTAACCCTAACCACCAGCCGCATGACTTCCATGGTTTTATCCATGTTTTTTGAATCAATAAAATAATCTATTTTTATTAGAAGGAAGTCAGGTGGCTCAGCGGTTAAGGCATTGGGTTAAGGCATTTGAGTTTGATTCCCGGCTGTGGCCTGTACTTGCTGTAAGTCGCTCTGGATAAAAGAGTCTGCTAAATGAATATTTATATGTATTTATATTTATAGAAGGGTCATTTCAGGGTTTATTGTATATATGATCATATCCCATCCTTCACAGACCTTCTCCAGGTCAGCACAGCTGCCGAAGTCCTGCTCTGACAGGTAGCTGATGAGGCTCTGGCCTTCCGATGGCTTCCGGAACATTCCGTCTGGAACGCTGCCATACTGCGAGCCATCTGAACCGAAGAGGAATACCCACATGATGAAAATACATAAAAAGTCAACATGCTGTACTTTGAGCTACGGTGACAGTCAACAAAATGGCATTTCCTGAGGAAACCTCAACCTAAAAATAGAGCTCGATAGTAAATGGTGGCTTCATGGTGACATCACTTCCTGGAATGAGGGCGTGAGTTGGGGTCTGGTGAGGGTGGAAGGCGTACTCACTGGACTCCATGTAGAGGGAGCTGGCGGTGCTAGCATCGCTGCTCTGGGGGGAGAAGGGTCCGTAGCCTTGAACGCAGGAGTCCACTTCGGTCGATTCTGCGCCAACAGAGGGTTCAAAGTTCAGTGACACACGACCCCCACTGGTGAGTCAAGCTTCAGACATGCTCCGAACTCCCTCCCTCCCCCCCTCAGGAAAAAACAAAAATAACTTAAAGCTAACGAACACAACTGAAAATGGTGATGAAGCGTCGCTTTATGAAACGGGAAAAGGTTGAACCTGGGGTCGAACATGTTATCGGCGATGCTTTTTGAGGGAACGCAAAAAGTACCACGATGTCATGGAAACGGCATGCAGGGATTGGAGTACAAGTGACCCGCGTAAACGAACCAAGGACTCTGGAGTCGGAGGCTCGCGGCCTACAACCGACAACGTAAACCGCAGGCTGGAATCGAGAAGCACGAATGAGGAACCAGGAAGTTTGGAGGGGCGAGGACAGACGAGACAGGAAATACAATCATGCTCAGGGAGGTGGGGGGGGGGGGGGGGGGGGGGGGAGCGGGGGGAGCTGGGAATGAGAAATGGAGGGGAATGGACGGTACTGTCTGCTCCGCCAACCTGCTATAGGATCCTCTATTAATATGGTGATTTTCCTTTGGCCACCTCCTTCACGCAAACACGGAGGGAGAAAGAGAAAGAGAGAAAGAAGGGAGACCGTCAGGGGGGAGAGAGAGAGAGGTTTTGCAGTTAAAGTTGCAGTCGAAGATGGGCGCATCTATCGGAAAAACATCCAAGGGAAAACAGGAAATGTGCGTCTCCGGGGGCAGGGTTGGACGGTGGGGTTGACCTCATCGAACGCCGTCCTCGCCGCGCACAACCTCGGCGTCGCGTCTCGCTGCCCTGCGCGCACACACGCTACTACACAGACTAGCTGTGCGCACCCTCAGCCTACTGGGAAACCACACACACACACACACAAGGACTCACCACGCCTGTGTCTCTGACCGAGTCCGGTGTCAGACACCGAGCGGACGTGGCCCTTGCCCGCCCGGTCGGGCCCCTTCTGTCCCGCCGAGAAGGAGGAGCGACGGAGGGGGGGCGGGGCCCCCACCAGGGAACTCTGCCCCAGAGGCGGGGCGAGGACCTCTTCGGGCTCGCTGGCCGTGGCGGAGCAGCGCGATTCGCGCCGGCGCCGCCCGAGGTTGCCGATGGCGAGGTATTCGGGCCCGTCGTCGAAATCCGCCTCGCCGCCGCCGTCCGACGGGGGGGCGCCGGGGGAGGTGGGCTCGATCAGGGCGATGCGGGGGACGGCCAGAGGGACCGGCGGGGGGGTCGTGCCGCCCTCGCACTCCCCTGACCCGGATACACAGAGCCAGGGGGTACCAGGGGCGCTGGAGTCTGGAAGACAAAACAGAGGCCACAAAGTTTAGAAGACAGGAGAGGTGAAAATCAGCCTATCAAGAGTCAGATGACACAGCAGGTTAAGGCGTTGGCCTCATGATCGGAAGGTTGTGAGTTCGAGCCCCTGGCTGTGTTTATGTGACGTTGTGTCCTTGGGCAAGGCACTTCACCCTACTTGCCTCAGGGGGGAATGTCCCTGTACTTGCTGGAAGTCGCTGTGGATAAAAGCGTCTGCTAAATGAAGTATTATTATTAAAATGGCGAAACTAGGCTTACTGTGGTGAGACAAGTGAAAAATAACAATTTTCAATTGTTATTTTCCCTCCAGCAATTTTCCCTCAGTCTCGTTTTATTTTTTTTCAACGTTCTATTTCGCCGGCATTCCTGCTTGCGCATCCCTTTGGGAGTCGCAGACAGACGAGTCTGTTCTGAGTCGAATTCTTCAGTGTCCTCTTCCGCAAACAGTCATGCGCTCGCACAATCAGGCTTGTGTGTTCTCTGTCAGGCATCCCTTCACCAGCAGACTACGGTGAATTCAGGCGAGTACGCCTTCCCACGATTCCTAACGCCGAGGTCGTAATCTTGTTAAGCGAGCGCCGGTCGAATTTCATCTCCATTCCTCCCAGAGTTCACACAGTCTTCTTCAGCCTCACCTAACAGATATTCCCCTTCGGCTAGTCTATCTTTCTTGGTATATAACTCTGCCATTCTTGGTCCCACGCTATTGTGTTTCAATATCCAGGCCTCTCAAATAACCCTCAGCCTCTTCCATCCCTCCCTCCCTCCCTCCCTCCCTCCCTCCCTCCCTCCCTCCCTCCTTCCTTCCACACATCCATCCATCCACCCCTCCACCCATCTATCCATCCATCCATCCTTCCACCCATCCATCCCTCCACCCATCTATACATCTATCCATCCATCCCTCCCTCCCTCCCTCCCTCCCTCCATCCATCCATCTATACCTCCATCCATCCCTCTACCCATCTATCCATCCATCCATCCCCCCACTCATCTCTCCATCCCTCCACCCATCTATCCCTCCCTCCCTCCATCCATCCATCCATCCATCCATCCCCTGCTGACCTGTGTTGATGGCATTCTGTAACGTGGCTGCGGTGCTGGTGGGAGTGCTGGTGGGAGTGCTGGTGGGAGTGCTGGTGGCAGAGGGTCCCTCCCGGAGGGAGAACTGCGAGGTAGTGAACCTGCGGCTGAGCTCTCCTTGCTGGGGAGCGTCGCTGGTCCTTCCGGCCCAGCCGGCCCCTGGGAGTACACACATGCTCTGGGTCTTCATCAAGCC
This sequence comes from Neosalanx taihuensis, assembly GCA_030340665.1. Classification (NCBI taxonomy): domain Eukaryota; kingdom Metazoa; phylum Chordata; class Actinopteri; order Osmeriformes; family Salangidae; genus Neosalanx; species Neosalanx taihuensis. The sequence continues at coordinate 3,603,220 of CM059312.1, read as the reverse complement.
CTTCAGAGGAGAGAGCTGGCATGAAAGGGAGAGAGGGTGGGCTTGGTTAGTTTACTCAGGTGTGCATGTATGTGGGTTGAAGGGAGGTTCTAACAGAACTTCTCCCAGTAGGACACAATTCATAATTTGAAAATAAAAAAATAAAAAAAATACATAATAATCAATAGACACAAAGAAAAAAACAGATGACTATTACTGAACCTATGAGAACGGTCTAGACAAAAAAAATATATTTGTATATATTTTCTAATATGAAATATATGTATTTTCTCCCAGGCTTGAAATTTTTGGGAAGTTTCCGGAAGCTCTCACCCTGGCCGTGTCGATGAGAGCCAGCAGCCTGGGGTTGTTCTGCTCCACCGCCTCCAGACATTGAAACATGGCCGTCACATGGGCCTCGCTCAGGAGGAAGGCCTCGTCTGAGGTGGGGGTAAGATTAGGATCAGGGAAGTCAGGAGGAACAGTAAACAAAAGAAAAACAAATATGAAAGAGAGAGAGAGAGAGGGGGTGGCCGTTCCATCAGTCGCTCACCGTTGTAGTACTTGCGCGTGTGCCCCTGGTGTCGGAGGAGGGGCCGGAGCTGGGCCGACAGCAGGTGGACCTGGAGGCTGTGGAGTAACCAGCGCTCGGCCTTGTAGCCCTCCCCTGCGCTCTGCATGCCGCTGCTTAGAACTGGCTCCAGCTTATTGAACTACAGGCCACAGAGGGGGGGGAGGGAGAGGAGGTAGAGGGAGAGAGAGAGAGAGAGAGAGAGAGAGAGAGAGAGAGAGAGAGAGAGAGAGAGAGAGAGAGAGAGAGAGAGAGAGAGAGAGAGAGAGAGAGAGAGAGAGAGAGAGAGTGGAGAGAGCGAAGGAGGGAGAGAGTGGAGAGAAGAAGAACGAGAGTGGAGAGAAGGCGAGAGAGAAAGGGAGAGAGTGAAGAGAAGGAGAGAGAGAGAAAGGGAGAGAGTGAAGAGAGATACAGAGTGGAGAGAGGGAGAGAGTGAAGAGAAGTAGAGAGTGGAAAAAGGGAGAGAGGTAAGAAAAGACCACCAGGTCAAACAGATCAATCCATCCACGACTGCCAAGCAGCAATCTTGGACCCTCCAGTCATTCAATAACAGGTTGCGTCGGGTAACCGAGGACAACGGTGAGGACGACACCTCGGTCTTGTGATATCCCATTCCCAAGACTTGAAGTAGGTCAAGGGGCAAAGTCACACTTGACCATCATAACAGCAGCACGCGAGATATAGGTGCTTCTGTGGTCGACAGCGTGCGTGCAGGCCTCTTTCGGCCACATGACAACAAGCGAAGGTTCTGCTTTTCTGATCGCTGAGGTTTAGCTTGCTGTTTTCTGGTGGGGGGATGTAACTTCATCTCTCCAGTACTTTATTCCCTTTATTTAAAAATCAGTTCCGTACCTGTTCCACGTGCGAGGCCAAGTGTGGACTGATGTAACGCACACACCACACGAACGGCCAGTAATCTTTCTGCTTGTAGTACACCTGCAACACATAACCAATTGCAACGATTTCATTCAGCAGATGCTTTTATCCAAAGCGACTTACAGTAAGTACAAGGACATTCTCCCTGAGGCAAGTAGGGTGAAGATCACACGGCCACAGCCGGGGGTTCGAACTCACAACCTTCCGCTCACGAGGCCAACGCCTTAACCCGCTGAGCCATCTGACTCCCGTAACCCACAGTAGAATGTCCGAAGCGGCCTAAGCCATCGAGCAGAGAGAGAAGGAGTCGCACTGTGTTGCACGGTGACCGTTTGAGTTAGTGGTTCACCCCCCCCCCCCCCCCCCCCTCCCCCTCCCCATACCGTTATTAAACACGACTTGTGCCTTCAGAATGTAAACCTGTAGGTTCCCTTTGAGATGATGTCACCGTTATGTAACTAACACAGAAGCCATGGCACTGCATGGCACACATAGTAAATCACAAAAACCTGACAACAGCGTGCCTCACGAAGAACAGTGGAACATTCCGGAACATTCCGGCATTTCGTCAATACGGATATCGGATATCGGTTCGTTCGCGTCACAGCGCGTCTGGGCTTTTAATTAAAACAATTTCAACAGGTCTACTAGTGAAATCGTATTGGCGAACGGGGGCGCCTGTGTGCCTTTCAGATTCAGATGACTTTATTTATCCCCGGGGGAAACTCCTTCGCAGCAACGGCACACAGTCTCGCAAAAGCACACAAGGGTAAGGGTGTGAGGCAAAAGAATAGACACGGTACACAGGGATAGAGGGGTGGGGGCAATAACAATAAAGTTAAAACGGTAGGTGAATCCACACGGGGGGGGGGGGGGGGGGGGGGGGGGGGGGCTGAGGCTGTTATGTCAGGATGTACAGGTACTTTCCGGCCCCTGGGGGGGGGGGGGGCTGACCTGCTCGTGCTTGAGCCCGTGGCTCAGGATGCTGTTCATGTCCTTGTGCAGCCGCTGCAGGCCCCCGTAGCGAGACCACACGTTGGGGTTGTTGCTGGACACCAGGCCCTCCACGGTGGTCTTCAGGCTGGACAGCAGCTTCCAGTGTTCCCGTCTGGAGGAGGGGGGGAAGGAGGGGGGAGACAGGGAGGAAAGGTAAATAAAACAATAAGGAGACTGTCTGGGGTGAGAACCAATGTTCTTTTCAGCCCTAACTTCAGCGCGCTCATCTCAACAACTTCCTTCCTTTCCCCTCAAGTCAGCAGTGAGTTTAAGCTCAACGCTGACTGACACCCAAAACACTTAACACACTCGCATTCTTGTTTTTCCTTTTCCTCCATTTCTCTCTCGCTGACCTCCTTCCAAGTGCCACAATGAATCCTAAATGGCCGTAGGTTTTCAGAAACCCTGAAAAGAATGGATGGACCTTTGTGCCTAAAATACATGCTGGTCCCTATAGAGCTAATTCCATCTAATAGCAGCCAAGAGATGATCATTGATAAGCAGTGTATGGACAGGAACATGAATGTGATGCGTTGTGTTGTTAACAAGGTCACCTTCATGACCACATGCTCTTTAAATGTCCGAATGGGGCACCCATGGTGATTATCAAGTCACCAGTGTAATCGAATCACATCACAAATGAGAAAATGACCAGGGCATGAGATAGGCCCAGTCTCCTCAGTGTTTTTACGTGTGAATGAGGTGGATTGGTGTGTGTGTGTGTGGGTGGGTGTGTGTGTGTGGGTGTGTGTGTGTGTGTGGCTGTCTGGAAGGCAGGGATTCCACCAGAACATTCCACAAGGCTCAGACAGGTTGAAAGGGTTAAAGGTTAACTCAACAGGGAAAAGTTTGTTATGATTTTATAACCGCTTGAGTGAATCAGTTATGAAAGCATTTTCGGATGTTTACATACATTCATTATCTGATTCTGATAAGCGGTGCCCCTTATTCCCATCAGGGGGTCACAGGTGACCGGAGTCTATCCCAGTGACTCTCGACCAGCAACGTTTACGTTTAGTCATCTAACATTTTAGCAGACTTATCCAGAGCCATGTTGATCATTTCATGTTTATTTAAAGCACCCAGAGTACATCTGAGTAAAGAATAAATGGGCTGCATCCTCATTATCACATCTGCAACTGTAACACACTGAAAGCAAGCAACTAGGCAGAATGTTATTTTTGGTTCGTCGTTAGATATAACAAATTGTATTATTGGTTATATCTAATAATATCTGTATATTATATATATATTATATATTATATCATATTGTATTATATCATATTCCTGATGTCCCATCTCATAGATACCCTGGAATGAGTTTCGTTTCTAAGGAAGACTAGATGACTAGCAGTCCATCGCTTTAGGTGACATGACAACATGCTAGAGAGGTTCGCACTAAATACAACTCCTGGGCTTGATCTAAAAAATGGCTGTAAATCCATGCTAACTACTAGCTAGTGTAGCATTATTAGCTACACCGACTCAAACAGCAGGCATCGATGCTGTTCCTGACTGTGACACATCCGTCGATTTGCCTGCTGCGACCGCTATGCTAACAAGCTAGTTAGCCTGATTCGTTTAGAGAGCAGCACCTGATGCCCCCAGCTATGCTAACAAGCTAGCTCTAGTTAGCCTTATCCAATGAGATGCCCCCAGCTAGACCGACATGCTAAACCAGCTAGACGAATCGCTGAAACAGAGCGTAAACACCAAATAAAAGCAGTTTAAGATGAGCTTAGCAACCCAGTCTAACGAAGTAAGACCAGTTATAAACCGCTGGTGTTTTGGTGAGGCAACGAAAACATGCTAACAGCGAGGTGATCCCACCCAGTCAAGCCGCCTTCCCCGCATCCTCACCTGGGTTCCTCGGCTTCTCCCTCCGCCGTGATCTCCATGTCTTCCGTATGAGGGGGAAACCGAAAACGGTCGCTGTTGCTCAGCTTCCCCCCCAAAAGAGTCTTCGGGAACTGATGGCAAATCACCGGCGACAATTCTCGATTGTCCAACCCTCCTAGCTGTCACTGTGTGTCCGATCAGAGGGTCAAAACACGGTCCGGTGGGAGGATCCGGTGGGAGGATCCAGTGGGAGGACCAAGCGCCGAGCAGCAGCCGCCTGACTCGGCTATTTGGGGGCGGGCCGGGTTGCCAGACTCGCCGGTTGATTTGAGACTCTGGTGCCATCTAGTTATGTATTATTTTGTGACGTGTATTTATTTGATAGTTGACAGCATTTTGCAGAACATATATATGTGTTAAATGTATTAATGATGGTTGCATTTTGTTCAGCGATTAAATAAGGCCTGAGTTAAAAGGTGGTTGCAATGTTATCCAGGGCTGACATGTAAGGAGGCTTTATTGATCAATTTCAGATGATCAGTTAACTTTAAAAATGTGTTAAAAATGTAAAGCAATATTTCAAAGAGTACAAAAATTGTGTTGTTAACCAGTAGGTATAAGTGAGTCCATTAGTAATGATAGGGTTCTACTTGGTTAAGAGTGGTTCAGAGATGTTGCGATAATTAACTGACAACCAAAGGAATACCAGAGAATAAAAAGTCAACAGACATTTTCTTTATGTAAACCTTAGTCTTGTTTTTGACTTCCAACTTTCACGTTCAAACCTTTTTCCCAAAAACACTCCTAAAACATTCTGTACAAGCCAAGCAGTTCTGTCAGCCAATTAGAGTACATTTTCTCCAGTCACAAAAAGTGGGGAAAAATGCTGATCACATTCCAGTATCCATTTTTGTCATGATTTATACATTTTGTTCCAGGCCCAACATTAAAGTAATGTATATTCACCTTGGCAATAAATTAACCTGACTGTGAAAATTCGGACTCCAAGGCTTTTGCTGTCATTTCATTATGGCATTCGTATTTATTGCACTTTAAGGCTAAACATGTTCATAACCATGAATGCAATTTATATATATATAATTAATATAAAACATGAGGGGAAAATATGCATATAAAAAACATTCAATATGTTTATCGATGAGCAAAGATCCATGCTCACGATGCAACTGGAAAAAAACAATGTGATTTGTTCTTTTCTCTAAAGCTTGTCTGTCTTTGACAGTGGGGTGTTGGTAGCGTGTTGAGATAGTGTGTGTTTAGTGCTGACGTTGACTTTCAAACAGTTCCATTAGCAACAGTCCCATCCCATGTTTCCATCACCGTATTCGGGTGAAGAGGTTCAACACGGACACGGACTCCTAAACAGAAAAAGGGGAGGAGCTGAAGGTGACGGCTGAGAATTGACTGAAAAAACGATGGTTGCTACATCACGGGTGTAATAAGAACCTTTACATGTAGACATTTAGCAGACACTCTTACCCAGAGCGACTTACAGCAAGTACAGGGACATCCCCTCCCCCCTGAGGCAAGTAGGGTGAAGTGCCTTGCCCAACGACACAAGGTCATGTTGCCACAGCTGGTATTTGAACCAGCAACCTTCTGACTACCAGCCAGACTCCCTAACCGCTCAGCCACCTGAATCCCAGGAGGAACAGAGCTTAACCTTAAGCCTTTTAATTCCAGCCTCACCTTTGTGGATCGTGTTTTGCTGAATACGTTCCAGAAGCGAAGCGTCTCATCGCCTGCTCCAGTGACAATGGCCTCTCCGTCAGGCGACATGGCCTTCAAACAAAGGTAGAGAGACAGACAGCAGGACCAGAGGATTAGGAAGAGACAGAACCGCAGCATGCCCTACATTCCAGGGCTTCAATTATTCTAATCACTGACCAACAGCCACCAACTAGCAGTATGAACCGAATCCACTACAAGTTCAGCGAATTGTCTTCATATTACAGTCCATATACATCTATGAAATCCACCAATACCAAAGTCAAATATTGAGGGAAGTCTGGACAATGAAATACTTGTGTAAGAGCTGTTCAACCTAATCAAATCAAACCAATCAAGTCAAACCAAAGCATTTGGGCTCACCAGGTAGAGCACCCTATAGGAGTGTCCGGTCAGCTTGGCCACCTGGGTCAGAGCCGGGTACTTCCACACTAGGATCTGGTTCTGGGAGTAGCCATGCGTGCTGACCTGGGGTGGACGAAGGAGGGAACAGGGTACAGATAAACAGCTGTGATTGGTCTGTCCCGATTCCGGTCAGAGAAATCCGTTGGAATGGGAGGGAAGCCAGATCCATCCAGCTGAGCCAATAAAAGAGAAGCTCGCAGATTCATGCCCTTCCCAGGCTAGTTCAGATGTCTGGACGGCATATATCCTATTTACATTTACATTTATTTATTAAGCAGACACTTTTATCAAAAGGGACTTACAAGAGAGAGCTTTACAAAAGAGCATTGGTCACTGAGCATAGCAACGTGATAGACCCCAAACATAGCAGGCTTATACATTATGAAACATACATCGTGAGAACCTATAAGTGCCAAGGGAAGAGCTATAAGAGCTTTTAGCCGAAGAAATTACAAATTTAAGGTGAGTCTCCGACGGACAGTAGTCTACCTAAGGGATGCGAACAATAAAGCAACAGCACTAGCTGGTTTCCGCACAGGGATTAACAAGTAATTCTAAACAACAGCTACAGATGATATTTCTAAGTGCCTTCATATTTCTAAATGCTGTGAGTTTTGAGCCTTTTCGTGAAGGTGAGGAGATTATTGATTTTGAATTATGGTCTAGCAGAACCGACATTTCCTCCATCTCTCCCCGCATTGGGTTCCTCCTCACCAGCTCGTTGGCGTGCTTGGACCAGGCCAGGTTGCAGACCTGGGACCCGGTGTCCATGCACTGCAGGGGCTGGCCCGTCAGGGTGTTCCAGAAACGGATGCAGCGGTCGGCCGTGCCGCCCCCGGAGGCCAGCAGCCCGTGCTGGTGAGGGGACCAGGCGATGGCCTTCACTGCCGCCACGTGGTCGGTGTACGTATGGACCGGGTTCTGGCTGGAGTGGTTCCATACCAGGAGCTGGACACACACAAAGTAGACTCACCTCATTTAGCAGACGCTTTTATCCAAAGCGACTTACATTAAGTAAAGGGACATTCTCCCAGAGGCATGTAGGGTGAAGTGCCTTGCCCAAGAACACAACATCACACAGCCAGGGTTCGAACTCACAACCTTCGAATCATGAGGCCAACGCCTTAACCTGCTGAGCCATCTGACTGCCAGTGAATGTAAAATTTGAAATGAATGCAGTTCTTTTACTGCAGTTTGAGAAAATGCATCGTACAGAAAAGCAATGCCAAGTCGGACCGCTTTTAAAGCTGACAGGATGCGTTTGTGTGTCGTTTTAGTCGTTTATCAGACGCTCTTATCCAGAGCGACTTACAGCAAGTACAGGAACATCCCCCCCCCCCCCCGAGGCAAGCAGGGTGAAGTGCCTTACCCAAGGACGCAACATCATGCTGGCACAGCTGGAGTTCGAACTGAGGCATTTAGGGTGAAATGTCTTGCCAAAGGACGCAACATCATGCTGGCACAGCCAGAGTTCGAACTGAGGCATTTAGGGTGAAGTGCCTTGCCAAAAGACACAAAATCATGTTGGCGTAGCCGGGGTTCGAACCAGGAACTTTCTGATTACAAGCCCAACTCCCTTACCGCTCAGCCACCTGACTCCCTCTCACCGTGTAGGTGCGTCTAACCGGCAGCTCTACCTTGTTGTCGTTGCCTCCGGACGCTAGCAGCTGGTGGTCCGTGCTCCACTTGAGCCCGCAGACCTCCTGCCGATGACCCTGCAGCCGGCGCTCTGACTGCAGGGGCGGGGTCCGGATGTCCATCTGGAGGATCAGACGGTCCCGGCTGCCCGACGACAGCTGGTCCGCGTTCCACGCCAGCGCACCTGAAGATCACGCCGTAAACGCTCAAGGAACGATTGCGAGCGGCGATGGAAATTTTTGGAAAGGGCCTCTCATCGGCTGCCTTGGTTTGCTTACCGACTCTGGCTGTGTGGCCCTCCAGGGCAAACAGCTTCTTCCCTGCCCCCGCGTCCCAGATCTGGATGTAGCCCTTGTGAGTCCCGACCGCCACCAGGTTACCCTACAGCCACAAACACAGCATCAGGCATCGCGCAAGAGCCACGGCATCCAAAAACGCACAGTGTTGTTTGCAGTTGTCTGACACCAGTGTCTCTCTGGTCCTAGGGAGCCACTGTCCTGAAGATTTGAGATGTTTCCCTGCTTTAGCACAACTGATTCTAATGGAGGGTAATTAAGAGGCTTCCACAGAGCTTGATAACGACCCATTCATTAGAATCAGGTGTGCTGGAGGAGGGAAACAGCTAAAACCTTCAGGACCCTCGAGGACCAGGATTGCCCACCCCTGCTGTACATACTCTGTATATTCTCCTTATACCAGGGGTAGGCAACCCTGATCCGAGGGAGCCACTATCCTAAAGATTTTAGATGTGTCCCTGCTCTAGTACACCGGATACAAATAAAGAGTTGTTTCGAAAGAGCTTGATAACGACCCTTCATTAGAATCAGGTGTGCTGGAGCAGGGAAACAACTAAAATCTTCAGGACAGTGGCTCCTTAGGACCAGGGTTGCCGACCTCTGGCTTACACCAACTGCTATATTCTGCTTATACTAACTGTTTTGCACTTCTGGTTGGACGCTAACTGTATTTTGTTACCCTGCACTTGTACCTGTGTAATGACAATAAAGTTGAATCTAATCTAATCAACCGCAGGGTGATCGACAAGCTCCTCGAAGAACGTTTCGGAACTCACGCGTTCCGACCAGCCGACCGACGTGACCGAATCCCCTTCCACCGATAGGTCGCACAGACGAGTGACCTGCAAAATAAACCAAAATAAATAAGTCTCACCTTTTTTCCCCACATCAGAATCAGAATCTATTTGATTCGCTATGCAGGATATGCAAACACAGCCTTTACTTTGGCAGAAAAGAGCAAACATAGAATACATATGTAACATAATAATATGGGTAAAACAGAATAACAAATATAATGTAAAATGCAAATTGGATACAAATAAGATAGAAGTGAAAAAGTGGGCACTAGCTTTACAGATGGGGGGGGGGGTATAACTATAGTAAGACAGTGTAGAGGAGAGAAGAATGGGTATATATAGTACGGGGGGGGGTTGTACACAGTAGTGCAAACAGTGGCGCAAAATCACAGTGGTAAGTCTTTAAGGTGTTGTGGGCTTAAGTGGCAGAGTGCAGTGGGATTCTGGATGGGGGTGCGAGGTGTTGGTAGTTGTGGCAATGTTCACACACATGTTCACACACACAGACACAAACAGGTATTCCACACATGGTACCTGGCTGGTACAGGCGCTCCAGAGGTAGACGCAGGTGCCCAGGCCCACGCTCAGCACGTTAAGGGAGGACCAATCGACCAAGTTGAGGTAGAAGTCGTCCTGGAGCTCCGGGGCATCCAGGACCTTGAACGGTATCTTGGAGATCTTTCTGGTAGGTTTCCTCGGTGACCGTAGCAACTTTTGACTGCAGAGAGGACGGGAAAGATCTAGAACAACTGCCGTGCGCCGGTTCACTCACATGGATGCGTGGGAACTTTCCCGTTAGTTTGAAGATTATGAAGAGGGAATCGTGTGGCTGAGCGGTTAGGGAGTCGGAGCTAATAATCAGAAGGTACCCGGTTTGAACCCCAGGTGTACTAACATGACGTTGTGTCCTTGGGCAAGGCACTTCACCCTACTCGCCTCAGGGGGGAATGTCCCTGTACTTGCTGTAAATCGCTCTGGATAAAGGCGTCTGCTAAATGACTGAATGTAAATGTGATGGAACGAATAGCTACCGAACGTAGAAAAAGTCAAGTAGAAAGCAGTATCACACAATATTCACCTCTTGATGCTCACAGGGGATAACGAGTACGGGGAGATGTTGCCGTCGTCCGGTGAAGACGCCCTCTTCGTTCTCAGAGAGTACTGCCCGGACAGAGGAAACGGAAAGGGGGGGGGGGGGGGGAATGGAGCGGTAAGTTCCGGTGCGTGGACGGAAGACGAGGAGGGAGGGACAGAGCGTTCGCCTCACCGTGAAGAGGCTTCTCCGCTCGGGCGTGGAGGGCTGCAGACGCCTGTCCTCCGTCTGGGGGTCCTGGACCTTTTCGATCCCTGCTCCCAGCAGCTCGTTCTTCAGCAGGGCGGAGTAGGCAAGCCCGTCCGCTACGGACGGGAAGGAGGGGAGGAGAAGAGAAAGCGTCGGTAAGCGTAGGTTCGTCATGGGGGATTTACTCGCCATGACAACGACAACAATTCTGAACGTTAACAAAACAGTGGCGACGATCTACTGGATACTTTGCGAGGGAGGTTTCAAACCGCATACCTTTACTAGTATCCGAGGTCGCTTCCTTTGTTTTTCTATTCTGACTTGGGGACTTCTCATTTTCCTAAACACAAAAAAAAAACCACAACAACAACATCTGCTTGTCACAACGTTAATACCACGTTACCCATCTGCAATTCCACCACTGTGCGTCAAATAACCGATTATCTTAGAACCATGAAAGCCAAAAACAGGGACCATCCTCTAGTCTAAAATGGCAAAGATTGAGTTGTTTTCGTACGTTGATACGGTGAAAGTTGATGCTCCAGTTGGCACCAGCCCGTGCTGGGATGAACCTGTCTCCGTGCTTGCTTGGGGAGGACAGTGGGGAGTTTGTGGGTGTCAGTTGCCTGATCACCTCGGTCACTTTCTGCACAATGACAATATGGGACAGAGAGGTCAGAGACGATCACCGGAGACAAAATTACCCATTTTAACCTGCGATGGTACAAATAAGATGTATCCGATGGGAGTGGAAGGCTTACAATGGGACTGGTATTTTCATTCTGTATGTTGATTTGTCGGAGCAAGCGACGTTCGTACTCTCGGTCCATCATGGGAACCTGAGTGGAGTGGATCAGACCACAAGTCCTCTTGTCCTCCTGTCCTCAATGGATGACCTGCACAACATTTACATTTAGCGGACGCTCTTATCCAGAGTGACTTGCAGCAAGTACAGAAACATTCCCCCCTGAGGCAAGTAGGATGAAGTGCCTTGCCAAAGGACACAACGTCATGTTGGTACGGCCGGGACTCGAGCACGAAACCATCATGAGCCCCAACACCTTAACCGCTGAGCCACCTGACCTCCCATGACAACACACAACTTAATACGTCAAAAGGTGACTCCTAGGCTAGTTGTTTCTTTGAACTTAAGTCTTACTATCAGGCAAACTGCCTCCCCGTCAACGACATACAGCAAATAGTCAATTGAAAAATCAAGGCAGATTTCATCCAGGAAACAGCAGGAATTTGCGATTGGGACATACCTTATAAACCGCAGCCTCGAATGAATAATAAACCAAGCAAGCAGTTCAGATCGAGTAATCTTGCTGTCCAAATTAATCGGACGCCGGTAACAGATGTTAAGCAGTGTAATAACGTCAATAGTGCGCGTTATGTGGTCGCTAGCTCGATGCTACTGTGTTTAGCCTAGCAAAGGTTTTGACCAATAACAATGCACTGTGCGACACTTTACGACGCGCTGACATGCTTTACCAAAATGGGACTCGACGAATCATAACACGGAAATGCCGTATCGTGTTGCCAAGGAGACGGCGTGATTCAGCAGAGCTGCAAGAAACAAGGCGCGAGATAGTCGTTGTTAGATCTTTAGTAAACTACTGATACTATTATAAATGTGCAGTATTATATGTGCAATTCATATAATAAAGACAGATGAAGAGCTTGATAGTTATCAGAACAGGATCATGCAGTAGAGAGATAGAAAACAGGGACAGCCTAGTTTCAACGAACTGATGTCCATGTTTCGAACAGTGTCCACATATTATTCAATAATATATAATACTATAGGCCATGCAATGTATAAAGGATTGTAGCCCAGTCATTTTGTGCCATAACCCAACCAACCATGCCGATTATATTTATTTTAACACATAAAGTGTGTGCACACATTCATGAGGACTTACTCAAACACCATTCAGAACTCAATATTTGCTTTCAGAATACTGTAGTGTTTAATCATCCAACATGTCATTCTCAACGTTATTCCAAGTCAGAGGCACTGAACAAATCAGATAAACAAAGTCTGTCAAGATCAAATGGCTGGAAGAGACAGACTTGTCAATGGCTGCACCCTTGCCATGTCTTAAATATGAATGAAGCAGTGGCTGAGGACAGTTCTGGTTGGTCAAGGTCCTGATCACAGGCGCCACTGCAAAAAACTGCAAGCAGACCTTGACAAACAGGGACACATAAACTCACAGAGAATAAGAGTGGGAAACGAGGTCAGTGACTGTATTTATGTTGTAGAACACTAATGGACAGATAGTAGGTCAGTGCCGCTCACATCACACACAAATGCTAGCAAAAATTATGCGGCACTGTAGCTGCTCTGTCAAAACCACATTATTGAACCTATCTACCTTCTGACAGTTATAGATGTCAATAAAGTGATTATTTGTTTATTATTATATTATTATTTGGGTATACTTTTAAAAAATCTCTTATCTTCGTTGCTGCAACTGCCTTTTTTCTACATTTTAGGCAGAAGCCGATCGTTATAAAAGTTGACCAGACAGAGAATTCAGAGCTTTTATTTTATTTTATTTTGCATTTATTTTTAATAATGTCGCCTATGCGCTTCTAGAGTACCAGCTCATGCCCCTGGTATGGATCTGGAGAAACCCCGTCACCAAAAATGTCCATCTCCCCTCCAGTTTACTGCAATATCCCTCCGAAACAGTAGATAGTACACGGCGTCGGAAATCTAAACATCTCGTACGCTGTCAAAACAGTTTGTCCAGATTCTGTTTGAACGTAAACTATGCACGGTGTACATTAACGAAATAATACAACATTATTGATCGTTTACCGCGGTTACCTTGTTCGTTAAGACTCGGTCACCGGAAGTAGTAGTTCCGGCCGGCTCGAAACCGTCCGCGTGATAAATCCATTTCCTTTCAGAAAAACCTTGAAGCTTCGGTAGGAATATGTCAAGCGACTCTGCGGATTACAATAGGTAAAAAAATAATATTAAAAACTCATTATGGCTCTCCAGTTTAAACATAAATTGCTGTCATGGTCTCATTTGATTGCATGGAATGTATGTCCGCATGCGAATAAACGATACAGAAGGTTGCTGTTAGGAAATAGTTGGCTAGCTAGCAAGCCTGATGCGACAGAGGATGCTAGTGTGTCCTCATTGGTCCTTATTAAACCAGCTGGATTACTTCCGTCTGACACAAGCATCATTAGCCAGATAGCAAGCTGTCACTAAAATGGGGGTCCATCTCTGACATTTATCTGCCTTTGTTCCCAACGGATGCTGGAGTGATGCCCTTGTTTTGTGTCGTTCATTCCACCCAAGGAACAAACTTGTGTCAGCGTTAAACGGCAAGGATCTCGTCGTACCAACTTGCTTTAGTAGCACCATGGCTTTGCACAAGTTCTGCTTTGTACTGTCATGTTTTCACAGCTGGCCTTGTCTGAGAATGTCTGCATAAAGCGGATGCGTTGAATCGTATGTCCCCGTGATTCCCATGAGTTCGATAGGAGAGACTAATCGTGTCATGTTTCTCCTCAGCTCTAGAGACAGAGACCATGGGGGCCCTGATGGAATGGAGCCAGATGGCGTCATCGAGGTGAGTGGCCCTGGGATTCAGATCCTGGCCCACACATCCGACTGCTGACAGCTTAGACCAGGGCTAGGCAACCCTGGTCCCCGAGAGCCATAGTCCTGAAGGTTTGAGATGTTTCCCTGCTCCAGCACACCTGATTCTAATGAATGGGTTGTTATGAAGCTCTGTGGAAGCCTGATAATGACCTGATAATGATAATGAAAAGCAGGGAAACGTCTCAAACCTTCAGGACTATGGCTCTTGCGGACTGGTTTAGAGTGACTACTTCACCACATGCACAGAACAGGTATCAAAACAGATTGCCGGCTGGCTGGCATCTAGGCAGTCGATTCCGCATGCCAAGGTTTCACAGGCGTCAGCGAATTGGAGGGGCGTGGGACATGAAGGGGAGGGGGGAGGGCAACAAAAACAATAGTGTGCGGAGGCTGACAGCTAGATTTGGTGTGTATTACTGTGTACGTTTACATTTAGCAGACGCTCTTATCCAGAGCGATTCACAGGAAAGTAAGTGAAGTGCCTTTCCCAAGGACGCAACGTCGTGTTGACACAGCCGGGGTTCGAACCAGGGACCTCTGATTACTAACCCTAACTGACTGCGCCACATGACTCCCTACCGTGGCACTTGTTGTTAGTGAGAGGGTAGAACTGTTGGGTCTGCTCTGCCTTCTCTGGCTGTCTCCCAACTGGAGACAATACCAGCAAAACTTGCTGTGGTTTGCGTTTTTGAACGCGCACCTTAAAGCACGCTATTGTAAGGAAGGACATTAGAGGGAGATTTAGTATCCCTTTTTTTTTGCATGGACTCAATATTGCATGAGTAGTCGCTTAGATAACCACAAAGGCTTTGTTTTGTTTGTTTGCATTCCACAATAGTTTAATTTTCACGCGCAAAATCCTGGTAACAATGGGGTAACAAAATGTCGTAAAATGCGTCAATCCCATGAAGCAGCGGGGAGAAAAAAAACAGTTCCTAAATGACTGCGATTAGTTCCTAATCACACACGAGGCAAGGTTCATACAGTCAGGACCTAACTTGAGCTGCGGATGGACAACAGACCGTGACGTCACTGCGCTGTGTCGTTTCAGAGCAACTGGAACGAGATCACCGACAACTTCGATGACATGGCCCTGAAGGAGCTGCTCCTGAGGGGGATCTACGCCTATGGGTTCGAGAAGCCGTCCGCCATCCAGCAGAGGGCCATCATCCCCTGCATCAAAGGTACGGGAACACAGGTACCCTGTACGGCAGGGATCCCCAATTCCCGGGCCAAGGACCGGCACCTGTTTGTGAGTCAGTTGGTACCAGGCTGCGCTTAAGCCAGTGGTCCCCAACCCCGGTCCTCAGGGCCCACTGTCCTGAATGTTTTAGATGTTTCCCTGCTCCAACACACCTGATTCTAATGAATGGGTCGTTAACTCGCTCTGAAGAATCCTGGTAACGAACATGCACTAGAATCAGGTGTGTTGGAGCAGGGAAACATCTAAAACATGCAGGACAGTGGGCCCTGAGGACCAGGGTTGGGGACCACTGGCTTAAAGAATGCATAACTGAAAATATTTCAGTTTTATTTATTATCTATAAATAAAATAATAATAAATATGAACTTAGCAGATGCTTTTATCCAAAGGGAACTACAGCAAGGACAGAAAATGTACGGATTCTCTCCTCCACATCTCTCTGTGACTCGCTCTCTTAAATGTCAAGATGCTCACCTCGGTCACGTCTTACCTACATCCACTCCCTTCATTCTGCTGCTCCGGCCTGTATCACGTTCCCGCTAAATTGAAACCCCCAAACTAGCAAAAACAAACGTCCTTGGAAAGTTACTTTGCGTCTTTTTAATTATTATTATTATACTTTATTATAATATTGAGAAAATCCCCAATTCAAGCACACCTTAAGGCCGGTCTGTGAAAATATTATCTGACATTAAACTGGTCTGTGGCGCTAAAAAGGTTGGGGACCGCTGGCTGTATGGAACGTACCTGTAAGTATGTGTCCTAGTGGATCTCCCTAATTGGTTGGAGGGTCGTTAGGCGTGGTGAGTGAAACGATGGTGTACCATCTTTCTGAACTGACCTCTTGAACGGAGGCAGTTATATGTTCTACCAGTCATTTAGCAGACGCTCTTATCCAGAGCGACTTAACAGCAAGTACAGGGACATTCCCCCCTGAGGAAAGTAAGGTGAACTGTCATGCCCAAGGACACAACGTCATTGGCAGTCAGGGTTTGAACCAGGGACCTTCTGACCAACTTCGCCACTTGCTCCCTAGAAGTCACACCAGCAAAGATGTCACAGGAAGCAGGCGTTGCCTCATAAACCCTCTTTCCTCTTGCGTTACCTCGCGCCAACAAGACTTTTCCAGCCCCTCTCGCGCTGTCCCGAACGCCAGCTTTCATCGTTGGACCGCCAACTTTCCACCCAACGGTATCACATTCTCCCACACCCCCTTCTTCTTTCCAGGCTACGACGTCATTGCACAGGCCCAGTCCGGGACGGGCAAGACGGCCACGTTCGCCATCTCCATCCTGCAGAAGCTGGACATGGGGCAGAAAGAGACCCAGGCCCTGGTGCTGGCCCCCACCAGAGAGCTGGCTCAGCAGGTATGCTGAATCCGAGGGTCCTAGTTTAACTAGGTGGCAACCACGGCAGCATAATACACCCCCCAACAAAAAAAGGTATCTGCAATTTCTGTTTTTCTCCACCAAACAAACGCTTTAGTGGTGATCTCTGGCACTGGTTGGTGTTTTTTGTTGTTATTTTTAATTGTATCAATATCAAAATATCATATTTTTGGGGGTAAAATTGAACCCCTCTTTTCCGGACTGCCTTGGTTGCACGATCGACATGGGGGCTTGGTCTTTGTCTCTCTGTCTCTGTCTCTGTCTCTGTCTCTCTCTCTCTCTCTCTCTCTCTCTCTCTCTCTCTCACAAACAGCTCTGCTTTAAAACCACATGACTCCTTTTGAGCAGCTGTTTTCTCATTCAACTCATCCCTGGTTGCTTAATGTGTCTGAGCGCTAGTGAATGTGATGTGCGTCTCGGAACACCTCCCGGAATTTGTTCCGTCTTGTGACCTGGCTGTTTTGCTGGCGCTAGATCCAGAAGGTGATCCTGGCCCTGGGGGACTACATGGGCGCGGCGTGCCACGCCTGCATCGGAGGCACCAACGTCCACAACGAGATGAAGAAGCTGGAGGCGGAGGCTCCGCACATCGTGGTGGGCACGCCCGGGCGCGTCTTCGACATGATGAACCGCCGATACCTGTGTGAGTTCCTGCCTCCCGACCCGCCGAGCGACTCGTTAGCACCCCGAATTCGGTCCCTGAGAACAGGGGTGGCCGACCCCGGTCCTCGAGAGCCACAGTCCTGGAGGTTTTAGATCAGGGGTGGGCGATTCCGGTACTCGAGGGCCGCTGTCATGAAGGTTTTAGATCAGGGGTGGCCAACCCCGGTCCTTGAGAGCCACAGTCCTGGAGGTTTTAAATCAGGGGTGGGCGATTCCGGTACTCGAGGGCCGCTGTCCTGACGGTTTTAGATGTTTTCCTGCACACCTGATTCTAATGAATGGTTATTATCAGACTTCCACAAAGCTCAATAACGACCAATTCATGGCCTTCATCACAATACTATCTACTCAAGATCAGGGTTAGGAGGGTCAAAATCTTTCACTTTGGACCCAGTATGAAATTATTCTTTATTGGGATTCCTGATGCTAAAATTCTTCTCAAAGTCTTTGTCATTATATTCTGTATAATTGGAAATCAACACTTGACGTCTTCTCACATTAGTAGTGCATAATTTATCCAATCGTCCATCTCATGGTAAAGAATGGATGTAATGGTGGCTCTACGTGAATATTTTATGAGTCAAATGGGTATTTCACCTCTGGCTCTTCAGGGGATTAGTTTTGAGCTGGGTCTGGGCTTCCTAAGGGCCAGTTTGCGGTCGTATGTGCGTCAAACAACATTCACAGTGATTGGGCCTTTGGATAAAAGCTGGTCCTCTCATTGTCCAGCTCCAAAGGCCATCAAGATGTTCGTCTTGGACGAGGCCGACGAGATGCTGAGTCGAGGATTCAAGGATCAGATCTACGAAATATTTCAGAAATTAAGCACCAACATCCAAGTAAGTTTGAAATAGTTTATTACATTTGATTTAAATGTGCGTTTGGGTTTTTATTTCCACAAGCGCACACGACTGTGCAAGTTCACAACATCAGCTAACCTTCAGTGTTTCCGCTCCTCGCCCATGCTGCCCGCTCCCGTGCGTCCACCAGGTGGTGCTGTTGTCGGCCACCATGCCGGCCGAGGTGCTGGAGGTCACCAAGAAGTTCATGCGCGAGCCCATCCAGATCCTGGTCAAGAAGGAGGAGCTGACCCTGGAGGGCATCCGCCAGTTCTACATCAACGTGGAGAGAGAGGTACAGACACTGTGATCACATGAGGACGGTTCGATTTGAATCAAGGTCGGTGCCGCCAGGGTTGAAAGCGTTGCTGTTTGAAGGACTGAAGCCGGACAGTAGAGTAGATGTAGATAAACCTTTATTTGTCCTCCAGGGGTGGAAATTGCAGTTTCCACCAGCCGCAGGGTAAAGTACAGCACACAGAGTTGCAGGGTAATATAACAATAATGACAATAACAATAGGCGGGCACGATAAAGTCCAGTATAAAAAAATAAGAAAATAAGTAAGTTAAGTAGTCCAGTTAAGTAGTCCAGTATAAAAAAATAACAATAACTAAGTAGACATATAGACCGTTATTGCACTTGAGGAGAAGCAGCGTGTCGGGGGAATGAAACGCACCCCCCCCCACCCGAGCTGACCGAATGTGTCCCATCTGTTCTTCTCTCCTCTCCCCCTCTCCCTCCCCCCTCTTCCCTGGCCAGGAGTGGAAACTGGACACCCTGTGTGACCTGTACGAGACCCTGACCATCACCCAGGCCGTCATCTTCCTCAACACCAGGAGGAAGGTGGACTGGCTCACCGAGAAGATGCACGCCCGCGACTTCACCGTGTCCGCCCTGGTGAGAGACCACCCTCGCTCAAACCAAGACGTCTTCATAGTCCTGATTAAGCTTTGCGTACCGGATTTTTCGGACTGTAAATCGTTCCGGATTATAAATCGCACCAGCCAAAAAATGCATGGGGAAAAAACATATACATCGCACTGGAGTATAAATCACATTTTTGTGAAATGATATAATAATGCGTTAATAATTTAATGTTAATGATGTGAAATGATAATAATGATAATAATTTCACACATAAATCACTCCAGAGTATAAATCGCACCCCCGCCCAAACCATGAAAAAAAAATGACGATTTATAATCCGAAAAATACGGTACCTACAACGCTTAAGGAGATCCAGTTTCACCTGAGGTGACCCCCCCAGATGGCTGAAGGCTAACCCCCAGCTCTCCCTGGTCCTTTCAGCATGGAGACATGGACCAGAAGGAGAGAGACGTCATCATGAGAGAGTTCCGCTCAGGTTCCAGCAGAGTGCTGATCACCACCGACCTGCTGGTAACAAAGTTCTCCTCAGCTCCAGGGAGCCCCTGTCTTATTTCCATCCCTTTCTTCTTAATGACCACAGCTATTTCATCTGCTCCTCTTGAATGGAGTAGGATTTATATGGTTGAGAAGCATGGCTTCAGAGTACAGTTTTGAGTTTATAGATTTCACATGCACTGGAGTATTGATATGTTGAATGAGAGCTAAGGTGTGTGTGTGTGTGTGTGTGTGTGTGTGTGTGTGTGTGTGTGTGTGTGTGTGTGTGTGTGTGTGTGTGTGTGTGTGTGTGTGTGTGTGTGTGTGTGTGTGTGTGTGTGTGTGTGTGTGTGTGTGTGTGTGTGTGTGTGTGTGTGTGTGTGTGTGTGTGTGTGTGTGTGTGTGTGTGTGTGTGTGTGTGTGTGTGTGTGTGTGTGTGTGTGTGTGTGTGTGTGTGTGTGTGTGTGTGTGTGTGTGTGTGTGTGTGTGTGTGTGTGTGTGTGTGTGTGTGTGTGTGTGTGTGTGTGTGTGTGTGTGTGTGTGTGTGTGTGTGTGTGTGTGTGTGTGTGTGTGTGTGTGTGTGTGTGTGTGTGTGTGTGTGTGTGTGTGTGTGTGTGTGTGTGTGTAGGCCCGTGGTATTGACGTGCAGCAGGTGTCTCTAGTTATCAACTACGATCTACCCACCAATCGGGAGAACTACATCCACAGGTTTTTATTTGTATATTATTTTTTCACACACCACAAAACTAGTTCTGAGCCGTCTTTCCTCCAGTAACACGGCGGGCTTCTCTCCACAGGATCGGCCGCGGCGGCCGATTCGGCCGGAAAGGCGTGGCCATCAACTTCGTCAACGAAGACGACAAGAGGATCCTTCGCGACATTGAGACTTTCTACAACACGACCGTTGACGAGATGCCGATGAACGTGGCCGATCTGATCTAGAACCGACCTCGGGGGCTGGTTCTTCCTTTATGATTTTTGTTTTTTGGAGGTGTCGCTCGCTGTCTCAGTACGCAAACGGGTGCATCGCGGTTATTTTATCCGGGGGAAAAAAAATTATATTCGAATCTATCTTTGTTGTCTAATGCTGAAAGAGGATCGGAAATCTAGATATTCTCGAAGCGAAGCGGCGGCCCACGGTCGCAGGCTCTCGTAGGAGAGGTTCTCTTCCCCATCAGGTTCGAGCGCGGGGGCGGGTGGAGGAAGACGCCATGGGGTCTTCAAAACGGCTCTCTTTTAGACGTACTTTTCCTAGACCGATAAGAGTGTGTGTCGTAGATATCCTTAATCGTTTAATCGTCTACTTGTGGACTAAAAGCTATAAGTGCTGTCTCCAGTCTTCTAACTATGCGAAGGGGACGTATTTGAGGTTATTAAGAGGGCGGGGATGGAGGATATAGTCTGTTCAATTGAAGCTATATCTCGGTGACTTGTGCAGTGTATTTAACGTATTTAATCACGCTTTTTAAAATTCAAACACCCCCTTTTCCCCCCCATAGAAGGGGGGCAGTAGTATAAACACTTGACTTGTTCTTGACCTGTTTAAAAATAAAATGTATGTGAAAATGTTTTTATTTTATTATTGAGTCAACCAGATGAAGGGCATATTTACCAAATGAACATATTCCAGTAAGGTGACAAGATGGAGAAAAATCGTAATTTTATTACAATCTAAACTTACAAAAAAATGGACAGAAGAGTTTGTAACAGTACATGTAGAGGAATGGCTAGTGAACTGGAGAAGGGAAGTAGTTCGGTCAGTTCTGAGAAGACTGCTGCAGGATGACCGAACACAGACTCAGCATCTGGAGATATTCATCCGCCCCGTCGACTAGACACTTGTCAACCTCCTGAAAGAAGCGTGAAAAAGAAAACATGAGAGAAAAGCTTGATCAAGAAGGGGTGAAAAACAATAAAACCGGTGGCGTCTCCACTCGTAAGATTAATCTCTGTCGCTTACCGCCATCTTTTCCGCGATGGCAGATTTCTGTTTGTCGTTGAGGTCGCTCTTTATGATGGCCTCATGCAGCTGGCCTAAGATAATGGAGGCAGAGAAGCCCTCGTCTATCGTGTCCTGAAAGAGGGAGGGTCCACAAGTCAACAAAGTCCTGATTGGACGACTGCTAACTGAACCTTAGCAGCTGCGAGTCATAGTCCAGTGGTTCTCAACCCTGGTCCTCAGGGCCCCACTGTCCTGCATGTTTTAGATGTTTCCCTGCTCCAACACACCTGATTCAAATGAATTGTCATTATCAGGCTTCTGCTGAGCTTCATAATGACTCATCCGTTTGAATCAGGTGTGCTGGAGCAAGGAAACATCTAAAACATGCAGGACAGTGGGCCCTGAGGACCAGGGGAACATCTAAAACATGCAGGACAGTGGGCCCTGAGGACCAGGGGAACATCTAAAACATGCAGGACAGTGGGGGCCCAGAGGACCAGGGTTGAGAACCACTGTCATAGTCTGTGACCTGAGAATGACTGCTTCAACAGCAGGGATGGATGGACAAGATCAGGATGGAAAGCTCAGGAGGAAGGGACGCCAACCTACCCGAACAGCCACCTCCAGCTTCTCAAACGTGCCTTTGTAGCAGATCTGCAGCAGCCCCTGGATAATCTTATCAGGAACAACCTTAGAGAACAACAGCATCTTGCATTATAATCCATTCGATCTGTTCAAAGACTTTAGAGTGATTCAATTTTGTTGGCTCACGCTTCAGGACAGCTTCCATAGAAAATACATTTATTCGTTTAGCAGATGCTTTCATCCAAAGCAATTTACGAGAGAGAGCTTTACAAAAGAGCATCGGTCACAGATCATAAAAACATGGGTAGCCAGAACATGAAGCCTGCATTGTGAAAAAACAATTAAGTTCCCAAGGAACGAACTATAGGAGCATGCCGTTAAACAAATTACAATTAAACAACATGAAGGCGCTGTAGGAAAGCAAGCAACACTCATATACCTCACAGCCAGTACGAGAGTTTGAAATCAGTTACAACTGGCCAACAAGAGCAACAAGTCCCTCAATAAGAGTCACTGTGACCATGGAGGAACCTAACCGAGATGCCTTCTAGTGCAGCGGTTCTTAACCCTGGTCCTCAGGGCCCACTGTCCTGCATGTTTTAGATGTTTCCCTGTTCCAACACACCTGATTCAAATGAATGGGTAGCTCAGCAGAAGCCTGATAATGACCATTTATTAGAATCAGGTGTGTTACAAGGGGGAAATATCTAAAACATGCAGGAAAGTGGGCCCTGAGGACCAGGGTTAAGAACCACTGTTCTAGTGGACGTGTCTGCTTTGATTCTAAGACAACGAGACGAGAATTTAATGGCACTTTGAAATATCTTTTGTTGTTCGGAATTACTTGTTAATCCCTGTGCCGAAACTCGCTAGTGTTGTTGCTTTATTGTTCGCATCCCTTAGGGAGACTACTGTCCGTCGGAGACTCACCTTAAATTTGTTTGGCTAAAAGCTCTTATAGCTTTTCCCTGGGCACTTACTGGTTCTCTCTCTATGTTTAATAATCTATAAGCCCGCTGTGTTCGGGGTCTATCACGTTGCTATGCTCAGTGACCGATGCTCTTTTGTAAAGCTCTCTCGGAAGTCGCTTTGGATAAAGGCGTCTGCTAAATGAATGAATGTACGGCCGTTCGCTGAAAGGCTGGACTCACCCCAGCGATGTCCACGACGGCCTTCTCGGAGATCTCCTTGTCCACGTTGAGTCGGGCTGCGCTCTGGAGGAAGGTGATGGCTTTCCTCAGGTCTCCCTCCGACACCTCCACCAACGCTGAGATGGCCTGGAGGAACGCAGGAACCCGACAGGTTACGGTGTGGTCGCCTAGGGTTAGTTAGTTAGGTTTCATTTAATCATTCAGCAGACGCTCTTATCCAGAGCGCCTTACAGCAAGTACAGGGACGTTCCCCCCTGAGGCAAGTAGGGTGAAGTGCCTTGCCCAAGGACACAATGTCGTTTTGCACGGTCGGGAATCGAACCGGCAACCCCCCCCCCCCCCAGGTAAGCGATAGCAGGAACTGGAACGAGTTAAGTGATCGCAAAAGGGGGATCTGGTTAATGTGCGACGTCTTCCATGTGACCTGCAGGTCTCCGGGGGGGGGGGCGAGGTGTCCGTACCTCGGGTGAGTATTTCAGGTCCTCCTTCTTGCAGATGTCCAGCAGACGCTCCTCCTGGATCTGGTTGTCCAGAGGCTTGAAGCGGAACTTGGAACACCTGGACGTCAGGGGCTCGATAATCCTGACGACAACCAGATGACAAAAACACACAGATGATGTCTCCAGAGTGGTATATCTAGACCAGCATTGATTCAAAAGAGAAAAAGGGGGCAGGGTGTTCTAGGTTCTCCTGATCTGCCTGCCTTCCTTCCTCTGACAGGGTTGATTCTTAAGTCTCTGTTTACACAGTCATTCATCAGACACTCAAGTACAGGGACATTCCCCCCTGAGGCAAGTACGGTGAAGTGCTTTATTGTTCACAATCGTTGTGTTATGCATTTATAGCTCTTCCCTTGGCACTTATTGGTTCTCACGATGTATGTTTCACAATCTAAAAGCCCACTGTGTTCGGGGTCTATCACGTTGCTATGCTCAGTGACCGATGCTCTTTGTAAAAACTCTCTTGTAAGTCGCTTTGGATGAAAGCGTCACTTTGGATAAAAGCGTCTGCTAAATGAATAAATGTAAGTGCCTTGCCTAAGGACTCAACGTCAATTTGCACGACTGGGGGTTCGACCCTGCAACCTTATGATTACTAACCCGATTCCCTTACCGCTTGGCCCCCTGATTCTCAGTTTACCGGCTGCCCTGGTCCTCACCCCGTCTCCCTCCGTCCTCCCTACCTGCTGATGTAGTTGCAGATGAGGCAGAAGCGTGTGGTGCGGGACTCCTTCTCCATGGTGCGTCTGAGGGCCGCCTGGGCGGGGGCCGTCATCGAGTCGGCCTCGTCCAGGATGATGATCTTGAACGGCGGGCACGGCTTGCCGCTGGGGGACGGACGGGGGACGGAATGGACGTTGGAACAACATCCGACCGTGATCAGCAAGGATTGTGTGTGTGTGTGTTTGAAGCACGGGGAGGGAGGGAGAGGGAGGGGGGGGGGGCTTACTCGGTGCGTTTTCCCACCACGGTGAGCTGGGCGAACCTCTTCACCTTCTCTCTCACCACCTGGATCCCGCGCTCGTCGGAGGCGTTCAGCTCCAGGACTCTCTGACGGTACAGCTCCGGTCTGGGGGGGGGGGACGGACGGACGGAGAGGACATGGTTATAGCTACGCAGGCTGGACGTGACAGAGAGAAGGAGAGAAGAGAGATAATGACTTGGCTAAGGTGAGCTGTGAATGGGTGGGGCGTCCGAGAGAGGGAGAAGAGAGAGGGAGAGAGAGACGGACAGAGGGAGATCCTCACCCGTAGAGATCTCTGGCTGCAGCCAGGATGGTGGAGGTCTTTCCTGTGCCGGGTGGCCCGTAGAACAGCAGGTTGGGCAGCTGAAAGCAACCCAGGATCCGATCAAGGATACGAAACGCATGGAGGAGGAAAAAATGTCATTCTACGTTAACTTAACCAGGTCCATTTCCAGCCAATATCGACTGAATACTCGTCTGCAAAGCTGATCATTTACGGAAGCACCACTTGAATGAGGTGTAAGAGCGCATATGTGGACATGGATACTCACATCTGCTCCTTCTAGAGACTTCTTCAGCACTGCCACCACCTCCTCTTGAAAGGCCACATCATCCACACACTTTGGTCTGCTGCAAAACAGCAACATCTTCCATTTAGACGTGAGTGGGAGCAGTCCCTACATGTCTGCATGATCTGGAACTAATAACTAATAATAACTAATGCGGGGAGTACCCCAAGCCCATTGGCTGTTGCCAGGTTACGATTCATACTTACTATTTCTCCACCCAGGGAACCGCCTTCTGTTTCTTCTCCCCGCTGCCCCCTGCCCCCTTGTCTTTCTGGGGTCTGGGGACCTGGCCGGACGGTCCTTTCAAAAACGCCTGCATTGCCACTCTTGTCGGGGGGCGAAAACTACCGATGATATCAAGCACACACGTTTACCTTCTCATCGTCAACCAAAGCGCTCCACTGATTATGGATTGACATGACATCGGAGGCAGGTGGAGTCAGGTGGCTCAGCGGGTTAAGGCGTTGGGCTCGTGATCAGAAGTTCGATTCCAAATGGGGCTGCAAGACGTTGTGCCCTTGGGCAAGGCACTTCACCCTACTTGCCTCAGGGGGGAATGTCCCTGTACGCACTGTAAGTCACTCTGGATAAGCGCATCTGCTAAATGAATAAATATAGGTCGCTGACAGGTTAGGTCTTCGGACTAGTGATCAGAAGGTCGTCAGTTCGATTCCTGTCCCTGTTTGTGCTGCAAGTCGCCCTGGATAATAATAATACATACATATTTATTAGCCTTAACCCGCTGAGCCACCTGACTCCAGCCTCTGCCGAATGTAAATGTAACTTAGTAGAGGGTCATTAGAAGCAGACTATCGAGTGCTGACTTAGTATATTGCTTGCTAAGCAGTCTACCTATTAATATGCAACTGTACTACTATTAGGTAAAGCTACATTGCCCCAAACTTACTTTCAAACGCACCAATCCAAATCGTATACGTTCCGATAATTGATGAAATCGTTGTTTTTGTAACTTAATTGAAGCTCGGTTGAAGCTGCGTTACAACGTGTTGACGTCTGACCTAACAAACCGTGTGTCGATTTCCCGCCGTGGCGATGTTTTCTTCCGGCTACAACTTCCTTATTTACTAATTTCCTCCAATGAGAGTCCGTCTTTTTCTTCTTTTACGTTCAAGTCGATTGTGTCGCGCTCTTTTTTATGAAGATGACATTTACCAAGTTGACAGAATAATTTGATTGTGATGTCTATAAAGACACAACCAGTATTATAGTTCAGAAACAAGACACTTTCTTCAGAAATATGTACCTGTTTGTTGTATTTCAATATTTGCGGCGAAACATCAGTCCAGAATCTCCGTGAGAATGAGCAACTATAAAGCGCAGCGCTCTTAGCGTACAGGAGTGCGGGCGGACTGCCAGCATCTTTCACCTCCATTCCCAGGCCCCAGTGAGTTGATAAAGGAAAATAAAACACATGTATTCTTTCTTTAGCGTGAATATTGTGTGATAGCATAGCGTTCTGACATTTAAAAAAACAATTATGGAAGGTTTTAAATCCATCCGTGTGGCCTTTTCTTGTTTATTTTTTAATTAACCCGGGGGGGGGGGGGGGGCTTGCTGGGAATTACAGAAAAATATTGAAAAGTTAAGTTCCTCAAGGTTTGCATTGTTCTCATTGAGAATCTTATTGAATCCGTGTGGCCTATATGTGATTAGTTTGACACCAGGGACGTCATGCGCCTGGAATCGATCAAATAAAACGCCATTGGGAATTCAGTCAACCATATACATACAAATAAAATGAAACATAGAATATATATTTTTTTTCTATGTTTCATTTATGTTTCATTTATGTTTTCATTTATATATATCCAGGAAAGAAAAAGCTCAGGTTATTTCATTGTTTTAAACACAATGAATTCTAGATGATCTTCAGCACCAGCTGTCATGCCATGCCAGGATGACGCATGGTTGCCCTGCCTCGTACGCGGGGATGGGCGCAGCTGTGCGGGGATAACTGGCTCCTAATGGCCGTCTCCTAGGCAATCTCCCCGGTCCCAGGGGTAATGCCGTGCGGAAAGATGATAAAGACCTCGCCTAACGTCTTTGCTGTCATCAAAACACGGAACAGAGCAAAACATCAAGATTGTTGCCCTCCATCACTGTGTCTAATCTTTGTGGGGGGGAAACACATGGTTATGGGGCAACCGTGAAGAAATATTGTCATTTTAAGTTAAATAAAACAATGGAAATGCAGTTAATATGTCAGTTTGTGGTAGGTGTAGGTGTTTTATTTGAGTTAGATAGTAATTATTAAGTAAAATTTTATGGATAACTATATTCCAAAGACCAAAACAGATGTAAACATTTCCTGAGGTAAACCTACTTTCAGCATGCCTACATCTCTGCATTTGATAAATAACACCAAAAAACAAACAAATAAATCACATGTTTTAATTGTTACAGTTCTGTTCAGGAATAATTTGGATTATGCCTTCATCCCTTTGACCAGAAATCACCTGACCCTGAAAGAAACGTTCCCAGTTCCAGGAAATAACTCAGTTCGGCCCTGGATTCCAGGCTCCAGGTTTTCTCCTGAGGGATCCCTCACTCTCCTCCAGGTCAGGTACAGCTCTTTGATTGGCTGCCTGCTCCCTGACTCAGCCTTTATCCTAGCAAGACAAGCTTCAGCCTCCAGAACGACGCAACCCCCTGTCAGGCTTACATACTGTATGATGTTTACAAAACAAACATCGCTCGGTGAGGGCTTGTTTTAGACAGGAAGAGGTATTTCTAGGTGGATGATCCTGAGAGGTAAACTTGGAACTCGCTTTTCCCAGAAAGCATCACTGAGACAATACTTCCTGCGGTCAGGGAGTGGCATCTGGCTTTGTGTACAGACAGAGCTTCCCGACAGAGTCACCGAGGAGATGAAAGGAGAAGAGCGGACGTGAGAGAGGGGCACCTGGAGGAGCCGGACGGACGAGGGGGAGAGGGGGGACGCGAAGAAGAGGGGAGGGGTGAGACGGGGAGAAAGCCGGGTGGAGAGGCGGGGAGGGGTAGGAGGAAAGGGGGGAGAGGTGAAGACGCGGAGCGGAGGAGAGGTGCGAGAGAGAGTGGCGGGGGGGAGAGTGAGGACGGGAAGGTGTGAAGAGAGAGAGATAGAGCGAGCGTGAGGGAGAGAGGGAGAGAGAGAGGGAGGGAGAGAGAGAGGGAGAGAGCGTGAGGGAGAGTGAGGGAGGGAGAGTGTGAGGGAGGGAGGGAGGGAGGGAAAGAGAGAGGGGAAGAGAGTGAGGGAGAGAGGGTGAGGGAGGGAGAGGGAGGGAGGGAGGGAGAGAGAGGGGGAAGAGAGAGGGGGGAGAGAGTGTGAGGGAGAGAGAGGGTGAGGGAGGGAGAGAGAGAGGGAAAGAGAGAGAGAGTGTGAGGGAGAGAGAGGGTGAGGGAGGGAGGGGGAGAGAGAGGAGGAGAGAGAGGGAGGGAGAGAGCGTGCGAGGTTGAGAGAGAGCGCGCGAGGGAGAGAGGAGGAGCGCTGTCTTGCGGATGCTGCCGATCCTTCTGAGATGCTCGGCTGGCTGCGGGACGACGAGATGTCTGTGCAGGAGCTCACGCAGCGCGCCGGCTGTGTCATCACGCATGTCGGTAAGTGGTCCTCTTCGGCTCTCCTCATCTTCATCACCTCTCACCATCTTCCCTTCCATCAGGCACACCCCCAGGGAGAGGAGATGGTTAAGGGAGGTACGGGGGTACCCCACACCTGAGGGGGAACAGACCCACTCCGGTGAGATGTTCAGGCAGGGAGGACCGAGGAACGTTCTGGTATTCTGTTGGAGCGTTCGCTTGGATCCTTCCTCGTTGGGGAACTGTCACCCGGTTCATTTTCAATGTCATTTTCCATTCACACCGATGGACTGTTTTCTGCAATGTAAGGGAAAAGCTCACATTGACCAAGGTCAGATAAGTCATTAGTTGAAATAACGGTGTGTTCCTTTGAGCCGTTTTTGAGAGATAGATATCTTCTCGATCAGCTCAACATTTCCATTATCAAGGTGTATTTATTTATTATTGTGTGAAAAAATCTTGAGACTAAATCAACCCAGATCCTTAAATGAGACTAATATAAAATGTCCTATTCTACATAAAGAGTTTGGATTAACAATATTCTGTACTATGGCTATAATTGGACCGGTACCTTGCATGTATTTGACCCACAGAGGCAGGTAGTAAATATAGTAGTCGTTCAGTCCCATATCACTATAGCCCTGATCTTCAAGCATCAGTGAAAGACACTCCACGCAATTTTCCGCTCCAATTTGGATTATTAATGTTTCATGACTGTTCAGTCTGTCAGGCAAGGCTATGTTGTATTCAGCCCTGAAGGACGTAAAAGGGATCTCTTATTTTACCTCCTCTCTCTCTCTCTCTCTCTCTCTCTCTCTCTCTCTCTCTCCCTCTCTCTCTCTCTCCCTCTCCCTCTCATTCCCTCTCTCTCTCTCTCTCTTTCCCTCTCTCTCTCTCTCTCTCTCCCTCTCCCTCTCTTTCCCTCTCTCTCTGTCTCTCTCTCTCTCTCTCTCTCTCTCTGTCTCTCTCTCTCCATATTCTCCATCCGGGTCTTCCTGTGTAGTAGTGCTCTGGAGGAAGTAGGTTATTGTGCCACGCTGGAGATTGTCACGGCAACGTCCGCCATTGCTGTCTCCAGCGTTTCAGCAGCAGCGGGGGAGGGGCCACCGTGCAGGCAGTTTCCATAGCAACCGCTATTAGCCGTCTTCTCATGCACCGGGCCAATATTGATTAATAGGCAGAACCGGCAAACAGCACTTCTCTCATTCTCTCCTGCCTTCTCACTCTTTTTCACACCTGGTTATATTCGTTTGACTCTCTGTCTCATTTTCACACTCTCTCTCTCTCCCTCATCTCTCTCTTTATCTGTCTCTCCTCTCTCAACTCTCTCTCCCCCCTTTCTCCCTCTCTCTCTCTCTCTCTCACTCCTCTCTCTCCCTCTCTCTCTCTCTCTCTCTCTCACTCCTCTCTCTCCCTCCTCTCTGTCTCTCCTCTCTTTCTCTGCCCCTCTCTCCCTCTCCCTCCCTTCTCTCTCTCTCTCTCCTCTCTCTCTCTCTCTCTCTCTCTCTCTCTCCTCTCTCTCTCTCTCTCTCTCTCTCTCTCCCTCTCTCTCTCTCTCTCTCTCTCTCCCTCTCTCTCTCTCTTTCTCTATCTCTCTCCCTCTCTCTCTCTCTCTCCTCTCTCTCTCTCTCTCGCTCCTCTCTCTCTCCCTCTCTCTCTCCCCCTCTCTCTCTTTCTCTCTCTACCTCCCCTCTTTCTCTCTCTCTCTCTCCTCTCTCTCTCCCTGTCCCACACTCCCACCTGTTCACAGTTCACCTTGTCCAAGTCATTATAACATGTTTGCATCAGCAGGGTGCTCCATCCACAGTCTACCTCCCACACACACACCCTTACACACACACACACACACACACACACACGCACACACACACACACACACACACACACACACACACACACACTCAGCAGTACTCCAGGGTCAGAGCAGAGGATGGCCCCATCTAAAGGTGCTTCCCATTAACCCATTAATATTATTGGATCCTGATCACTGTCAAGCTGCCTGGTATCTGGAAAGGTGGCTTTCATGGGCCCATTTATTGGTGGGTGTCATTGTGTTGCCTTATCGTTATTCTCCCACTGGAACGTTTTGTTTTCCTAGAGGACACGCCCCTCTCTCTTTCAGGGCTAGCTCTGCCCATCCAATTAGATCTCTGCCTCCGTCTCTCTCTCTTTCCCTCCCTCTCTCTCCCCTTCCTCCGTCACACTCTCTCGGGCCTCTCTCTCTCCCTCTCTCTGCCGCTCTCTCATTCTCTACATCCTCCATCACCCTCTGTCTCCCTCTCCCTCTCTTCCTCTCTCTCTCCCTCTCCCTGCCTCTCTCATTCTCTTCCTCCATCACCCTCTCTCTCCCTCTCTCTTCCCCATTCTCTCATTCTCTCCCTCCCTTCCTCCCTCACTCTCCCTCCCTTTCTCAGTCCTTCGTTCCTAAGCGGCTTATCTCCCCCCCCATCTCCCCCACCTACTCCCCTGCCACCCCTGACATGTTGCCGCGAAGGTGCCGTCATCACCGCTATGACTCACTCTGAACCCCGCGGCGGCTTATCAGGGCCCCCATCGGGGGCCGGTGACATCACCAAAGGGAGGCGGCTTTCTTCACAGTGCGGGGGTGGGGTAGGGGTGTGTGTGTGTGTGTGTGTGTGTGGGGGTGGGGCACTAATGCGACGTGACGAAAGCCAGGGCCGGGGGTACGAAAGGGTGGAACAAGTGCCAGCAGCATTTAGAGACAACGGTTTCAATATGCTCATCCCACACAGACCCCTCCCAGTAGCATGGGGGGTTCAAAGGTCGAGGGACGAGTTGAAGGGGGGGAAAACTGACCTTGAGGGAAATTCTTCGCCCGGAGGTCAATCCTAAGGAAGGCCGCGGCGGTTTGTTGACATCGTTTGTTGCCGCTGGTAACCAAGGCACGGCGGCGGCGGCACAATGGCCCCTGTGTACAGAGGATATCCCCCCCCCCCCCTCCCCCCATCACCTCCCCTCTCACCCCCCCCCCCCCCCCCCCCCCCAGCGTCTCTCCAGGGAGACAAAGAGACCACATGTGCTCGAAAAGGGTCCCAGACTACAACTGGTGCGACAAGACAAATCCTTGGCCTTAAATATCGCCTGGCAACCCCACAGGAAGTTCTTTTAACCAGCGCCCAGACGAGGTCCGTTCAGTGTGCTGGACTTTGTGTGGACAGGTGTGAGGCATTGTGGGAGTTAGGTGGCTCGGCGGTTAAGGCGTAGGTCTCTTTATCGGAATGTTGTGAGTTCGATTGCTGGCTGTGGCTACATTACTTTGTATCCTTGGGCAAGGCACTTCACCCTACTTGCCTCAGGGGGGAATTTCCCTGTACTTACTGTAAGTCGCTCTGGATAAGAGCGTCTGCTGAATGACTCCGTGTAAAATGAGTAGGCAGGGCTGGACCAGAGCTGAGAAAACGACCCTGAACTCTGAAACGTGAACCAGCCCACAACTGTGTATTATTATTCATTTGATTTCTTCCGGAGATCTCCCAACTCTCCCGAAAGCCAGTCCGACCCTAGCTGTAGATTAGATTAGATTCAACTTTAATGTCATTACACAGGTACAAGTACAGGGTAACGAAATACAGTTAGCATCCAACCAGAAGTGCAAAACAGTTATCACAACAAAATATAAGAAGTATAAGCATACTCAGAATATAAACAGTAGGTACAGCATAATCAGAATATACAGGATATGTACAGATTTGCCTGCTCTTCGAGGTCTATGTCTGTGACAACTCCTCTTCGTAACCGATTCCTTAAGTCTTGCATTGTTGTTTGTCTTATAAGAGATATGGTTTTCTTTTCCCTGGAAAGGGATTAAGGAAAAGTATCAAGAAAATAACTTAGTCAACATATCCAGGGATTGACTACGGGGGATAGATACAGACAGAGAGAGAGAGACAGAAAGAGAGAGACTGAGAGAGAGAGATGGGGATGTCAGATGGCCTCAGTGGGTTAAGGCGTTGGCCTCATGAGCGGAAGGTTGTGAGTTTGATTCCCGGCTGTAACTACATGATGTTGTGTCCTTGGGCAAGGCACTTCACGCTACCTGTCTCAGGGAGAATGTCCCTGTACTTACTGTAAGTAACTTTGGATAGAAGCGTCTGCTAAATTAGATCAAATCAATATTTATCGCTTCATGAAGGGGTGTCTGTGTTTCAGAAAGAGGAGCTGCAGGTGTACGAGAAGTACTGTCAGAACAAGCCTCGCTCCGAGGCTGTGTGGAGGCAGTGTGGCGACAGCCTCTTCTTCCAGGTAGGGGCCCCGGCTTCCTCCTCCGCGACGCTTCCTGCTTTCACTCAGACCGAGAGCAGCGCAGCCGCAGAAGGGCGTCGACTTCCGCTAACGTTCAGAACCTCTCTTCCTCTTTCTTTCGCGCTCTTTCGGCTCGTCGTCTTCCCTCCCCTCCTCTCCTTTCCTCTCCCCACCCCCCTTCCCTCTCCTCCTCTCTCTTCCCCTCCCCTCTTCTCCCCTTTTCTTCCTCTCCTCCATTCTCCTCCCCTCTCCTCTCTTCTCCTCCCCTCCCCTCCTCTCCTCCTTTGGCTCTCCTCACCTCTCCTCTCTTCTCCTCCTTTCCTCTACTCCCCTCTTCTCCTCCCCTCCCCTTGGTTCTCTTCACCTCCCCTCTCCTCACCTCTCCTCTCTTCCCCTCCTTTCCTCTACTCCCCTTGGCTCTCCTCACCTCCCCTCTCCTCCCCTCCGCTTGGCTCTCCTCACCTCCCCTCTCCTCACCTCCCCTCACTTCTAATCTCCTCCTCCTCTCCTCCTCTCCTCCTCCTCGCTGCCCTTAGGAGTGTCAGAAGAAGCTGGATCACAAGCTCTCTCTGGATGCCTACCTGCTCAAGCCGGTCCAGAGGATCACCAAGTATCAACTGATGCTCAAGGCAAGTCTGTGCCCAGGGACCAAACCTAACGCGTCTCATTTAGAAACCCAACGTCTCCCTTAGATCGGATACCACACCCTCCACACGGAGCCCCAACACCAGAGATAACAAGATAAGGACGCGCTTTCCCGCCTACTCAAACCTGCCGTGACACACATTCGCTTCCCACACCCACACGCAGACACACACACACACACAGACACACACACACACACACAGAGCAGAAAGTATCAAGCTAACCACAACAGGAAGTTCTGCTGGGCAGGTTTCATTGACGTTCCAAGCCCTGATTGAACAAAGATCGAGAACGACTGGGAGCTGATTGGTGGATGTTTGGTTGACTGTTGTGGTTTTGGTCTGCAGTGAACCCTCGCTTTATCACGGTTCACGTTTCACGGTTTCGCTACTTCGCGGATTTGCCTCGTGCATCGTGTTCTGCATTCTGATTGGCTAAACGGTCTCCCCAACACAAACCTGTGCATCAATAATGTTGCGGTTTACAGGAAACGGTACTTTTATTTCAGTCAAGACACTTGATTGATTGATAATAAATGGTGATTTATTGATGACCCTGACATGGGATATGTTTTACTTCGTGGGGTACTTCCTATGGCCTCGAGTGACGCAAGCGTGCGTACATGTATGACGCGAGCCATGGAGCAACAGAGATATATAATCTCCCTGATAGACAGAAACAGACAGATACAATGAGCAAACATATGAACAGACAGATAATGCAAACATACAGACAGAGAGACAGACAGATAATGCAAACATACAGACAGAGAGACAGACAGATAATGCAAACATACAGACAGAGAGACAGACAGATAATGCAAACATACAGACAGAGAGACAGACAGATAATGCAAACATACAGGCAGAGAGACAGACAGATAATGCAAACATACAGGCAGAGAGACAGACAGATAATGCAAACATACAGACAGAGAGACAGACAGATAATGCAAACATACAGGCAGAGAGACAGACAGATAATGCAAACATACAGGCAGAGAGACAGACAGATAATGCAAACATATAGGCAGAGACAGACAGATAATGCAAACATATAGGCAGAGAGACAGACAGATAATGCAAACATACAGGCAGAGAGACAGACAGATAATGCAAACATACAGGCAGAGAGACAGACAGATAATGCAAACATACAGGCAGAGAGACAGACAGATAATGCAAACATACAGGCAGAGAGACAGACAGATAATGCAAACATACAGGCAGAGAGACAGACAGATAATGCAAACATATAGGCAGAGAGACAGACAGATAATGCAAACATACAGGCAGAGAGACAGACAGATAATGCAAACATATAGGCAGAGAGACAGACAGATAATGCAAACATACAGACAGAGAGACAGACAGATAATGCAAACATACAGGCAGAGAGACAGACAGATAATGCAAACATACAGGCAGAGAGACAGACAGATAATGCAAACATACAGACAGAGAGACAGACAGATAATGCAAACATACAGACAGAGAGACAGACAGATAATGCAAACATACAGGCAGAGAGACAGACAGATAATGCAAACATACAGGCAGAGAGACAGACAGGGGGGAGAAAGGGGATGGTCAAGGTGAGCGTTTGAATAACCGCGCGGCCTTTAAATCCGACTTCCCGGATGGGGCCCAATAGGCTTGCGCCAGCTGAGTCAGGTGTGTTCATGGATTACGTGTACTACCCGAGTAGTACTGCGAGTAGTACTGCGAGTAGTACTGCGAGTAGTACTGCGAGTAGTACTGCGAGTAGTACTGCGAGTAGTGCAGCCTGCGCTGCTAGTGCATGTGAGGGAATGACTGATGACGTGTACTGAGGAGTGTGGATAAATAATGATACTGAAATGTGTGGATGAGTGATGATACGAACTGAGGTGTGTGGATGATGATGATGTATACTGATGTGGGGGGGGGGTCAGATGGCTCAGTGGTTAAGGCGTCGGCCTCATGATCGGAAGGTTGTGAGATCGAGCCCCGGCTGTGGCTATATGATGTTGTGTCCTTGGGCAAGGCACTTCACCCTGCTTGCCTCAGGGAAAAATGTCCCTGTCCTTACTGTAAGTCGCTTTGGATAAAAGCGCCTGCTAAATGAATAAATGTAAATGTGTGTGAATGTTAAACAAATGCTTGGGCCTGTAAAAAGGGTTTGTTCTTTGGTTTTAATATATAATATAGTATTTCATTGTGTAATAATAAATTAAAAAAAATAAGGTTTCTACTTCACGGATTTCGCTTATCACGGGGGTTTTTTGGAACGTAACCCCCGTGAAAAACGAGGGTTCACTGTATTTGATATGTAAAAAAAATGCCAGAACATTCCCCTGCTGGGAAATGTAGTCTTTTTAAACAGAAGTAACTGCCACCCTTCCTCACAGGAAATGCTGAAGTGCAGTAAGAGCGGGGAAGGTACAGCAGAACTGGACGAGGCCCTGGCCACCATGTTGGACATCATCAAGTCGGTCAACGACTCCATGCACCAGATCGCCATCACAGGCTTCGAGGTCAGTCCATACTTCTCAGGGGGTCAGGGGTGAAAGGTCAGGGGGGAGGGGCAGATCTTTAGGGGTTAGAAGCAAAATGTTGCGGTTAGGGAATCGGGGTAGTATTCCGAAGGTTTCCGGTTCGAATCCCGGACATGCCGACATTACATTGTGTCCTTGGGCAAGGCACTTCACCATACTTGCCTCAAGTGGTGGGAATATCCCTGTACTTGCTGTAGTAAGTAAAGCTTACTTATATAGCACTTTTCTCAGAAATAATTCACAAAGTGCTTTACATAAACATAAATTCTACCGTATTTTTCTGCACTATAGGGCGCACTAGATTATAAGGCGCACTGTCAATGAATGGTCTATTTTCGATATTTTTTCATATATAAAGCGCACCGGACTATAAGGCGCATTAAGCGGGAAAAAAAACAGTCATCAACTAACCCTAACCCCCACCCCCCCACCCCCCCCCCCCCCCCCCCCCCCGCAGGGGAACCTGAGCGAGCTGGGCAAGCTGCTGATGCAGGGCTCGTTCCACGTGTGGACGGACCACAAGCGGGGCCACAGCAAGGTGAAGGACCTGGCCCGCTTCAAGCCCATGCAGCGCCACCTGTTCCTCTACCACAAGATGCTGCTGTTCTGCAAGCGGCGCGAGGACGCCGCCGACGGCCACGACAAGACCCCGTCCTACGGCTTCAAGCACTCCCTCAAGGTGGGGGGGGAGGGGGAAGGGCAGTGGGGGGGGGGGGGCAGAGGGACAAGGAGGGAGGCAACCCTTTTCCAGCGAAAAGAGAGGGAGAGAGGGGGGGAGGGGGAGGGGGAGGGGGAGCGGAGGGGGCAGGGGGAGGGAGTCAGCTTTATCGTCGTTCACTTCGGCCTCTCCTTCAAAAGAAGCGGCATTTCGTCTTTCGCGATGCAGCGACGCACTTATGCCAACAAGCGGGTGCGTACGCATGTGTCTATGAAAACCTGTGTGTAAAATGTATATTCACGTAAATATTGACAAAGCGTTTGTTACAAACAGCATATTACATCCCAAGGTGGGCATGTGCGTGTGTGTGTGCGTGTGTGTGGGGGGGGGGAGGCAACCTTTTCCATCACCTTTTCCAGTGAAAAGAGAGGGAGGGAGAGGGGGGAAGGGAGGAAGGAAGAAAGGGGGGAGAGAGAGAACGGAGGGGGAGGGGATTACACATTTTTGACAGAGACAGGAAAACTCAAGTCGTGAGCCAAAAAGCCGCGTGCTAGCTGCTAGCCGCTAACCCCCCCCCCCCCCCCCCCCCCCCCCCGGTTCAACCTGAACTGAAGTAACATTTGGCCCTTGGAGATAAGGTTTCCTAGCCGCCCAACCGGGAAACCCGCTTCCTGTCAGGCTTCCTGTCCCCCCTGGGTTGTCAGGTGACCCAGCGGTTAAGAAATCTGGCTAATAACCAGAAGTTTACCGGGTTTATTCCCGGCTGTGCTGGATGACGTTGTGTCCTTGGGCGAGGCACTTCACCCTACTTGCCTCAGGGGGGGGAATGTCCGTGTACTTGCTGTAAGTTTCTCTGGATGAGATCGTCTGCTAAATGACTCAGTGTAACTGTTCTGTGGGTGGAGATGGTCGAGAGAGTGATGCTGGTTTCGTTCTCCTGCCCAGATGAGCGCCGTGGGAATCACGGAGAACGTTAAGGGCGACATCAAGAAGTTCGAGGTGTGGTACAACGGCAGGGAGGAGGTCTACATCATCCAGGTGAGGCTAGCTGCGACTAATTGAATGAATGAATAGGTTTATTTGGTTGTCCATTACGAGAGTATTATATATAGACACACATACATATGCAGATATAGACATACATATATACATATACAGATATACATATACAGATATACATATACAGATACAGATATACACATAAATATACATATAGTAACTTACATTTACCACTGTAATGGATGCAACCAAAAAGGATTGGGCTGAAGCAACTAAGCCCATCCTAAAACTAAAAAATACACCATGGATTACTCAACTACATAACAATATCAATTTTAAATCAGTGTCCTAAACCTACATTTTTTCCCTTGTTTATAAGTCTTTTAGTTCATAACAACAATTTATATTTATTTAATTCAGCTCCCATCTGATACCGTCCAACCCTGCTCTGAATAACTGGGAGTCAAGCGGCGCAGTCCTGTCAGGCTTCCGAGCGGTTAGGGAATCGGGCTAAGTCATCAGAAGGTTTCCGGTTCGATTCCCGGCTGTGCCAGATTACGTTGTATCCTTGGGCAAGGGACTTCACCCTACTTGCCTTCAACCCCCTTCCTGTCAGGCTGTCTGTCGCCCTGTGCTGTCAGGGCGGTTAGGGAATCGGGCTAAGTCATCAGAAGGTTTCCGGTTCGATTCCCGGCTGTGCCAGATTACGTTGTATCCTTGGGCAAGGGACTTCACCCTACTTGCCTTCAACCCCCTTCCTGTCAGGCTGTCTGTCGCCCTGTGCTGTCAGGGCGGTTAGGGAATCGGGCTAAGTCATCAGAAGGTTTCCGGTTCGATTCCCGGCTGTGCCAGATTACGTTGTATCCTTGGGCAAGGGACTTCACCCTACTTGCCTTCAACCCCCTTCCTGTCAGGCTGTCTGTCGCCCTGTGCTGTCAGGGCGGTTAGGGAATCGGGCTAAGTCATCAGAAGGTTTCCGGTTCGATTCCCGGCTGTGCCAGATGCCGTTGTGTCCTTGGGCAAGGGACTTCACCCTACTTGCCTTCAACCCCCTTCCTGTCAGGCTGTCTGTCGCCCTGTGCTGTCAGGGCGGTTATGGAATCGGGCTAAGTCATCAGAAGGTTGCCGGTTCGATTCCCGACTGTGCCAGATGACGTTGTGTCCTTGGGCAAGGGACTTCACCCTACTTGCCTTCAACCCCCTTCCTGTCAGGCTCTCTGTCGCCCTGTGCTGTCAGGGCGGTTAGGGAATCGGGCTAAGTCATCAGAAGGTTTCCGGTTCGATTCCCGGCTGTGCCAGATGACGTTGTATCCTTGGGCAAGGCACTTCGCCCTACTTGCCTTCAACCCCCTTCCTGTTAGGCTGTCTGTCGCCCTGTGCTGTCAGGGCGGTTAGGGAATCGGGCTAAGTCATCAGAAGGTTGCCGGTTCGATTCCCGACTGTGCCAGATGACGTTGTGTCCTTGGGCAAGGCACTTCACCCTACTTGCCTCAGGGGGGGAATGTCCCTGTACTCTGGGTAAGAGCGTCTGCTCTACTAAATGGACATGTAACCTAATACTGCTCAGCAGAGTGGCTATTAGAGGAGTCTAATTCAGATGAATGGGTCGTTAGCCAGGCTCCTCTTGAGCTCGTCCATGTGGAAGAGGAAAGAGGACAGGGGTAGACAGATGCTGTTAACACTCAGGGCTCAGCCCAAACCCAAACACAGCATCGCGAGCGCGTTGAATTTTTACCTCAGCTCGCCACAGACCAACAGGCCGTTTCATACGTTTCTTTGCGCGCTAGATTCTTATCTTTACGCTTCTTTACGCCATTCCTCCTCTCTCTTCCTGCTGTTTTTCCACTGAATAGTGTCCCTTTAGTGTCCCCCCCCCCCCCCCAATGAGAATTGAATGGCACTTAGAAATATCAGCTGTTGTTGTTGTTCAGAATTACTTTGTTAAATCCCCGAGCGGAAACTCGCTAGCGCTCCATTGTTCGCGTCCTACATGTAGACTACTGTCCGTCGGAGACTCACCTTAAAACTGTTTGGCTAAAAAAACCTATTATAGCTCTTCCTTTGGCACTTACTGGTTCTCATGATGTACGTTTCATAATCTATAAGCCCGCTGTGTTTGGGGTCTTCCACGTTGCTATGCTTAGCGACCGATGCTCTTTTGTAAAAGTCTCTCTCTTGGAAGTCGCTTTGGATAAAAGCCTCTGCTAAATGAATGAATGTCAATGTAACACGACCCCACACCACACGACGCACGGCTCCGAAAGATGGAAACATCTAAACCATGCGAGGCCGGGGGTCCCCGAGGGGGGGGCCCCGATCTAAAAGAGTCACACGCAGACACACCCTCTTCCTTCACCGTTTCCCTCACCGTGCGTGTACATTTGTCTTAAATCCCTTTCATCTGTACATACCCTGTACATTCTAATTACACTGTTCACACTGTGTATATTCTGAGTATACAATTACAATTATATTCTGTTGTAATGACTGTTTTGCACTTCTGGTTGGATGCTAACTGTATTTCGTTACCCTGTACTTGTTACCTGTGTAATGACATTAAAGTTGATTCTAATCTAATGTGCCCATCCAGGCTCCCTCTATGGATGTAAAGAACATGTGGGTGTCTGAGATCCGGAAGGTTCTAACAGGCCAGCTAGAGGCATGCAGAGGTATAGTACGATCCTACTCTGTTGACACCCAGCAACCCACACCCACACACAAAGAACACATGCAGATTCATTTTCCAACAGCTCTCTGTCACCTTTCCCCAGAGGCGAGTCAGCTGCACCAAAAGATCTCCGAGAACATCTATCACGCCCCCATGAGGTAAAACCGGGAACTGCAACTTTTCCCCCCCGCTTTCCAGTCGACAAACGTTTCTTGTCCATTTCGCGCAAACGCACCGCCGTTTCATCGGCCGAGAGCGCAGACCTGAGACTGAAGACTAACCCTCCCCCCCCCCCACCTCTCCTCCAATCAGGAACATGCGCAAGATGGCCCTGAGGCAATCCGATTCGTCCAGCCCTGAGACGGGCTTCCGGAAGAGCAACCCCAGCCCCAACATGAGACAGAAACGAGGTGAGCGTTCGTGACCTCTTCAGGGGGGGTTGAGACCACCACCCCCCCCCAGCCCCCCCCCATTTTCCTCCCCCCCACGGCAACACAGGGGCCCCTGAAGCTGACGGGACACGGGGCCCCGGATGAACCACACCTGCGTCTGTCGGCCGAGCAGTTCAAATCAAATCAACATTTATTTGCGCAGCCCTTCTTACAAGCAACGTCACAGAGGGCTTCACATATTGCCCATAGAACTGCCCCTCAACCAACCTAAACCCTCAAGGAAGACGAGGAAAAACTCCCAGAAAAACTCACTAGGGAGAACAAATTCAAGAAACCTTGGAAGGAGCAATTCAGCAAGGGATCCCCTCCTCCAGGGACGGTTGGGGAAAGAGAAGAGCAGAACACAGGCTAAAACAGTCATATCTCTAGAGCAGTGGTCTTCAACCCTGGTCCTCAGGACCCACTGTCCTGCATGTTTTAGATGTTTCCCTGCTCCAACACACCTGATTCTAATGCATGGGTCGTTATCTAGCTCTGAAGAATCCTGGTAAACGATCATGCATTAGAATCAGGTGTGTGGGAAGGGGGAAACATCCAAAACATGCAGGACAGTGGGTCCTGAGGACCAGGGTTGAAGACCACTGCTCTAGAGAGAGTTAATAAGTTGTTGAAACATCAATACTCAATGCTCAACTTGGGTCTGAGGTAGCACAAAGTCAATTTAGGCAGCCACTGGGCTTGGGCCCATGATTGGCGCAGCATCACACGCAGGGGGATGAGGAAAAGGACCAGGAACTGGTATGATGGCAGGTATGATAGCGCTGTTCGGCCGGACCAATCGGGAGTTAGTTTAAATCAGAGGCAGGAAATCACCACAGGGTTGGTCCGGCTTAGAGCGTGTGAGGGAGTGTGCGAGGAATCCACGTTTGGTGTGTGCGTGCGTAGCCCTTTCGAGAAGGTTTCAGATTTCACAGAACAAAGGAAGTAAACCAGTCCACCAAAGTGCCCCCCCCCCCACCCCCCCCCCCCCACCCCCACCACCTTGGCCGCCTACATCATGCGCGAGTCTCCTCCACCAGCTCCTCTTCCTCGTCTTCGTTCCTTACCGCTCCTCTTCCTCCTGATCTGTGCCTTTCTCCCCTCGTCCCTCCCTCTCCTCCTCTAATTTGGCTAACTTCCTCTGCTCCTCCTCCTCCTCCTCCTCCACCTCCTTTTCTAGTCTTCCCTCCCTCTCCTCTCCTCCTCTAATTTTGCTCACAATCCTTTACTGACCCGCTCTCCCTCCTTGTCCTCCTTGTCCTCCTCTCTTCCCCCCCCCTCCCTCTCCCTTGGCCTCCTCCCTCTCTGTCTTCCTCCTCCTCCTCCTCCTCCTCCTTCCTTTACTGACCCGCTCTCCCTCCTTGTCCT
Source organism: Neosalanx taihuensis (assembly GCA_030340665.1). NCBI lineage: Eukaryota > Metazoa > Chordata > Actinopteri > Osmeriformes > Salangidae > Neosalanx > Neosalanx taihuensis. Next base: position 3,560,849 of record CM059312.1, on the reverse strand, counting down.
CCTTGTCCTCCTCTCCCCCCCCCCCCCCCTCCCTCTCCCCTGGCCTCCTCCCTCTCTGTCCTCCTCCACCTCCTCCTCCTTCCTTTACTGACCCGCTCTCCCTCCTTGTCCTCCTCTCTCCCCCCCCCCCCCTCCCTCTCCCCTGGCCTCCTCCCTCTCTGTCCTCCTCCACCTCCTCCTCCTCCTTCCTTTACTGACCGGCTCTCCCCTCTCCCTCACCCAGCCGACGCCTCCGCCCCTCAGTCCGCCGCTAACGCTAGGAAACGCTTCACCTTGCAAGGCCTCTCCAACCGGAGGTCCCTCCCCTCAGGTAACGACGCCCCCCCCCCCCCCTTCCCCCCAACATCCGTCATCCCCCCGCCGGCACGGATGTCATCAGCCCCACCATGACCCCATCCCAGTTCCATCACGGTGTTCCATGTTCCCCCACCCCCGAAATCCCGCCCCTACCGTACCGCCCCACCACCAGCATCGTCCGTGCACCCTGTCCATCCTCCCCTCTTTCCCCCCCCGCCCTCCATCGTCCTGCCCCCCCCCCCCCCCCTTCGTCTGCTCCCGTCGGTCCATTCTTCGCTGCGAGCCGACCGGCCTCCCACCCCACCCCCCCTCCCCCCGCACCCCCGCCCACTCACCGGCCATCGCGTCCGCCCCGCCTCCCTGTCTCTCTCTCGCTCTCTCTGACCCCCGACTCCTCCCCCCCCTTCTCCCCCTCCCTCCCTGCTTCTCACCCCAGAGCCTGTGATGAAAGAGACCGAGACCCCTCGCCGCTTCTCGCTAGCCTCCTCTCTCACCTCCTCCTCCTCCTACGCCAGCAGGCGCAGCAAAGGTACCGGAGGGTCGACCGCTCGCTTCTGCCTCTCTGCCTTCCCTACGCTCTCTCTCTCTCTCTCTCGCTCTCTCTCTCTCTCTCTCTCTCTCTCTCTCTCTGTTGAATCTGTTATTCTCTCTCTCTCCCTCCCTCTCTCTCTCTCTCTCTCTCTCTTTTTCTCTCTCCTTCTGTTGAATCCGTTATTCTCTCTCTTTCTCACTCATCTTCTGTCGATTCTCTGTTCATCAATCTGTACCTCCTTCTCTCTCTCTTGCCATCACTATGTGATCAGTGTCTCTTTTCTCTCTCTAAAACTCTGTAAATCTCTCATTTTCGTTCGGATCTGCGTATCTCTCATCCTCTTCTAACCCCCTCCCTCCCTCCCTCCTCCCCCCCCGCCCCCGTCCGCCCTTCCTCCGATCCCCCCCCCTTGCCGGACGCTCTGACGGCACAGGTCCGCTCGCGGCTAGCGTCAAAACCAAGAGGCACGAGATAAAGAGCGACCCCACCCCGTTCGGCTACGAAGGTATACCCTCCCCCCCCCCCCCCCCCCCCCCCCCCCCCCCGAACGGCTCTTAGCATGCGGGGCCTGGGGCTGGACAACGTCGATGTGCTCTGCAGTGGCGTTTTGAATCTTGCTCTGTGTGTGTGTGTGTGTGTGTGTGTGGGGCCAGGAATGTCATTGTGCGACTGTACATGCGTTAAATGCATGCATGCATGCTCGTGTGCGTTCGTGGATCGACGTTCAGTGTGTGCGCACGTGCCTCGTGTGTGTGCGCGCGTGTTTCTGTGTCGCTTGTTTTTGACCGGCTGTCTTGCATGATGCCGTGTATGCTTATTAAGGAACATTGAACGGTACTGATTGTCTGGCGCCATGGTTACCGAGGATCAAGCTGTTTCTGATGATGTCGATGGGCGAAAGTTCGCCTGTTTAATTGACCGGCATGGAGGTGTTGTGTTGCTGTCGCTCGTGTGCTGTGCGTGTGCGTGGTGTTGCCCTCGTCCGGTTGTGGATCTCTCTGTGGAAAGACAGAGCGATGGTTAAGAGCTGGTTTTCTCTCAGAAACGCTACGCGGTGCGCTCCCGGTGGTGGGGAAGGGGAAAGGCAGCACGGTCGCTGCCCCGGCGGTCCCCAGATCTACATCCCAGCCTGTTAACCAGAAAGGTCTGAAGGGTGCCTGTTTTTTTTTGGGTGGTTTCGATTCTTTAAATATATATATATATATTATTTATAAAAAATAAATACTATATATATATAGTATTTATTTTTTCTTTAAATATATATATATATAGTATTTATTTTTTATTTCATTTGTAAATAATGTTAAAAAATATATATGAATGTTTTTGAAATATATTTATTTTTATATATTTTTGTAAATTTTTTAAAGCTGGTTTGCATGGGTCAGTGATTTGGTTGTTGTTTTACTTTCGTATTTTGAGGTTTGGGGTCGTTGTCTGATTGGATACCTGTTGGGACATCAGTGTGTTTTCTGTTATTTACTGTACGTAGTTGATTTTGTTTCCATAAAATGTGGACAATCTCCTTTCAATCGAAACAACTCATCCCTCTTTGTTTTTACTTGGTTTGGACGAACTCATTAGGTCATCATGTCTTTTTTTATCATCCACAAAAAAAGACATGTATGTTCCCAAAGATGTTTGTTTTGACCTAAAGAAGGACGTCGTTATATCCCCCCCCCCCCCCCCCCCATCTGTACAGCTAGTGCCCACTTTTACTTTGATCTTATTTGTATTTAATTTGTATTGTACATTATATTTTGGATTATGTTTCACCCTTATTATTATGTTACATATAAGTTCTATGTTTGTTCTTTCCTGCCAAAGTAAATGCTGTGTTTGTATATCCTGCATAGCGAATGAAATAGATTCTGATTCTGATACAGGACGTGTGTGTGTGTGTGGAAGAGGAAGCTCACACACCCTGGTTTGCACTTTTGGTTGGATGCTAACTGTATTTCGTTGCCCTGGACTTGTACCTGTGTAATGACAATAAAGTTGAATCTAATCTAATCTAATCTAAGGTTGGACGCAGCATCGGTTGCCGTCCATGGACCCGGAGGACTTCGAGACCATCCCGTCGAGCGCCGAAGAGCTGTCCAACTCCTCCGACGGAGAGGAGGACAATAAGAATGTATGTTGGAAGGGGACCAATTCCTTTCGTTCTAATCGCACCAGCGTTGTGGCGTGGAGCTGCAGTCGGCTAGCTTGTCCATCTCGCTCTTTTTCTACATATCTGTATTTGTATCTATGTCTTTCTCTGTGTATCTCTCTCTGCCTCTCTCTGTGTATCAGTGTCTGTCTGTCTCTCTCTCTCTCTTTCTATCTCTCTCTCTCTCTGTATCTCTCACTCTGTATCTTTCTCTGTCCCTCTGGATCAATGTCTCTCTTTCTATCTCTCTCTATGGGGAGTCAGGTGGCTCAGCGGGTTAAGACATCGGGCTCATGATCGGAAGGTTGTGAGTTCGATTCCTGGCTGTGGCTATGTGATGTTGTGTCCTTGGGCAAGGCACTTCACCCTACTTGCCTCAGGGGGGGGAATGTCCCTGTACTGGCTGTAAATCGCTCTGGATTAAAGCGTCTGCTAAATGATTCAATGTAAATCTTTCCCTTCTTTTGCTACAGGGCGACAGCAATCGTTTCCGTGTCCAGCTGACGTACGAGTCCAGGACGGCCCAGGACTTGTCTCTGGAGTCGGGAGACCTGGTCCAGTTCCTGGAGGAGGCGGAGAACGGCCACTGGTGAGACAGGAAGCAGCCCTCCTATCGGCCAGGCACAACGATCCGGAAGGGATCCGTGAGATCACCCCTGTCACGGAAGCAGATCCCGATCAGATTCGGCCCCCCCCCCCCCCGACAGAAAACAGGCCGCTCTCGAAGACAACGTGCTTCAGATAATGATCCTGTCATTCATATTTCCCTCCTCAAAAACCCTCTTCAATCATCTGGCTCTAACATTTCATACAAAATCATTTCTCTTCAGAGGATACTTTTTAACAGTTACTGCTGCAGAACTTCAGTTTGTGTATGTTTCTGAGTGATCGTGTGTGTGTGTGTTGTGGTGTTGTTTCATGTGTGTTTGGACGTGGGTATGTATCCATCCACACGTCTGAGTAGTGACCCAAAAATAGGGACTACTTCCATAGTCAAAGCACCGGAAAACACATTTGCATACAGAGCTGAGAGGCTTTTTAAGACACACACACACACACACAGTCGCTCCCCTAAAGCCCGTTCTTCTCTCATGTTCTAGGCTAGTGAAGAACCTTATTACAGAGAAGACAGGGCTGGTTCCACCCAGCATTCTGCAGACAACAGCAGAAGGAGGTCATTTGTTCTGTCCCACTGGTATTCCCCCCTGACTAACCCCCCCCCCCACCTCACCACAGAACCCACCCACCAGGCCGGCCCAACGCACTCTCTCACCCCCCCTGGTCTCACCGCAGCTGCACCTGGGTCCAGAAGGCTGGGAGGGGTGCTTGGGGGAGGGCCAGAGGGGTGCCTGGGGGGGGAGGAGGGTGGAATGCAGGGAGGGTTGGATGGAGGGCGGGGGGGCTGGCGGGGGGCTGGGGGGCGGGGAGGGTCAGATAGGCTTTCCTTGGGCTGTTCTGGGAGTAAAACAGCGGAGCATGAGGTCATCCAGCGCATGCTTGCTGTTTCCCTCGCCTACCTCTCCCCTTTCCCTCTGGCTGAATTCTGGAGCCCGTCAAGCGCTGGCCTGGGGCCCGTCCTCCTGGAACTCTGTCCTCCTGGAACTCTGTCCTCCTGGAACTCTGTCCTCCTGGAACTCTGTCCTCCTGGAACTCTGTCCTCCTGGAACTCTGTCCTGGAAAAACGAGCGATCTCCATCGCGCTTCAGTCTCTCCGCAGTTTCCTCTCTCTCTTCCTTGCTCGTCGTCTCTCGTTCCCGCTCTTTCTGTCTCTCTTCTTTACTACCTCCCCCTGGAATAGGAGTTCTATCTTGCCTCTGAGGAGGACAGAGTTTCATTGCTTGAGTCCTTTGGCACATTCCTCTCAGAAACTCACCCTCACATGCCCAGACATAAAAATGTAAAGAAAAACTTTTAAGTTCGTTTAAGTTCTCCCTTTTTGTTATTCCCAGTTTGCAGTCCACACAAGGTCACAAACGGAAGCCCGCCTGATATTGATCTCGATCAATATTTTCTTTCCCCTTTCGCAAACCCTCCTATTGAAAAATGCATTGCGCGTTTTTTTTTCCGGTGTTTTCTACGGCTGCCTGGACCTGCCTCCCTCTAAACACACTGACGGGTTTGCTCGTCCCTGTTCTGCCTGCCCCCCTTCCCCGCCTGTTGCTTGGCATCACGGTGCTGCTCCATGCAAAGTGCCCGAGTAGGGCTCTGGATCTCCGTCTAACTGCCTTCTCCCTCTCCTCTCTTCCCCCTCTCAGATATCTTCAGCGACCTCTGTACGGCCGCGCTTTCGGACTCCGACGACAACGACACCAGCACGTGGGGAGACGTGTCTCAGGACAGCAGATAGACATGGCGGTCATTTGTAGTTTTTTTTCCCCTAGACCGACTCTCCGGAACGTGCCGGAACAATCCCGGTCAGGAACAGCGTTTGAACGCTTCCAAAGCCGGTGTTGAACAATAAACGGCGTGTCTCGGAGGTTAAGGGGTGGGGGGGGGGGGGGGGGGACACACCAAAATCGTCTTAGAAATGCCATGGTAACCTGTTGTGCAGAGAAGACTACGAAAATGCAAGTTGGGGGAGATGGGGGGGGAAGCGAAGTGTGCTCGGAGAACTACAAATCCCACGTCTCAGTAGTGGAGTGGCTGGTGCCCTCTGTTGCTGCTATGCTACCCTGAAACAAAAAGAGAGAGAGAAACACTAGACCTGTTACCCTGCTACTGCTGCTGTTGTCGTTACGGCGTAGCTGATGATACCTGCAACCGCTTCCGGGTCAGGAGTCAACATCGTTCTTCGTCCTGTCCCCCCCACCCCCCCCCCCCCCACCCCCACCCCCCCCCGGCCTCTTGGATGTGGAACCTCCTGCCTGTCCCTCTTCCTGCCTTCTTAGAGACCCTGTGGTGCCTTGGCCTCCGATTGTTTATTCGCACCAAACTGCATCATCTGGGTGTGGGAGCATGGAGAGAGAAGGGGTGGGTGGGTGGGGGGCTGTGTTGATGCAACGTTACGTAGCAACGTTAAAAGAACGCCCTCCAAACAAAAACCTAGTTGAGACGAGCGTTGTTAAGACTTTCTGTATCTCTATCCAACGATGCGCGAATGTTAGACATGCCCAACACACGCAGACAGACAGACACACACACACACACACACACACACAGACACACACACAGACACACACACACACAGACAGACACACACACACAGACACACACAGACACACACACAGACAGACACACACAGACAGACACACACACAGACAGACACACACACAGACAGACACACACACACAGACACACACAGACACACAGACAGACAGACACACACAGACACACACACACAGACAGACAGACACAGACTCTTCTTCCCGCCTCTTGTTCGCCCCTTCAGGTGTTTTCTAAAGAACTGCAGGATTTCCGTCGCCACGGCAACGAACCTTCTTCTACAATGCAACGATTTTTGAAATTGATCTTGTGCTGCCGCCGATGTCTTCAAATTTTTGTCCAACGGAATGAAACGGCGTTGTTCAATATGGTCGCATCTGTTTCCAACTGTCATTTCGAGGTGTGTCCCTCTTTCTAGTCAGCGTTAAAGTATTCAAGTCATTTTCTTCTCTCAGTACTAGTCCAAGGTCCTCAATGCATTTCAATTATCTTCACACTTTATACCCAGTTTGGCTAAGTTTAATAAGTGGTGGGTTTACATGCAATATCTCCTCATGGTTCCTCAATTATTTGCCTTGAACATATACTGAATGTTTCATTCATCCACAACCCTACATATTATCAAAGATATTTAACTGAAAAATATATATATTCACGCATATTTCATTTGTACTGTAAATCATTCTATCTTTTCCGTTGTTAGTTTTCCAATATGTAAATGCAATGTTATTATATTTGACTCCATACTGTAAATAAGAGTTAACCCAGCCTGTCTTTGCTTTTTCTAAATGAATATCAGTGTTTTCAGTCCTCCGATTGACATGTACAGTATGAATAAAATACGGTATGAGACCATACCTATGTTTGTGAATAGGGATACAGGCCTTGCACAATTCGGCCTCTGCATTAATAGTGCAAAAATGCTTATTTATTAACCTTAACGTTGTAAAGAGGTCATGCAGTCTCTCTAGAACAGGATCGATCCCCAAAACCGTATAAATGAAGAAATGCAAACCGGTAAAAGCTCAGAATCGTGCTACTGAAGTGATGTATGTATATCATTATAATACTTTATGTACATTTTTACGTTTAGATATGATTAAAAACATGCATCTTGAAAAGCGTGGATCAATCTGGTCTTTTCTTTTGAAAGTCACTACATTTATATCAGGTGTGGCAGAGTGTACTCATTCCTCTCATGAAAAAAAAACATAAACATAAAATAAAAAATTATTTAATTTTTTTAAGACGACACAAAATCAGAGCAGTCGGATTTGTATTTATTTATATATTTTTGGGAGCAGTCTGACTTTGTCAAACTCTCCTTTGACTGAAACTCAAAACAAGGATTCATTAGGAATATATATATATATGTATTTATATATGTATTTATATATATATATATATAAATACATATATTTTTTACATTATTGATTCATTAAGAATATGGCAAACACACTTGGCATCCGCCTTTCGTCATTGGAGCCCCCCCAAAAATGTATCACCGATCCTCGATCGGTTTGCATCAATAAATCTCTCTTCTCCGATATCCTGGGAAAGAAAAACAAACTGCTTCTGGATCGGTTCACAACCGGGCAACTCCGAAGAGCATTGCGGTTTGAAATCAACGAGCCAATCAACGTCCTCGGCGGTTCATCTTCCGGTGGATTCTCCCTGCTTGTAGCCAATCAGCGCTCCGCTGCGTTGTTCGCACCGCTTTTTGAATTCAGCTCGAACCTGCAGGTTATCTACGGGAGCGCAGATCGCTGCCATGGATCGAACAGCTGTCAAACGATTAATTTAACGAGATTAGAGACGTCAAATATTGAAGCATTTATTAAAACCTTGATAGTCGGCGAAAACTGTTTGTTTGTTGGGTTATCGTGGGAAAAATCTGGATTTTCCTAAAGTGGATCGATCAGATCTGCGGATCGCGTTTGTGTAGCAAGTTAACCAGACTGCTCGCTTTAGTTCTTTCTTTAAACGTTTGGCATTGGTAAGTTCCTCGAAATGTAACTTTGTACTTTCTTGTACTTGTTTTAAATGTAAAGCTAGCTTATGTTAGCCAGAACTTGCTAACTACATGGACTGTTAGCTACCACCCACCTGTTTGGCAGCTACAGGTTGGTTATACCTTTCTCACTTAGGATATAGATCAGGGGAGTCCAATCCTGGCCCTCAGGGCCCCCTGTCCTGACAATCTTGGATGCCCCCCCCCCCCCCTCCAGCACACCTGATTTTAACTAATGGGTTGTTATCAAGCTCTCTGGAAGCCTCATAATTACCCATTCATTTGAATCAGGTGTGCTGGAGCAGGGAAACAAGTGTCAGGACAGTGGCCCTCAGGGGCCAGGATTGGACACCCCGGAGCTAGGTGGGTAGTTTAATTATGGACACTGGGATTGTACACATGGCATGGTTATCATTGTGTGGATACAAATGCATAGGCACTGGACAACACTAAACAAACTTCATCTCACACTCAAAAATCCCAAACGGATGTCGCAGCCTTACGTCCAATACACCAACACGAATCAATAACTTCTTCTTCTGAATGGGTTGACATCATTCTGAAATTCGGTTGATTCCTTTGACCACTTTAGCCTCAGATTCTATTTACATTGAGTCATCTTAGCAGACGCTCTTATCCAGAGACTTACAGCCAAGTACAGGGACGTTCCCCCCCTGAGGCGAGTAATTAATCATTATTATTATTCATTTCGCAGACGCTTTTATCCAAAGCGACTTACAGTAAGTACAGGGACATTTTTCCCTGAGGCAAGTAGGGTGAAGTGCCTTACCCAAGGACACAACATCACATAGCCACAGCCGGGAATTGAACTCGCAACCTTCCGCTCACGAGATCAACGCCTTAACCCGCTGAGCCATTTGAGTGCCTCGCCCGAGGACGCAACGCCATGTTGGCACAGCCAGGGATTCGAACCGGGAACTTGGCCCCTGACTTCCTATGTGTGTGACCTCTCTTGTCCAGGACTGAGGGGCCGGTGTGGCCTGTGAGGGCGCCATGGCTGACACCAGCATCATCACCCTGGGGACGGCCCGCAGTCTGCTGGTGGACCTGTCGGTGTGCGACTCCCGGATGGTGGACACTACCCGAGATCACACCTTCATGGACACGGCCTGCGAGGACGCGGAAGGTTGGTTTGGATCCGACGCAGGTCCCAACACTCACACACACTCACACACACACACACACACACATTCTGATTGAGAATGACTTCTGGACGGGGGTCAAAACGTTTTGATTCGACTACCTGTGAAAAGTTTTTGTGAAATTACACACACACACACACACACACACACACAAGCACTCACTCACACGTTCTGATTGAGAATGACTACCTTGACTACCTGTGAAACGTTTTTCTACTACACACACACACCTCCCTCTCTGAAAGAGAATGACTCCTGGATGGGGGTCAAAACATCTTGAAATGCCTGTGAAACCTGTACACACACACACACACACTCACCCACACTCACCCACACACACACCGTCTCCTACAGGAGATTCAGATTCCGATTTCACTTTGTTATCATTATGCACACGAGTACAAGTACAGAGCTAATGAAATGCTAATGACGTTTTGGCTTTGCTGCAGGGACTCTAAGCCTGCGCTTGTCTCTCTCCTGCCTTGTCTCTCCTACAGATATGCTGCCGCGAGTAGAGACCAGGGTTGTGCTGGTGGGAAATGCAGGCGAAAAGGAAGACCTTGTCAAAGCGCTACAGGTACGAGACTCCGTGCTAAGGGCATGTCGGCTGTTGGCTTTAGCGCTGTGTGTTGACGTCCTGTTGACCAGTAGGTCGTCAGTTACAGGAGGCTGGTGGGTCTAGGGGAAATGGCGGTTGTTCAGTAATGGCGTTGTGGCCCCGGAGTCCTCAATGAGTCATGGGTGGCTGACTCTGAGTCAGCTGGACGTGCGTCCGTTGACGAGCCGTTGGCCTCCCCTCCCTCCCTCCTTACCCACCTGCCTTCCCTCCCTCCTACTTTACCTCTGTTGTCCTTATTTAATTCTCTCTCCCCCTCCCTTCCTCCTACTTTACCTCTGTTGTCCTTATTTAATTCTCTCTCCCCCTCCCTCCTTCCTACTTTAACTCTGTTGTCCTTAATATTTAATTCCCTCCCTCCCTCCCTCCCTCCCCACCTGCCTTTTACGCCTCCCTCCCTCCCTCCCTCCTACTTTACCTTTGTTGTCCTTTATTTCATCCCCTCTCTCTCTCTCTCTCTCTCTCTCTCTCTGTCCCTCTCTCTCCCTCCCTCCCCCATCTGTGTAAATCCTATCTCCCCAGTCAGAGCCCATCTTTCTGCGCCCGATCTAGCCGCTAGGCTAACATTCACTCCTCCCCCCCATGGCTTCATCCCACAGGCCATTAAAGTGATGGAGGTTCCTGTGGTTAAGCTAAAGGGCGGAGAACCGGGCCTCAAGGCTGGAGAGAAAATCATGATTAAGTCCATAGTCAATATGGTACAGTATATATGTGTCTGTGTCTGGAGATCGGTTCGCATGCATGGCTTCTATCGTTCCACACCATTGGTTACCCTGCATGGCCAATCATAAGAGGGGGATGCACTTGATTTGGTGGGTGTGTTTTTTTTCTTCAAATTGCGGTTAATCTCTGGTTAACTCGTCGTCTTGGTTTTTCCTTTATTAACATTCGGGGGGGTTTCCCAGACGGACACACTGAGATTTGATTTTGTGTTTATTTTGTGCGATTTTCTCTGGAGTGGTTTCTTAAATTATGTTCATTATTCAGATTTAGATTCAGAATATTTTTTAAATCCCCGAGGGGAAACTCATGAGCAACAACGGCACACAGTCTCGTAAAAGCACACAGGTGTAAGGGTGTGAGGTAAAAGATGACTACATTACACTACATTACATTTTTACATATAGTAGACTCTTTTATACAGAGCGACTTACAGGAAGTACCGGGACATTCTCCCTGAGGCAAGTAGGGTGAAGTGCCTTGCCCAAGGACACAACATCACATAGCCACAGCCGGGAATCGAACTCACGTTCTTCCCATCACAAGCCCACCTGAGTCCCTGACGTTCGTCCAGAAGTTGAGGGAGCATGATTTTCACTTTGTATGGAAATGAATCCGTTTTTACGTGAAAGTTAGACTACAGTTTAAGCGGGAAAGACTGGAGCAGGTGGTTACTTCCTGTCAAACATGTCCGTACTTCCTGTCCGTTATGACCAGGTACATACATTTTTGCTAGGTCTGGGAAACTACCTTTTTTGGTGTCTTTAACTCAGAAAGTAACATCTAATGAGACGGCGTTTGTATCTAATCATACTCTAATGCTGTGTGTGTGTTTATGTTAAGGTCTGGTCTTTGTCACATGGTTGGGTCGGGGATGGGTCACAGATGCTGCGTCACATGGTTGGGCTGTATTGTTACTGTTTCTTTCTAAAGTCTGTTCAATTACAATCTAAACCAAACTAAAAACCTCTCACAGCTCTGGGTCGTTTTTATTGCGGGATTGTGCAGTTGCATCATGGTTTTGTTTGTGTGTGTGTGTGTGTGTGTGTGCGCGTGTGTGTGTATGTTGGTCTTTGAATGCCCAATATGTTTTTTTTCCTCCTGACTAAATACCTCCGTGTCTTCCGGAAGCTTCCTGCGCACCATGATGCACCTGCCAGTCCTAACGTCTGACGGCGACATTCTTCGTTGTTTGACAAAACGCTTATCGTACTCTGACGTCAGCCCTCGCTCATCGACCCCCTCTTCCCCTCAGGACATCAACAAAACCTGCATCAAGACGGACAACGTCCGCGAGTTCGGCGACGGCGAGAACGCCGAGTTCGAGACGGTGTTCGTGCTGGAGGACTTCGACACGCCGGACTACAGCTACCTGTACAAGAACGACAACCGCATCATAGGCCCCCCTGTGGTGCTGTACTGCGCTGGGAGGGGCGAGGTGAGGAGGGGGGGCGGGAGAAGAGGTGGGGGGGGGGGAGAAGAGGTGGGGGGGGTGGCTTTTAAAACCTGGGAGGAGACACCTGTTTGTGTTTTTTGTATATGACTTACTTTGTGTGTCTTTGTGTATGTGTATGCGTGCGTGTCTTTCTATGTGTGTGTTACTGTGTGTGTGTGTCTTTCTTTATTTGTGTGTGGGTGTGTTTGTTACTGTGTGTGTCTTTCTGTGTGTGTGTCTCTGACTGTGTGTCTTACTGTGTGTGTGTGTGTGTCTGACTGTGTGTCTTATTGTGTGTGTGTGTGTGTCTCTGACTGTGTGTCTTACTGTGTGTGTGTGTGTGTCTCTGACTGTGTGTCTTACTGTGTGTGTGTGTGTGTGTGTTTCCAGCCCCTCCCGTTCTCCTCGCGGCCTCTCTACTCCACCACCATGCTAAACCTCTCCCTGTGTTTCACCGGCTTCAGGAACAAGGAGGAAGTGGTGCGTGCCGCTCACACACACACACACACACACACACACACACACACACACACACACACACACACTCTCTTCCATACCACAGAAGTTAGAGAACATTTCTTTCTATTAGGATGTTCCAGTTCACTGTCGTGTATGAGGGCTTCTCCATGCTGGTTTTGATAGTTATTGTGTGTGTGTGTGTGTGTGTGTGTGTCCCATGCAGAAAAACCTGGTGAACCTGGTGCACCACATGGGCGGAACCATCCGGAAAGACTTCAGCACCAAGGTGTCCCACCTCATCGCCTACTCGACGCATGGAGAGAAGTACAAGGTCTGCCCCCTCCCTTCCTCACTCCCCTGCTCCCCCCTCCCTCTGTCTGACACCCTGGTCCATGTCGAGACCCCTAACCCCCCCCCCCCCCTCCGTGTCCGTCTTCCCTCTCAGCTGGCCGTGTGCATGGGGACCCCCATCCTCACCCCCGCCTGGATCCACAAGGCCTGGCAGCGCAGGGACGAGGTGTAAGTTACCCCGACTTCCAGCCCCAGACTAAGTTTGCGAGTTAGAATCCCGGCTGTGACATTGTGTCCTTGGGCAAGGCACTTCACCTAGCGAGGGAAAGCCTTCCCACGGGTGACTGACCAAAGCTCCGACTTTTTCCCGCTCTTTCCAGAAACTTCCATGCCGGGAACGAGGAGTTCCGCACGGACTTCAAGGTCCCGCCCTTCCAGGACTGCGTGCTCAGTTTTCTGGGCTTTTCCGAGGAGGACAAATCCAATATGGAGGAGAGAACCGTCAAACACGGTGGGAAGGGTCCTGACCACGCCTACCCTGGAACCAAGGCTCCCGATTTGGTGGCCCTGAATGGGAGGGGCTGACTTTTCTCGTGTTTGTTGTCGTCCGCCAGGGGGTCTTTACCTGGAGGTGGGCGATGAGAAGTGCACCCACATGGTTGTGGAGGAGAATTCTGTGAAGGAGCTGCCCTTTACTCCAGCCAAGAAGCTCTACGTGGTCAAACAGGAGGTGAACATACCTCTGTGGCTCTCTTAGTTCTCTCTCTGTCTCTCCCTGTGTCTCTCTTTCTGTCTCTCTCTCCCTGTGTCTCTCTTTCTGTCTGTCTCTCCCTGTGTCTCTCTGTGTCTCTCTTTCTGTCTCTCTCCCTCTGTGGCTCTCTTAGTTCTCTCTGTCTCTCCCTGTGTCTCTCTTTCTGTCTCTCTCTCCCTGTGTCTCTCTTTCTGTCTCTCTCTCCCTGTGTCTCTCTTTCTGTCTCTCTCTCCCTGTGTCTCTCTTTCTGTCTCTCTCTCCCTGTGTCTCTCTGTGTCTCTCTTTCTCTCTCTCTCCCTCTGTGGCTCTCTTAGTTCTCTCTCTGTCTCTCCCTGTGTCTCTCTTTCTGTCTCTCTCTCCCTGTGTCTCTCTTTCTGTCTGTCTCTCCCTGTGTCTCTCTGTGTCTCTCTTTCTGTCTCTCTCCCCTCTGTGGCTCTCTTAGTTCTCTCTGTCTCTCCCTGTGTCTCTCTTTCTGTCTCTCTCTCCCTGTGTCTCTCTTTCTGTCTGTCTCTCCCTGTGTCTCTCTGTGTCTCTCTTTCTGTCTCTCTCCCTCTGTGGCTCTCTTAGTTCTCTCTCTGTCTCTCCCTGTGTCTCTCTTTCTGTCTCTCTCTCCCTGTGTCTCTCTTTCTGTCTGTCTCTCCCTGTGTCTCTCTGTGTCTCTCTTTCTGTCTCTCTCCCTCTGTGGCTCTCTTAGTTCTCTCTCTGTCTCTCCCTGTGTCTCTCTTTCTGTCTCTCTCTCCCTGTGTCTTTCTTTCTGTCTCTCTCTCCCTGTGTCTCTCTGTGTCTCTCTTTCTGTCTCTCTCCCTCTGTGGCTCTCTTAGTTCTCTCTCTGTCTCTCCCTGTGTCTCTCTTTCTGTCTCTCTCTCCCTGTGTCTCTCTGTGTCTCTCTTTCTGTCTCTCTCCCTCTGTGGCTCTCTTAGTTCTCTCTCTGTCTCTCCCTGTGTCTCTCTTTCTGTCTCTCTCTCCCTGTGTCTCTCTTTCTGTCTCTCTCTCCCTGTCTCTCCCTGTGTCTCTCTTTCTGTCTCTCTCCCTCTGTGGCTCTCTTAGTTCTCTCTGTCTCCCTCTCTCTCTCCCCCTCTCTCTTTCTCTGTCTTTCCCTATGTCTCTCCTTCTCCCTCCCTCTGTCTCTCTCCCTCTGTCTCTCTGTGTCTCTTTCTGTCTCCCTCCCCCTCTCTGTTTCTCTCTCTCTCTCTTTCTGTCTCCCTCTCTCTCTATTAGTTTTTTGTCTCTGTCTTTCTCTCTCTTTCTGTCTCTCTGTCTCTCTCTTTCTTATTCTCTTTCTGTCGGTCTCTTTTTTGATTCTCTCTTTTTGTCTGTCTCTCTTTCTCTCTCTCTGTCTCTCTCTCTGTCTACCATAGACTAGCAGATTCCCAATCAGCTCTAATGACCAAACTCTCCCAGTTTCATGTCACATCTATGAATCCTGTCTGTCTCTGTGTGTTCTAGTGGTTCTGGGGGAGCATTCAGATGGACGCCAGGGCGGGGGAGTCCATGTACTCCTACGAGAGGGTGAGTCGGCTGCAGACGCGTGTTCCGGAAGCTTCCTCGACACAACATCCTACACCCCCCCCCCCCACCCCCCCCCCCCAGCTCTAGCTGGAGAAGTGATGTTTCCAAAAACCCTGAATGGGAAAATTCACCCACAACCCATCCCTCCTCTCTCCCCCTCCATCCCTCTCATCCCCCTGCCTCCCCTGAACTCCCCCCCCCCCCCTCCCCCCTCCACAGACGGACAGCCCCGCCATGAAGAAAGCCGTGTCGCTGCTCTCCCTCAACACCCCCAACAGCAGCCGCAAGCGGCGGCGCCTGCGCGACACGCTGGCCCAGCTCACCAAGGAGACGGAGATCTCGCCCTTCCCGCCCCCCCGCAAGCGGCCCTCGGCCGAGCACTCCATGTCCATGGGCTCCCTGCTGGACTGTTCCAGCACCCCGGAGACGGGCAAAGCCCTGGCAGGTCAGAATCCCCCCTCCCCCCCCCCCCCTCCCGGAAGCAACAACCCATAGTCCTACGTAACCGGGCTGAATTTCTTCCATTTTTATATATCTACCTTCACATTTATTCATTTAGCAGACGCTTTTATCCAAAGCGACTTACAGTAAGTACAGGGACATTCTCCCTGAGGCAAGTAGGGTGAAGTGCCTTGCCCAAGGACACAACGTCATATAGCCACAGCCGGGGTTCGAACTCACAACCTTCCAATCATGAGGCCAACGCCTTAACCCGTTGAGCCATCTGACCCCACATTATAATAATAATAATAATATATAGTCAAATTAGAACTAAATTATATTTTAATATATATATATAAGAAAATGTAATTTTGCTGGTTGGTCGATGGAAGTTTCCAGAAGGAGGTGAGACACATTAGTTCCCTAGGCCAGGGGGGAAGCGGCTTGGCCTTTTCACCTTGAGCGTGTTAGTGTGGGGGGGGTGTGAGATGTTGAGGAGGGGCGACTTGACCCCCCCCGTGTGTTTTTCAGGCGGCAGCGTAGGGAGCGACAGGCTTAGGAGAAGTGGAGGGATGGAGGAGAGGAGGAGCAGGAGAACGAGGGAGAGGAGGAGTCGGACAGACAGGCAGGGCGACTGGTCCTTCCAGCGCACTAGCACCCCCCAGCCAGCAGAGGCCCTCCCCAGCCCCCAGCAGGGCACCCCTTTCAGGGAGTTCTCCCCCCGGGAGCCAGGCCTGGGTCTCCAGCCCCCCAGCCCCAGTCCAGACCAGCTTCACCCAGGAAAACCTCCCCCCAGTCCCCTCCACTCATTCTCAGAGCCCCCTCCTTCATCCAGCCTCCAGCAGTGCTCCCCCCCACCATGTCTAAGCCCCTTCCAGGCCCACCATAGCCAGACTGACCCCACAGAGAGCCCCTTCGGCTCCAGGCAGCCCCCTCCTCAGCCAGCAGACCTAGAAGCCACCTCCAGGACGGTGGACTCCATTTCCCAGGAGGCAGTGCGTCTCAGGGAAAGTCCGAGCAAATCAGGTCCACCAGATTAGATTAACTATCACTCGATCAGACAATAGGTCAGTGTTGAATCTCATTCTGTCGCAAAAAATAAACACATATTTACCCACAGGTTTATGACATTTGACACTGTTGATGTGGAAAAACGACAAAACACATTGTTGGAATGGGTTTCTCTGTGTCCTGGGTGTTTCTTCTAGAGAATTCCAGGCCGTTGAAGAGCCTCAACGCGGCCCCGGCCAAGCAGTCTGCGAGGTGGCACGTCTCCAAGGAGCTCTACCAGACAGAGAGCAACTATGTGGGCATCCTGTCTACTGTGCTGCAGGTGTGTGTGTGTGTGTGTGTGTGTGTGTGTCTGTATGTGTCAATATATGTGTGTGTGTTTGGTGGCAGCTTCTGAATCTCTCGCTCTCCCTCTTTCTCTTGCTGTCTCTCTATTGCTCTCTCTCTTTCTCTCCTCTCTCTCCCTCCCTTTCTACCTCTCTCTCTCTCTCTTGCTGTCTCACCCTCTCTCTTGCTCTACCTCTCTCTCTCTCTCTCTCTCTCTCTCTCTCTCTCTCTCTCTCTCTCTCCCTCTCTCCAGCTGTTTAAGATCCCCCTGGAGAAAGAGAGCCAGGTGGGCGGGCCCATCCTGGCCCCGGAGGAAATGAAGACCATATTTGGCAGCATCCCTGAAATCTACGACGTCCACACCAGGATCAAGGTGGGCGGGCCTTTCTCCTCGACCACAAATACAGCAGCGACAAGCGAATCATTTCAGCCGAATCACCTCCTCTATTTACGTTCAGGCACACTCACCACTGTGTGTAGTTTATGTTCATTGTTAAGAGCACCAGTTTAGGGTGGCTGAGCGGTTAAGAAGTCAGGCTAGTAATCAGAAGGTTCCCGGTTCAAATCCCGGGAACATGACTGCGTTCTTGGGCAAGGCACTTCACCCTACCTGCCTCAGGGGGGAATGTCCCTGTACTTGCTGTAAGTCGCTTTGGAAAAGAACGTCTGCTATATGACTGAATGTAATGTCAATGAGCAGGCCTAGCTCAGGGTTAAACCTTGCTGGCACGCACACAAGCGAGGGAAGTTCTGACTCACTAAATGTATGGGAAGAGCTCCCCACCTTATACAGGGTGACCCCCAAAAAATTGAACTTTTTAACAATACTGTAAAACCAAGAGGGATGGAAGAAAAATATTTATTTAAAGTAATTGAAACTGTAAAACATGCCATTTAAGAATAAATGACTAACCGTATGTATTATTGTTTTTCTTTATTACGCAGTGTTGCCACTTGCTCATGTCTAGCAATACGCAATTCCAAAATTCCTGTTTTTTTGGGGGGTCAGCCTGTATTTAAGGTGTGTGTTTTGTAGGCCGACCTGGAGGAGCTGGTCATGGACTGGTCCGAGGACAACAGCGTAGGAGATGTCATCCTCAAATACGTGAGTTGCAGATGGCATTTGTGTGCGTGTGTGTGGGGGGGGGGGGGGGTGTACCTGAGTGAAAGGGGCTGGTGTTCACGGCGTTCCCTCCCCCAGTCTAAAGATCTGGTCAAGGCCTACCCTCCCTTCGTCAACTTCTTCGAGATGAGCAAGGAGACCATCGTCCGCTGCGAGAAGCAGAAACCTCGCTTCCACGCCTTCCTCAAGGTAGACTGCTGCCCTGTGTGCGTGCGTGCGTGTGTGTGTGTGCGTGTGTGCGCGCGCGTGCGTCTGCCAGTGTTATTGGGAATCAGTTGTGCAGTGCCAACATGACGTTGTGTCCTTGGGCAAGGCACTTCACTCTACTTGCCTCAGGGGGGGATGTCCCTGTACTTACTGTAAGTCGCTCTGGATAAGAGCTAAATGACTACATGTCAATGTTATGTAATGTTATGGGCCCGAACTCGGTGAGTTCAAGCATGCGTGTTAGTCTTTTCTGGTTTCTCACCGTGTGTGTGTGTGTGTGTGTGTGTCTGTGTGTGTGTGTCTGTGTGTGTGTGTCTGTGTGTGCGTGTGTGTGTGTGCGTGTGTGCGTGTGTGTGTGTGTGTGTGTGTGTGTGTGTGATCCTCCAGATCAACCAGTCTAAGCCTGAGTGTGGTCGTCAGACCCTGGTGGAGCTGCTCATCCGTCCTGTACAGAGGCTACCCAGTGTAGCTCTGCTGCTCAACGGTAACACACACTGACAAACACTGGACACACACACTCTAACACACACTGAATACGCACACTCTAACACACACTAGCACACTGGTCACACACATACACACACACACTCTAACACACACTAGCACACTGGACACACACACTCTAACACACACTAGCACACTGGCCACACACACACACACACACTGGCCACACACACTCTAACACACTAGTACACTGGCCACACACACTAACATACACACACTGGCCACACACACACACACACATACACACACTGGCCACACATACACACACTGGACACACACACTCTAACACACACTGAATACGCACACTCTAACACACACTAACACACACTAGCACACTGGCCACACACATACACACACACACTCTAACACACACTAGCACACTGCACACACACACTAGCACACACAGGACACACACACTCTAACACACTGTAACACACACTAGCACACTGGCCACACACACTAATACACACTGGCGACCTACACGCGCACACACACACACACTGGCCACACACACTCTAACACACACTAGCACACTGGCCACACACACACTGGCCACAAACACTCTAACACACACTAGTACACTGGCCACACACACTAACATACACACACTGGCTACACACACACACACATACACACACTGGCCACACATACACACACTGGACACACACACATACATACTGGCCACACACACACACACATACACACACTGGCCACACACACACACACATACACACACTGGCCACACATACACACACTGGCCACCCACACTCTAACACACACTAGTACACTGGCCACACACACTAACATACACACACTGGCCACATACACACACTGGCCACACATACATACTGGCCACACACTGGACACACACACTGGACCACCCACACGCATACGCACTCACACTGGCCACACACAGAGACTGGTCACTGCTAACATGACTTAGACTTAGTTCATCTGTTCATCCCATGCTGGCCATGCTTCCCCCCTGCAGATATCAAGAAGCACACGTCCGATGACAATCCTGACAAGGCCACCCTGGAGAGAGCCATCGAGTCCCTCCGGGAGGTGATGACGTGAGTCTCCCCCTGTCCCCCCCCTGCCTCCCTGGGTCACACCTGCCTCCCTGGATCACACCTGCCTCCCTGGGTCACACCTGCCTCCCTGGGTCACACCTGCCTCCCTGGGTCACACCTGCCTCCCTGGGTCACACCTGCCTCCCTGGGTCACACCTGCCTCCCTGGGTCACACCTGCCTCCCTGGGTCACACCTGCCAGGCTCCAGGGGGGTTTTGAACCTGGTGTTTCCCACCAGACCAGTCCTCACCTCACCTGCTGACCTGAATGACCTGACTTTGTGACTCTCTCTCTCTCCATCTCTCTTTCTCACCATCTCTCTCCATCACTCTCTTTCTCACCATCTCTCTCCATCACTCTCTCTCTCTTTCTCACCACCTCTCTTCATCACTCTCTCTCTCTCTCTCTTCATCCTGTCCTCTTTCCAGCCACATCAACGAGGACAAGAGGAAGACAGAAGGGCAGAAACAGATCTTCGATGTTGTTTACGAGGTGGACGGCTGCCCGGTAAGCGTGCGCGGATCAGGGCTTGGGCGCCAGGTCCGCCCCCTCCCCCTGTCTGAGTCCCCCCTCTTCCTCTCTCACCCTCTCCCTCCCTCCCCCTCCCCAGGCCAACCTGCTGTCCTCCCATCGTAGCCTGGTCCACCGCGTCGAGACCATCGCCCTGGGAGACAAGCCGTGCGACCGCGGCGAGCACGTCACCCTCTTCCTCTTCAACGACTGTCTGGAGGTAAGGTGGGAATCAGGGTGGCTGAGCGGTTAGGGAGCCAGGCGCACGGTTCGAATCCCTGGCTGTGTCAACATGATTTTTACATTTTATTCAGCTGGTGACAATAAACAATGGGGTTGGGGTTTCATACACCAAAACAAAATTATAGCTTCATGTATTGTGAATGCGCGCGCGCGCTTCTAGATTGCCAGGAAGCGTCACAAGGGGATCAGTACGTTCCGAAGCCCCCTAGGCCAAACCAGACCCCCGGCCCACCTGAAACACATCACCCTCATGCCCCTGTCCCAGATCCGGAGGGTGCTGGACCTGCAGGACACCGAGGGTGAGACACACACACACACACGCTTCCAAGATCATACACATTGGCACACAACACCAAAAGTTCGTATGAACGCACACACACACACCTAATTTCCACAGCTGGCACACCTCATACACACCAAGCGCCATGCGGCTGAGCGGTTAGGGAGTCGGGCTAGCAGTCGGAAGGTACCCGGTTCAACTGTGCCGACATGATGTTGTGTCCTTGGGCAAGGCACTTCACCCTACTTGCCTCGTGGGGAATGTCCCTGTACTTACTGTAAGTCGCTCTGGATAAGAGTGTCTGGTCCCAGGCCACTACCTGTACCTGCTAACATACAGACCTCGTCCCCCCTCCCCTCCCCAGAGTGCCAGAATGCCTTTGCCCTGGTGGTGCACCCCCCCACGGAGCAGGAGAACCTGCTGTTCAGCTTCCAGCTGAGCGGGGAGGACACGGTGAAGAGCGCCTGGCTCAAGATGCTCTGCAGGCACATCGCCAACACCATCTGCAAGGCTGACGCGGTGAGGAGCGTCTGCTTGGCTCTGGCTTTCTGTCTCTCTGTCTGTCTCTCTCTCTCTCTCTCTCTCTCTCTCTCTCTCTCTGTATCTCTTTCTTTGTCTCTCTCTCACCCTTTCTTTCTGTCTATCTCTGTGTGTCTCTTTCTCTGTGTCTATCTTTCTCTCCATTTCTGTCTGTCAGTCTCTTTCTTTTTGTCTCTCTTTCTCTGTCTCTCTTTCTTTCTCTTTCTTTGTCTCTCTTTCTCTAACTCTGTCTCTCTGTCTTTCTTTCTGTCTGTCTTTCTCTTTCACCCTCTGTCTCTCACCCTCTCTCCCTGTCACCCTCTGTCTCTCACCCTCTCTCCCCGTCACCCTCTGTCTCTCACCCTCTCTCCCTGTCACCCTCTGTCTCTCACCCTCTCTCCCCGTCACCCTCTGTCTCTCACCCTTTCTCCCCGTCACCTCTGTCTCTCACCCTCTCTCTCCCTGTCACCCTCTGTCTCTCACCCTCTCTCTCCCTGTCACCCTCTGTCTCTCACCCTCTCGCCCTGTCACCCTCTCTCTCTCACCCTTTCTCCCCGTCACCCTCTGTCTCTCACCCTCTCTCTCCCTGTCACCCTCTGTCTCTCACCCTCTGTCACCCTCTCTCTCACCCTCTCCCTGTCACCCTCTGTCTCTCACCCTCTCTCTCCCTGTCACCCTCTGTCTCTCACCCTCTCTCCCCGTCACCCTCTGTCTCTCACCCTCTCTCTCCCTGTCACCCTCTGTCTCTCACCCTCTCTCCCTGTCACCCTCTGTCTCTCACCCTCTGTCTCTCACCCTCTCTCCCCGTCACCCTCTCTCTCTCACCCTTTCTCCCTGTCACCCTCTGTCTCTCACCCTCTGTCTCTCACCCTCTCTCCCCGTCACCCTCTCTCTCTCACCCTTTCTCCCTGTCACCCTCTGTCTCTTTGCCTCTTGCTGTGTCTCTGTGTTTACATGGCTCCTTCCTTCCTTACAGGAGGACCTGGTCCAGAGCACGGAGCCTGAATCAGTGCAGGTCAGCACCAAGGACATGGACAGCACCCTGAGCAAAGCCTCCAGGGCCATCAAGAAGACCTCCAAGAAGGTGACCAGGGCCTTCTCCTTCACCAAGACCCCCAAGAGGGTCATCCAGAGGGCCTTCATGGCCAACAGCACCCCTGAAGACAGGAGCCCCCACAACATGGGCCGCACGGGCAGCAGCTCCACCCTGGCGGTAACCTCCTCCGCACTACCTCCTCCCAGCCATCGGGCTCTCCTCCACCTCTCTCTCTCTCTCTCTCTCCCTAACTTGCTCTCATCTGTCTGTTTTGTAGATGGTTCGCTCTTTTTCCCTTCTAGATTTACATGTATTCATTTAGCATTCATCTCATTTAGAGTAGGTCGTTTCTGCACGATGTCGAGGTTTAATGGCTGCCGAATTCTCTCTACTTTCTGTGCCTTTGCTCGCTGTCTCTCTCACTCTAGCTTGCTCTCTCTCTCTCTTTCTCTCTCTCTCTCTCTCTCTCTCACTCTCTCTCTTTCTTGCTTGCTCTATTGCTCGTTCGCTCTCTCTATTGCCTGTTGCTCGCTCTCTCTTACTCTGTTGCTTTCTCTCTTTCTCTCTCATCTGTATCTCTCTTGCTCTCTCTCACTCCTCTTCCTCTCTGTCACTTGTCTCCCTCCACTCTCTGTGTTCTGTAGATGTTAGATCCTAACCCCCTGTGTCTCCCTCCCCCCCTCCCCTCCTCCATCTCAGATGGCTCGCTCCTCCTCCACCTTCAACATCAGCGAGGCGCCCACCGGCGCCTCTGTCCAGCGCTCCAACTCCCTCGACCAGCCCCCCCGGCCTCGCGCCTCATTCCGGGCCGCGCCCTGCAGCCCGGCCCCCGTTAGCCGCCTAACCCTTGCCCCAGACCCCGGCCTCCACCCTCATCCTGCCCCACCCAGCCCCAGCCCCAAACCCATCTCCAGCCACCCCAAAGTCAGGTTCCTGGCCGGGGACAGGTATAGGGGCGCGGTGGACCCCAGTTATCCCTGTAAGGGAGGCCCCAGGAGCCCTCGCAAGGAGACCCTCCTGTAGAGGCCATCCTCCCCCCTCTACTGGGCCTCCTGCAACCCCCATTCTGAAGTGAGCATGACTATAGTGAGGTGTTCAGAGGCTTAATCCCAAATCTTCCCCCCCACCCCCTTCTTTCCCTGATGCCCTTATGGAGATCTAAGGGGGTTAGGAGAGGGGGCAAAGCAATATGTTTACCCCACATTGCTCCCATCGCCATATGGGCTCGGTCACAGCACGGCTGTAAGGGGGCGCCTTTGGGACGAGGGCTCTAGGTTTTCCACTAACTTCACCTGGGGGTGTAACTCACCTGGGATGATGTTTTTGGGGGCGGGGGAGGCGGGGTGGGGGGGAGTCACCTGTCAGTAGAGATGGTGGAGGGTCTGTGTCTGTCACTAACTAACACTCGCACCTGCTTTTCACTTTTGGGAAGGTGGGATAAGGGCCACTGCACCCAAGCTGTTTTGATGGGGAAGGGGGTGATTGGGGGGGTGGGGGTGGAGGAGTGATTGGATGTGACGATCAGTCTTTTGGAATCTCCCTCCTCCTCCGCCGCCTTAGATTACATGCTTCTCATCACACCTGTGGGACCTGTTGCCCTTATCGCCCTCAAACGTCTTCGTTTTTGTCTTTTTTTACATTCCAAAAACTTGATTTTAATCCCCCCTTTCTTTCCTTCTTTGTTGTTTGTGCATCCCTCCCTCTCTCTCCCTCTCTCTCTCCAGGCCCCCCACTCTCCCTCTATGGTCAACCTGTCCTCCATGTTCGAGAGGAGGTACCACACCTTCAGCCGGTCGAGCACCCACCTCATCTGAGCTCCCCCTCGCCTCCCTCCTCCTCTGTCCCCCGCCTCACCCCTCTCCACCCCCCTCCTCCATCCCTCACCACCCCCTCTCTCCCCTCCTCCTCCGTCCCTCGCCCCCCCTGTACACCCTGCTCCTTACACTACTGTAACTTAATGTTCCTAGGACGTTCCCCCCCATGGGTTAGCATGCTATGGTACTGCACTGTGTTAGGGTCTAAAGTGTTTAACACCGGCAGCCTGAACGGTCTGGCTGCTGAGAATGAAGGATAACTGAACAATGGTATTAACTGACGCTTTGTGGGCACTTTGACTTTCGGCTTGTCTAATTAACAGTCGCTAATCTATATCATTTATTGAGATTTAGTTTCACTGACATATTCTACGTAGATTTTGACGAAATGATTAACCAATGAAAGTATTTCTTTGTTTTATGGGAACGAGCCATTTGGTTTCAGTTGTTAATAGCGTCCAGCTTTTATAAAGCTCTCGAATAGTTTTTTTTTTTTTTTTTTTTTTACTTTTCATACAAAAGATTAGGATTAGTGGGGGGGATTCAAGCAAACTGAAAATAATGCGCTTTCTGCCGTGACTCGCATTTGTTTCTTGTTTTTAAAAACCGATGGTTTTACTTCGTCGGTTTCAGCTGGGAAAGGGTGTCTGAGCAGTCGATATATTTATTCTTCAGAATCATTTTATCTATCTTTAAAAATATATATATGTTTCTCTTTTCCTCCACGCCTTATTCTTTATTCTCTGTTGAAAATAACCTTTTCTATGTTTTTTTGTTTGTCAAATGCTTTTTCACGTGAATGATTTAGTATATTTTTACTGTTGTGTTACTTCGTTATCGTTTCTTGTCACCAGCTGAATAAAAAAAAAGTTCGTATTTCCCCCCCACCCATTTATTTGTCTTGAATAGTGACTGTTATTATGTGAAATCACTGTCTGGTTGAAAGTGCATGTATCCTTATGTTAAATTTTAATAAAAGTCCCTCTTTATATTCATTGAGTTTGAAGTTGTTATATCAGGGGTGGTTGAGATCGGGGAGTCTGGTAACACGGGGTTAGTTGTAACACTGTCAGTTTGGCCAATTAGAAAAGAGCTACAATGATGTCATCAATATCGTAGACTTCCATTTCAAGCTCATGAAAAGTGGTATGTCTCTGTTAGCAACACTGTGAATTTTCAACCAAAAAACTTATTGTCAGGTAAGAAATTATTATTTTTTTCAATCCACATTGTTTTTTGTCTAGTGATAATTCTATTGTAGGTGCAAAGTTGCAATATATATCATAACCGTTTCTCTAGTTCAATTTGATGCTCAGTATTCACGCTAACTTCAAACCACATACCTTAAACAGTTACCTATGTAATGGCTGGTTGTTGTGGGGATAGTTGTAACAGGAGGAACTCTTGACAGAGTATTTAACAGAAGCAGCTGATCTGTTCTATGAGATAACCCCCAAGAAGTAACAATTAGATAGGCATAATAAAAAAGTATCGAAATTCTCTCCATAATTATTAAACCCATTATTAAGAGGTAAGATAATTTATTTACAGCTATCCAAAACAATTGTGGCTTACTTGTTGTTACCGAGTATCTAACTAGATTCTTAAGATAATAAGATAAGAAATCCTTTATTTGTCCCACAGAGGAAATTGCAGTTTGCAACAGTAGCAGGGTACAGTACAGCACTCATAGTCTTGCAGTAGCACACATTATCCTCAAGACGGCGACAGATCGCTAGTCAACACTATCACGATAATTATCCAAAGTTATAACTAAAACCTATAGCTGCAGATGGTGGATTCCTCCTAGAACAATTTATGAAATTGATATGTAATTCAAAATGCAATCTGCAAGTTTGGTGTGAATACATCCAAGACTGTAGTGCTCTCTGTGCTGTAAAGGACAAAGGATTGTGAACATCAAAAATCCTATTGATACCTTTTTTAAGGGTTGATCATCTGATGAGGATAACTGCCAATCCTGGGGAAGATTGGACAAAAGTTGTAGGAGTAGTAGCGAAGAAAAATGTTTCCTAAATCTATATTGTACAAAAAAATCTAAGGGCTTGCCATTATGAGTTTTTGAGACTTTATTCTTCATCGTGACAAATGAGGAATCTGTAATGAATTTCAGGACTTACACTTTTGGTCTAAGGGCTGCCATTTACTTCCACTTTACAAGAATAATTTAATTGTCTTGCAATGGAAAGTGCACCCTGCAAGTTTGGTGTGACTATGTCAAAAGTTTGCTGAGATACAAGACAACTACCAGTGTCATGATCCATCCAGCAGCCAAATAGCAGGGTGAAGGTGGGGGCTTACTCAGCCCACTGTGTCAACACACTCTTGTGCGTGTGAGTCTTTTTGGAGCCACTGGGTCTGGCATGACAAAGAGAGGATTTCCAAGACAGCCTTAGCCTTTAGCCAAGCAGTCACATTTCAAATATTCAACATTCATCTACTTTTCATCATACATTCAACTTTTTGTATACAATACATTGTCAAGAGTCTACATATGAACTTGTGATTGATTCGGACTATCAGTTTTTGCTTGGCACTTGTATAAACATTAAATTAGCCTTAGCGATAAATTAGATTTATTTTATTTAAATCATTTTAAAAGATATTAACTTAGCTATTGAATGTGGTTTCATTTATTGTAGTGTGTTGTTGGTGGCATATCAAGTTTGGCGTTGATTTCTCAAAGATTTGTTGATTTTCATAGGAATCATAAGATGAACTTCCTGTTTAGTTGTGTTATTGCCAAATTAAAAAGGCTGTAGCGTACAAACGGTTTGGAATATCCAAAAACTTTTGACAGATTTTGTGCACTGTATACACAGTCCCCTTTATTCCATGGCAGTATCAGCAGTGCACCAGACAGTAATGGAATGAATCAACATGGGGAGTCAGATGGCTCAGCGGGTTAAGGTGTTGGCTTCATGATCGGAAGGTTGTGAGATCGAACCCCGGCTGTGGCTATATGATGTTGTGTCCTTGGGCAAGGCACTCCACCCTACTTGCCTCAGGAAGAATGTCCCTGTACTTACTGTAAGTCTGCTGACAAGCTGCTGTATAATTGTAATCGGATAGTCTGTACATAATCATTTATCCAAGCCTCTGCCCCCCCACCTCCCCCTCCCCCCTCCCTGTGTGGAGTCACCTCACCTACCATTTTACTTATTGTTATTGCCCCCACCCCCCTATGCCTGTGTACACTTTCTAATCTTTTACCTCACACCCTTACCCTTGTGTGCTTTTGCGAGACTGTGTGCCGTTGCTACGAAGGAGTTTCCCTCGGGATAAATAAAGTATTCTGAATCTGAATCTGAATCTAACCCATGGGATGACTGCAGCATCACTTCCTCGACGTTTTCAACTTCCCACCGGAGGGTGGCGTCACCTGCCAACTTCAGCATTTTCACAGACAGCTGACTGAACTCGCAGCAGCCAGGCTTCGGCCCTCGTGTGTGGCCACTGTTGCGGTCTGCTTCCCTGCAGAGAGGTCGAGGGCCGCCGCGGGAGATGTTTCCCCTCAGTTAAAACACATGTGAAGAAAAAGTTAGAAGATACGCTCCATTAATGCCGCTCCCCCATAGCTCTCTGTGTAACGCACACACTGCCAGGGACTCTATAATATTGCTTAATTCATATAACAACTCACCGTACTTGACTTCAACTATAAACATGGGACCAAATCATCAAATAGGCCATATACCACGGACACTGCATGAAGTGTTTCGCTTCACTTGACTCTCAAATAAAGTTGCCATTTTCTAACTTTATTCATGTGTCTTACAGCAAAGGAACTTCCCAAATACAATACTTGGTTGACAATCACTGACTGATATCCATATTACACACACAGCATACTGAAATACTATCATCAAACGATGTCTGGGGATTAACGTTTAAGGACCGTCTTGCTTGTCATTTCTAAATGCTCATGATAAACAGACAGGTTGTATGAATAGTCGTATAGTGTTGCCAGGCATTTTTCGTGCATGCTGCAAAATCCTTCCTACCCTCGCCCGCTACTTCCCACTCCAACTCTGCTGTTTAGATTACGTCTCCAGACATGCTTCCCAGAATGGGACGCCCCCTCTCTCTTTATAAACGTGGGGTTCCTTGGAAGCCTGCCCCCGCACACCCCCGGTGGCCAGCCAGCGGTCAAGCCTTTCCAGAAGGTTGGCCCCGGCTAGGAAACAACGAGCCCGGCTCCGCCAAACAGTCTGGCCTCCAGCTGTTCAGAGACTCCCAGAACCTCCCTCTCGACCCAAGGCCAGGAGAACCCAGCACGGAGATGGGTTAAACAATACATTTGCATTTCTTCATTTAGCAGACGCTTTTATCCAAAGCGACTTACAGCAAGTACAGGGACATTTTCACTGAGGCAAGTAAGGGTGAAGTGCCTTGCCCAAGGACACAACATCACATAGCCACAGCCGGGGCTCGATCTCATAACCTTCCGATCACGAGGCCAACGCCTTAACCACTGAGCCATCTGACCCCCCCATAAAAACAAGCTTGACAGTCTCGCCGACGGCATCCATCCTCTCAGCATTCCAATTTACCGATGTGGCCCAGAGGCCAACACGGTTCCCTAACCCTACAGGCAGTATTGAACTAACAGGAGATGAAAGCCAGAGAACACCGTGACCGTAGTTGTACTGAAACGGGCCTCTCGTTTTTGCTTAGCTCAGCAGTCGGTAGGGAAAACCTGAGGGGGGTGGGGGGGGGGGGGGGGGGGGGGGGGGGGGGGTGATATGGCCGGTCTCAGTCCTCTGTCAACTGTCCACAAATTGTGGCTGTAGAGGCATGGCAAAGCTGGGTAAACTCACCACGCATGTGCCAACTGACGGACTGGGAATCTTGTGGGAATCTAGTCAGCCCAGAGGGGTGAAGATGACCAAAGTAACGGAGCCATAGACACCAAGACAGCACCAGCCTATCCTCCGAAAATAAATTCTAAGTAAGTTTAGAAAGCCCTGTCTCCTGTTGTCTCCAGCCAGCAACAGAATCAAACATTTACATTACATTTTATATTTTATTTAGCAGACGCTTTTATACAAAGCGGACAGTACAGTACAATAGCATACATTAGCAGGTTTACTTTATTAGTAACTTTAGGTCAGGTTTCCGGAGACATATTGAAGCTTTGTTTGTATTGTAAAAATGTAAACTGTAAAATCCAGGGTTACATAACAAAATACCCTAAACTAAGAAATAAAAACACACCCACACATTTTAACAGTCGTAGAACCGGACGAAATAAAAACGTTTTTAAACTAACTTTAAATGTCAAGATGGTATCAGCCTCTTTAACTGAAACAGGTAATTTGTTCCAGAGAAGAGGCGCTCTATATGTGAACTCTGCCCCCAGAAGTTTTTTTCGATTTTATTATTATTAATGAATTGCAGACATGAGGCTCGGGTCTCAGCGACCGCAGCCTCACCACCCGGGAAAGCGACCGAGGCGCTCCCGTTGCAAAGGGAGACTGGAATCAAACGTAAGCCCCTTTGTGTAAACAAAGGAAAGCTACCTTCAGCTCCAAAGGCGTGTTCATAAAATGGAAGTCTTACAAGGACTCCAAAAGGGCCAGGAAACATGGAAAGTGCGGAAAAATAAACTTTTCACTTTCTTTTGGCCCTCTCGTCAAATTTGGGAAGGACTATAAACGTCAACTTTGTCTTCGAACCAAAAATACGTGCCCGCCACCAATCTTCTCTGCCAGGGATGCCAACTATTTGTCATCTGTCACCTCACAGTCCAGCTCCGTCTTTTCATGTTCCTCTAAAACCAAATCTCTCCAGCCGGGGCCCATTCTGTCCCGACGCTTTCCCAGAGATACTGGAACATTTCAGAGGAACCAGTCACATTTGACCAAAGGCCAAAATCCACAACGTCTCTCCTAGGGCTGTTAAATCTCCACAAGTCAATCTCAAACAGTCCCGTCCTGTCCCGACGGCACGCACTGCCGCCTTGTCACTCGATGATCTGCGCCCGCTCTTTGGGGCCTCGACCCTGCTATTGAGCAGACAGCCACCCAAAGTCAAGCTCCCCCCCACCCCCCCCCCCTCCCCCAAAGACTCTGGCGGTCGCTGGCGAGTCCGGCTTGTTTTCCCAAACAACATGAGGGGGTGCCTGCTGACCGGCAGACCTTTCATCGGTGCTTCCTCGTCGCCGCTTCGACAGACGGTGACTACGCGAACCGCAAAGCCGAAAGGTATGTGCGGCGCCCTCCCCTCGATCCCACGCCGCCTGTCTCTCTCTCTCTCTCTCTCTCTCTCTCTCTCTCTCTCTCTCCCTCCGGTTGGTTCGCCAGTGTGCTGACAGAATTTGTAGGCGCCGCTCCATTGCCTGTTTGTGATTACTCCCCCCGGATTCGCGGCTAACCGTGGCCCGACGACGCAACCGTGGGATAGTTTCGCCTTGTATGGCCATGTGGATCACGGTCCAGAACACACAAGGCGGACCGTCCAATTCACGCAAACCGTGAAAAAACGCTCAAAAACAGCCTCACGTCAACGACAGGCTGAATGAATCGGCCTGTTGCCAAACACCTAAAGAAGTCGATCGCCTGAAGGCTGAAAGCTTCTCCTCGATTGTCCACTATCCAAATGACACCTGGCATCAAGGAGGACAAAGAGAAAGACAGTTAAGACTGTTAACGCCAAAGATAAAAAGTCTGATCTGGAGGAAAGACTCGCGTGATTTACGAGCTCCTTCCAGGAATACAGACATTTTCTTTCCACCCTGTTATTGACCAATCGAGCCGTCCCACCCGCGTCGCTGCGTTGACGGGAAGTGAGGTCAGAGCCGGTCCATCTCGCCTTCGGAAAACGGGGAGGGAGAAAGGGAGATCTGCGCTGTGACTACATGTTTCCTCCAGTCGGATAAGGAAGCCAGGCCAGTCTTAGGCATGTGTGATGTGATGCACCATCCACACCGGCCCTTGTCACCTCACGCTTCTTCTGAACAACTTAAAGGAACGAACGTAAAACCTTTGACCAACTTGATTCCAGTATATATTTGTTGCACGTGGAATGTCGACGTCCAACAGCAGTCGACAAGCCACTGAGTCGGTTTGCTTTCAGACTGTATAAAAAGGCTGTTATGACTGAGACCTATTTTTATGACAAGGGTCAATAATTATTTTTTTTATAAACGTCTTGGGACTTCATTAGTGAAATGGAGTGCAACCAAAGTAAGAGCTAACGACTTCACGTTTACGGGTCGTGTTTTACTGTTTGCCCAAACGCTCCTCATGTTTCCTCAAATAGGATATATCTTAACGTACAGAAAACGCGGCACAAAAGGTCCTACCCAGACGTCTCTCGATGATCAACTCGTTCACGCACCTGGCACAGGGATCCAGATAGTTCGGATAAAATAGGAATCCGTTGACTACATTCCACCAAGAGTGCCTTTGAAACGAGTCCCCGTAAGTGTACTTCTCAGTGAGATGGCATCAGCTTCGCGTGCTTCCCATAAGACAATGTCTGCAGAATTTGACAGTTTCCGAAGCAAACGCACACAATAGCAGCAACAGCTGGTTCCTTTAAAGATAAAAAATAACAAAAAGTCTCTTTTAAAGCGTTATTACATTAAGGTCGATTGAAATGATCTCGTGCGCGGGAGGATTGGAAGTAAATAAAATGCATCACGACGAGGGCCTCGAGTGAGGCTCCAAAATATATATGGGATTGTACATAATTCTTTTAAACGCTACTCAAACAAATAAAGGGAACACTTAACAACACAATGTAACTCCAAGTCAATCACACTCCTGGGAAATCAAACTGTCCACTTAGGAAGCAACATTGATTGACAACACATTTCATAAGCTGTTGTGCAAATAGAATAGACAACAGGTGGAAATTATAGGCAATTAGCAAGACACCCCCAATAAAGTAGTGGTTCTGCAGTTTCTGCAACATTTTGTCTTATGGGAAGCACGCGAAGCTGATGCCATCTCACTGCAAAGTACACTATGGACTCGTTTCAAAGGCGCTCTTGTGGAATGTAGTCAATAGATTCCTATTTTATCCGAACTATCCGGATCCCTGTGCCAGTGTGTGGTGACCACAGACCACTTCTCAGTTCAATGCTTCCAGTCTGATGTTTGCAAGGTTTGCTGTGTCTGTCAGCGTAGTGTCCAGAGCATGGAGGCGCTACCAGGAGACAGGTCAGTACGTCAGGAGACGTGGAGGAGGCCGTAGGAGAGCAACAAGCCAGCAGCAGGACCGCTACCTCCGCTTTAGTGCAAGGAGCAGGAGGAGCACTGCCAGAGCCGTGCAAAATGACCTCCAGCAGGCCACAAATGTGCATGCGTCTGCTCAAACGGTCAGGAACAGACTCCGCGAGGGGTGGTGTGAGCGTCCGACATCCACAGTTGGGGGTTTGCTCTCAAAGCCCGACACCTTGCAGGACATTTTAGACTGACTTATCTTTTTACCATAGCTTTTCAGTGATGGGTTGACTTTTACCATGTACAGTGTATTTATTGCGTTTTTATTATTGCTATGTACTGCACTTTGGTCAACCGTGTTGTTTTAAAGTGCAATAGAAATAAAGTTGGATTGGATTTATCATTGGCCAGAGAACACCAAGACTAGCAAATTCACCGCTGTCTTCACAGATGTGAGTCTGGAGAACGTTCTGCTGCCCTGCAACATCCCTCCAGCACGACCGGTTTGGCGGTGGGTCAGTCATGGTGTTGGAGGGCATCTCTTTGGGGGGCGCACAGCCAGAGGTAGCCTGGCTGCCATTGGTTACCGAGATGAGATCCTCAGACCACAAGGGTAAAGACCATATGCTGGTGCGGTTGCTTCCAAATGTAAGACAATGCTCTAGCACAGGGACCACCAATCCTGGTCCTCGAGGTCCGCTGTCCTGACAGTTTTCGATGTTTCCCTGCTCCAGCACACCTGATTCAAATTATGTTATTATGAGGCTTCCCACAGAGCTTGATAACGACCCATTCATTAGAATTAGGTGGAGCAGGGAAACATCGAAACTGTCAGGACAGCGGACCTCGAGGACCAGGATTGATGGATCCCTGCTCTAGCATGTGGCTGGATGTCAGCAGTTCCTGCAAGAGGAAGGCGTTGATGCTATGGACTGGCCCGTCTGTTCCCCCAGACCTGAATCCACTTGAGCACATCTGGGACATCCACCCATGTCTCGCTCCATCCACCAACGCCACGTTAAACCACAGACTTTCCAGGAGTTGGCGGATGCATTTACATGTATTCATTTAGCAGACGCTTTCATCCAAAGCGACTTACAAGAGAGAGCTTTTACAAAGAGCATCAGTCATTGAGCAACGTGATAGACCACGAACACAGCGGGGGTTTAGATTGTGAAACATTACATCATGAGAACCAATAAGTGCCAAGGGAAGAGCTATAAAAGCATAAACACAACGATTGCGAACAATAAAGCAAGGATGCTTGAGTCCAGGTCTGGGAGAACACTCAGGAGACCATCTGCCACTTCATCAGGTGCCCAGGTGTTGTAGGGAGGTCATACATACTACTGAGTCTCATTTTGACATGTTTTAAAGACAGTTACATCAAAGTTCAAAACAGCCTGTAGTGTGGTTTCTACTTTAATTTGAAATCCTGACCTCCATGGGTTGCATTTGATTTCCATTGATAATTTTTATGTGATTTTGTTGTCGGTACATTCAACTACGTAAAGAAAAAAGGTACTGAATGAGGTTATTTCATTCACATTCAGATCTAGGATGTATTGTTTAGGCGTTACCTTCATTTTTTTGAGCAGTGCATATTATTACATTCTCGTATCCATTCAAAAAAGTGAAACGCAACAGTTGCTACTTAAGAACAATTGTTTTACGTAATTCTTTCAATATTCTCACACATATTGCATGTTGTTGAACTTCTAAACTTTTCTGTCATATTGAAGCTAATGTCACATTTCAGTCTGAATGGATTATACGAGGGCACATCTTAACAGTAGACTTGTCAAAAATCAAATGCTACCATACAGGAAATATGTTTACATGCTTTTATGCCTTTTTAATCAGGTTTCCTTTTAAGAACTGGCAAAGGGACTACAGATGAAAACTAGCTTGCTAGGCTAACCCTGGCACATTTACAGTTCTACTGTGGATTAATGTGCATTGTCCCTTTTATAAATGAATGAATGTGAAGCTCAAACAGTCAAATCCCCACCACCATGAGCCCAAGTGTTAAACAGCACATTCCAGTGACCCCTCACCAACACACTGCCGTGCTCCCTGGCTACACAGGAGACATCGGAGATGTTCCCCTCAGCCCCAAGGTAACCCCCCCCCCCCCGGTTCAGACAATCAACATTCACGTGAGGACTTCCACCCACGTTCCGTGTGCGTGGAGTCAATTTACCGGTTGATCTGACGCCGATTTGACCTTGAGCACCATCTGAAACAGCAGAAGCGCTTGGTTGCAGACTTAAGACCCACAGGGGAAGAGAGGTTCACTTGGGGGGGGGGGAGGCTGACTGCAGAACAGCTGCTACGAGGGGAACAGCGCTGAGGCGAATGTAAATGTGTGGGATTAGTAACGACACGGAGAACCCAGTGGTCGTCAGACCCTGGTGGAGCTGCTCATCCGTCCTGTACAGAGACTACCCAGTGTAGCTCTGCTGCTCAACGGTGACACACACTGGACACACTCTAACACACACTCTAACACACACTGAATACGCACACTCTAACACACACTAACACACACTAGCACACTGGTCACACACATACACACACACTCTAACACACACTAGCACACTGGACACACACACTAACACACACTAGCACACTGGCCACACACACACACACACTGGCCACACACACTCTAACACACACTAGTACACTGGCCACACACACTAACATACTCACACTGGCCACACATACACACACTGGCCACACATACACACACTGGACACACACACTCTAACACACACTGAATACGCACACTCTAACACACACTAACACACACTAGCACACTGGCCACACACATACACACACACACTCTAACACACACTAGCACACTGCACACACACACTAGCACACACAGGACACACACACTCTAACACACTGTAACACACACTAGCACACTGGCCACACACACACACACACACTAATACACACTGGCCACCTACACACGCACACACACACACACACTGGCCACACACACACTGGCCACACACACACACACACACACACTGGCCACACACACTCTAACACACACTAGTACACTGGCCACACACACTAACATACACACACTGGCCACACACACACACACATACATACTGGCCCACACACACTGGACCACCCACACGCATACGCACTCACACTAGCCACACACAGAGACTGGTCACTGCTAACATGACTTAGACTTAGTTCATCTGTTCATTCCATGCTGGCCATGCTTCCCCCCTGCAGATATCAAGAAGCACACGTCCGATGACAATCCTGACAAGGCCACCCTGGAGAGAGCCATCGAGTCCCTCCGGGAGGTGATGACGTGAGTCTCCCCCTGTCCCCCCCCTGCCTCCCTGGGTCACACCTGCCTCCCTGTCCCCCCCCCCCCTGCCTCCCTGGGTCACACCTGCCTCCCTGGATCACACCTGCCTCCCTGTCCCCCCCCCCCCCCCCGCCTCCCTGGGTCACACCTGCCTCCCTGGGTCACACCTGCCTCCCTGGGGTCACACCTGCCTCCCTGTCCCCCCCCCCCTGCCTCCCTGGGTCACACCTGCCTCCCTGGATCACACCTGCCTCCCTGTCCCCCCCCCCCCCCCGCCTCCCTGGGTCACACCTGCCTCCCTGGGTCACACCTGCCTCCCTGGGTCACACCTGCCTCCCTGTCCCCCCCCCCCCTGCCTCCCTGGGTCACACCTGCCTCCCTGGGTCACACCTGCCTCCCTGCCCCCCCCCCCCCCCTGCCTCCCTGGGTCACACCTGCCTCCCTGGGTCACACCTGCCTCCCTGTCCCCCCCCCCCCCCTGCCTCCCTGGGTCACACCTGCCTCCCTGGGTCACACCTGCCTCCCTGGGTCACACCTGCCAGGCTCCAGGGGGGTTTTGAACCTGGTGTTTCCCACCAGACCAGTCCTCACCTCACCTGCTGACCTGAATGACCTGACTTTGTGACTCTCTCTCTCTCCATCTCTCTTTCTCACCATCTCTCTCCATCACTCTCTCTCTCTTTCTCACCATCTCTCTCCATCACTCTTTCTCTTTCTCACCACCTCTCTTCATCACTCTCTTTCTCACCACCTCTCTTCATCACTCTCTCTCTCTTTCTCACCATCTCTCTCCATCACTCTCTTTCTCACCATCTCTCTCCATCACTCTCTTCCTCACCATCTCTCTCCATCACTCTCTCTCTCTTCCTCACCATCTCTCTCCATCACTCTCTCTCTCTTCCTCACCATCTCTCTCCATCACTCTCTCTCTCTTTCTCACCACCTCTCTTCATCACTCTCTCTCTCTCTCTCTTCATCCTGTCCTCTTTCCAGCCACATCAACGAGGACAAGAGGAAGACAGAAGGGCAGAAACAGATCTTCGATGTTGTTTACGAGGTGGACGGCTGCCCGGTAAGCGTGCGCGGATCAGGCCTTGGGCGCCAGGTCCGCCCCCTCCCCCTGTCTGAGTCCCCCCTCTTCCTCTCTCACCCTCTCCCTCCCTCCCCCCTCCCTCCCCCTCCCCAGGCCAACCTGCTGTCCTCCCATCGTAGCCTGGTCCACCGCGTCGAGACCATCGCCCTGGGAGACAAGCCGTGCGACCGCGGCGAGCACGTCACCCTCTTCCTCTTCAACGACTGTCTGGAGGTAAGGTGGGAATCAGGGTGGCTGAGCGGTTAGGGAGCCAGGCGCACGGTTCGAATCCCTGGCTGTGTCAACATGATTTTTACATTTTATTCAGCTGGTGACAATAAACAATGGGGTTGGGGTTTCATACACCAAAACAAAATGATAGCTTCATGTATTGTGAATGCGCGCGCGCTTCTAGATTGCCAGGAAGCGTCACAAGGGGATCAGTACGTTCCGAAGCCCCCTAGGCCAAACCAGACCCCCGGCCCACCTGAAACACATCACCCTCATGCCCCTGTCCCAGATCCGGAGGGTGCTGGACCTGCAGGACACAGAGGGTGAGACACACACACACACGCTTCCAAGATCATACACATTCGCACACAACACCAAAAGTTCGTATGAACGCACACACACACACCTAATTTCCACAGCTGGCACACCTCATACACACCAAGCGCCATGCGGCTGAGCGGTTAGGGAGTCGGGCTAGCAATCGGAAGGTACCCGGTTCAACTGTGCCGACATGATGTTGTGTCGTTGGGCAAGGCACTTCACCCTACTTGCCTCGTGGGGAATGTCCCTGTACTTACTGTAAGTCGCTCTGGATAAGAGTGTCTGGTCCCAGGCCACTACCTGTACCTGCTAACATACAGACCCCGTCCCCCCTCCCCTCCCCAGAGTGCCAGAATGCCTTTGCCCTGGTGGTGCACCCCCCCACGGAGCAGGAGAACCTGCTGTTCAGCTTCCAGCTGAGCGGGGAGGACACGGTGAAGAGCGCCTGGCTCAAGATGCTCTGCAGGCACATCGCCAACACCATCTGCAAGGCTGACGCGGTGAGGAGCGTCTGCTTGGCTCTGGCTTTCTGTCTCTCTGTCTGTCTCTCTCTCTCTCTCTCTCTCTCTGTATCTCTTTCTTTGTCTCTCTCTCACCCTTTCTTTCTGTCTATCTCTGTGTGTCTCTTTCTCTGTGTCTATCTTTCTCTCCATTTCTGTCTCTCACCCTTTCTCCCCGTCACCTCTGTCTCTCACCCTCTCTCTCCCTGTCACCCTCTGTCTCTCACCCTCTCTCTCCCTGTCACCCTCTGTCTCTCACCCTCTCTCCCTGTCACCCTCTCTCTCTCACCCTTTCTCCCCGTCACCCTCTGTCTCTCACCCTCTCTCTCCCTGTCACCCTCTGTCTCTCACCCTCTGTCACCCTCTGTCTCTCACCCTCTCCCTGTCACCCTCTGTCTCTCACCCTCTCTCTCCCTGTCACCCTCTGTCTCTCACCCTCTCTCCCCGTCACCCTCTGTCTCTCACCCTCTCTCTCCCTGTCACCCTCTGTCTCTCACCCTCTCTCCCTGTCACCCTCTGTCTCTCACCCTCTGTCTCTCACCCTCTCTCCCCGTCACCCTCTCTCTCTCACCCTTTCTCCCTGTCACCCTCTGTCTCTCACCCTCTGTCTCTCACCCTCTCTCCCCGTCACCCTCTCTCTCTCACCCTTTCTCCCTGTCACCCTCTGTCTCTTTGCCTCTTGCTGTGTCTCTGTGTTTACATGGCTCCTTCCTTCCTTACAGGAGGACCTGGTCCAGAGCACGGAGCCTGAATCAGTGCAGGTCAGCACCAAGGACATGGACAGCACCCTGAGCAAAGCCTCCAGGGCCATCAAGAAGACCTCCAAGAAGGTGACCAGGGCCTTCTCCTTCACCAAGACCCCCAAGAGGGTCATCCAGAGGGCCTTCATGGCCAACAGCACCCCTGAAGACAGGAGCCCCCACAACATGGGCCGCACGGGCAGCAGCTCCACCCTGGCGGTAACCTCCTCCGCACTACCTCCTCCCAGCCATCGGGCTCTCCTCCACCTCTCTCTCTCTCTCTCTCTCCCTAACTTGCTCTCATCTGTCTGTTTTGTAGATGGTTCGCTCTTTTTCCCTTCTAGATTTACATGTATTCATTTAGCATTCATCTCATTTAGAGTAGGTCGTTTCTGCACGATGTCGAGGTTTAATGGCTGCCGAATTCTCTCTACTTTCTGTGCCTTTGCTCGCTGTCTCTCTCACTCTAGCTTGCTCTCTCTCTCTCTTTCTCTCTCTCTCTCTCTCACTCTCTCTCTTTCTTGCTTGCTCTATTGCTCGTTCGCTCTCTCTATTGCCTGTTGCTCGCTCTCTCTTACTCTGTTGCTTTCTCTCTTTCTCTCTCATCTGTATCTCTCTCTTGCTCTCTCTCACTCCTCTTCCTCTCTGTCACTTGTCTCCCTCCACTCTCTGTGTTCTGTAGATGTTAGATCCTAACCCCCTGTGTCTCCCTCCCCTCCCCCCCTCCCCTCCTCCATCTCAGATGGCTCGCTCCTCCTCCACCTTCAACATCAGCGAGGCGCCCACCGGCGCCTCTGTCCAGCGCTCCAACTCCCTCGACCAGCCCCCCCGGCCTCGCGCCTCATTCCGGGCCGCCCCCTGCAGCCCGGCCCCCGTTAGCTGCCTAACCCTTGCCCCAGACCCCGGCCTCCACCCTCATCCTGCCCCACCCAGCCCCAGCCCCAAACCCATCTCCAGCCACCCCAAAGTCAGGTTCCTGGCCGGGGACAGGTATAGGGGCGCGGTGGACCCCAGTTATCCCTGTAAGGGAGGCCCCAGGAGCCCTCGCAAGGAGACCCTCCTGTAGAGGCCATCCTCCCCCCTCTACTGGGCCTCCTGCAACCCCCATTCTGAAGTGAGCATGACTATAGTGAGGTGTTCAGAGGCTTAATCCCAAATCTTCCCCCCCACCCCCTTCTTTCCCTGATGCCCTTATGGAGATCTAAGGGGGTTAGGAGAGGGGGCAAAGCAATATGTTTACCCCACATTGCTCCCATCTCCATATGGGCTCGGTCACAGCACGGCTGTAAGGGGGCGCCTTTGGGACGAGGGCTCTAGGTTTTCCACTAACTTCACCTGGGGGTGTAACTCACCTGGGATGATGTTTTTGGGGGCGGGGGAGGCGGGGTGGGGGGGAGTCACCTGTCAGTAGAGATGGTGGAGGGTCTGTGTCTGTCACTAACTAACACTCGCACCTGCTTTTCACTTTTGGGAAGGTGGGATAAGGGCCACTGCACCCAAGCTGTTTTGATGGGGAAGGGGGTGATTGGGGGGGTGGGGGTGGAGGAGTGATTGGATGTGACGATCAGTCTTTTGGAATCTCCCTCCTCCTCCGCCGCCTTAGATTACATGCTTCTCATCACACCTGTGGGACCTGTTGCCCTTATCGCCCTCAAACGTCTTTGTTTTTGTCTTTTTTTACATTCCAAAAACTTGATTTTAATCCCCCCTTTCTTTCCTTCTTTGTTGTTTGTGCATCCCTCCCTCTCTCTCCCTCTCTCTCTCCAGGCCCCCCACTCTCCCTCTATGGTCAACCTGTCCTCCATGTTCGAGAGGAGGTACCACACCTTCAGCCGGTCGAGCACCCACCTCATCTGAGCTCCCCCTCGCCTCCCTCCTCCTCTGTCCCCCGCCTCACCCCTCTCCACCCCCCTCCTCCATCCCTCACCACCCCCTCTCTCCCCTCCTCCTCCGTCCCTCGCCCCCCCTGTACACCCTGCTCCTTACACTACTGTAACTTAATGTTCCTAGGACGTTCCCCCCCATGGGTTAGCATGCTATGGTACTGCACTGTGTTAGGGTCTAAAGTGTTTAACACCGGCAGCCTGAACGGTCTGGCTGCTGAGAATGAAGGATAACTGAACAATGGTATTAACTGACGCTTTGTGGGCACTTTGACTTTCGGCTTGTCTAATTAACAGTCGCTAATCTATATCATTTATTGAGATTTAGTTTCACTGACATATTCTACGTAGATTTTGACGAAATGATTAACCAATGAAAGTATTTCTTTGTTTTATGGGAACGAGCCATTTGGTTTCAGTTGTTAATAGCGTCCAGCTTTTATAAAGCTCTCGAATAGTTTTTTTTTTTTTTTTTTTTTTACTTTTCATACAAAAGATTAGGATTAGTGGGGGGGATTCAAGCAAACTGAAAATAATGCGCTTTCTGCCGTGACTCGCATTTGTTTCTTGTTTTTAAAAACCGATGGTTTTACTTCGTCGGTTTCAGCTGGGAAAGGGTGTCTGAGCAGTCGATATATTTATTCTTCAGAATCATTTTATCTATCTTTAAAAATATATATATGTTTCTCTTTTCCTCCACGCCTTATTCTTTATTCTCTGTTGAAAATAACCTTTTCTATGTTTTTTTGTTTGTCAAATGCTTTTTCACGTGAATGATTTAGTATATTTTTACTGTTGTGTTACTTCGTTATCGTTTCTTGTCACCAGCTGAATAAAAAAAAAGTTCGTATTTCCCCCCCACCCATTTATTTGTCTTGAATAGTGACTGTTATTATGTGAAATCACTGTCTGGTTGAAAGTGCATGTATCCTTATGTTAAATTTTAATAAA
Source organism: Neosalanx taihuensis (assembly GCA_030340665.1). Lineage (NCBI taxonomy): Eukaryota > Metazoa > Chordata > Actinopteri > Osmeriformes > Salangidae > Neosalanx > Neosalanx taihuensis. The sequence continues at coordinate 3,519,433 of CM059312.1, read as the reverse complement.
AGTCCCTCTTTATATTCATTGAGTTTGAAGTTGTTATATCAGGGGTGGTTGAGATCGGGGAGTCTGGTAACACGGGGTTAGTTGTAACACTGTCAGTTTGGCCAATTAGAAAAGAGCTACAATGATGTCATCAATATCGTAGACTTCCATTTCAAGCTCATGAAAAGTGGTATGTCTCTGTTAGCAACACTGTGAATTTTCAACCAAAAAACTTATTGTCAGGTAAGAAATTATTATTTTTTTCAATCCACATTGTTTTTTGTCTAGTGATAATTCTATTGTAGGTGCAAAGTTGCAATATATATCATAACCGTTTCTCTAGTTCAATTTGATGCTCAGTATTCACGCTAACTTCAAACCACATACCTTAAACAGTTACCTATGTAATGGCTGGTTGTTGTGGGGATAGTTGTAACAGGAGGAACTCTTGACAGAGTATTTAACAGAAGCAGCTGATCTGTTCTATGAGATAACCCCCAAGAAGTAACAATTAGATAGGCATAATAAAAAAGTATCGAAATTCTCTCCATAATTATTAAACCCATTATTAAGAGGTAAGATAATTTATTTACAGCTATCCAAAACAATTGTGGCTTACTTGTTGTTACCGAGTATCTAACTAGATTCTTAAGATAATAAGATAAGAAATCCTTTATTTGTCCCACAGAGGAAATTGCAGTTTGCAACAGTAGCAGGGTACAGTACAGCACTCATAGTCTTGCAGTAGCACACATTATCCTCAAGACGGCGACAGATCGCTAGTCAACACTATCACGATAATTATCCAAAGTTATAACTAAAACCTATAGCTGCAGATGGTGGATTCCTCCTAGAACAATTTATGAAATTGATATGTAATTCAAAATGCAATCTGCAAGTTTGGTGTGAATACATCCAAGACTGTAGTGCTCTCTGTGCTGTAAAGGACAAAGGATTGTGAACATCAAAAATCCTATTGATACCTTTTTTAAGGGTTGATCATCTGATGAGGATAACTGCCAATCCTGGGGAAGATTGGACAAAAGTTGTAGGAGTAGTAGCGAAGAAAAATGTTTCCTAAATCTATATTGTACAAAAAAATCTAAGGGCTTGCCATTATGAGTTTTTGAGACTTTATTCTTCATCGTGACAAATGAGGAATCTGTAATGAATTTCAGGACTTACACTTTTGGTCTAAGGGCTGCCATTTACTTCCACTTTACAAGAATAATTTAATTGTCTTGCAATGGAAAGTGCACCCTGCAAGTTTGGTGTGACTATGTCAAAAGTTTGCTGAGATACAAGACAACTACCAGTGTCATGATCCATCCAGCAGCCAAATAGCAGGGTGAAGGTGGGGGCTTACTCAGCCCACTGTGTCAACACACTCTTGTGCGTGTGAGTCTTTTTGGAGCCACTGGGTCTGGCATGACAAAGAGAGGATTTCCAAGACAGCCTTAGCCTTTAGCCAAGCAGTCACATTTCAAATATTCAACATTCATCTACTTTTCATCATACATTCAACTTTTTGTATACAATACATTGTCAAGAGTCTACATATGAACTTGTGATTGATTCGGACTATCAGTTTTTGCTTGGCACTTGTATAAACATTAAATTAGCCTTAGCGATAAATTAGATTTATTTTATTTAAATCATTTTGAAAGATATTAACTTAGCTATTGAATGTGGTTTCATTTATTGTAGTGTGTTGTTGGTGGCATATCAAGTTTGGCGTTGATTTCTCAAAGATTTGTTGATTTTCATAGGAATCATAAGATGAACTTCCTGTTTAGTTGTGTTATTGCCAAATTAAAAAGGCTGTAGCGTACAAACGGTTTGGAATATCCAAAAACTTTTGACAGATTTTGTGCACTGTATACACAGTCCCCTTTATTCCATGGCAGTATCAGCAGTGCACCAGACAGTAATGGAATGAATCAACATGGGGAGTCAGATAGCTCAGCGGGTTAAGGTGTTGGCTTCATGATCGGAAGGTTGTGAGATCGAACCCCGGCTGTGGCTATATGATGTTGTGTCCTTGGGCAAGGCACTCCACCCTACTTGCCTCAGGAAGAATGTCCCTGTACTTACTGTAAGTCTGCTGACAAGCTGCTGTATAATTGTAATCGGATAGTCTGTACATAATCATTTATCCAAGCCTCTGCCCCCCCCCCTCCCCCTCCCCCCTCCCTGTGTGGAGTCACCTCACCTACCATTTTACTTATTGTTATTGCCCCCACCCCCCTATGCCTGTGTACACTTTCTAATCTTTTACCTCACACCCTTACCCTTGTGTGCTTTTGCGAGACTGTGTGCCGTTGCTACGAAGGAGTTTCCCTCGGGATAAATAAAGTATTCTGAATCTGAATCTGAATCTAACCCATGGGATGACTGCAGCATCACTTCCTCGACGTTTTCAACTTCCCACCGGAGGGTGGCGTCACCTGCCAACTTCAGCATTTTCACAGACAGCTGACTGAACTCGCAGCAGCCAGGCTTCGGCCCTCGTGTGTGGCCACTGTTGCGGTCTGCTTCCCTGCAGAGAGGTCGAGGGCCGCCGCTGGAGATGTCTCCCCTCAGTTAAAACACATGTGAAGAAAAAGTTAGAAGATACGCTCCATTAATGCCGCTCCCCCATAGCTCTCTGTGTAACGCACACACTGCCAGGGACTCTATAATATTGCTTAATTCATATAACAACTCACCGTACTTGACTTCAACTATAAACATGGGACCAAATCATCAAATTGGCCATATACCACGGACACTGCATGAAGTGTTTCGCTTCACTTGACTCTCAAATAAAGTTGCCATTTTTTAACTTTATTCATGTGTCTTACAGCAAAGGAACTTCCCAAATACAATACTTGGTTGACAATCACTGACTGATATCCATATTACACACACAGCATACTGAAATACTATCATCAAACGATGTCTGGGGATTAACGTTTAAGGACCGTCTTGCTTGTCATTTCTAAATGCTCATGATAAACAGACAGGTTGTATGAATAGTCGTATAGTGTTGCCAGGCATTTTTCGTGCATGCTGCAAAATCCTTCCTACCCTCGCCCGCTACTTCCCACTCCAACTCTGCTGTTTAGATTACGTCTCCAGACATGCTTCCCAGAATGGGACGCCCCCTCTCTCTTTATAAACGTGGGGTTCCTTGGAAGCCTGCCCCCGCACACCCCCGGTGGCCAGCCAGCGGTCAAGCCTTTCCAGAAGGTTGGCCCCGGCTAGGAAAGAACGAGCCCGGCTCCGCCAAACAGTCTGGCCTCCAGCTGTTCAGAGACTCCCAGAACCTCCCTCTCGACCCAAGGCCAGGAGAACCCAGCACGGAGATGGGTTAAACAATACATTTGCATTTCTTCATTTAGCAGACGCTTTTATCCAAAGCGACTTACAGCAAGTACAGGGACATTTTCACTGAGGCAAGTAAGGGTGAAGTGCCTTGCCCAAGGACACAACATCACACAGCCACAGCCGGGGCTCGATCTCATAACCTTCCGATCACGAGGCCAACGCCTTAACCACTGAGCCATCTGACCCCCCCATAAAAACAAGCCTGACAGTCTCGCCGACGGCATCCATCCTCTCAGCATTCCAATTTACCGATGTGGCCCAGAGGCCAACACGGTTCCCTAACCCTACAGGCAGTATTGAACTAACAGGAGATGAAAGCCAGAGAACACCGTGACCGTAGTTGTACTGAAACGGGCCTCTCGTTTTTGCTTAGCTCAGCAGTCGGTAGGGAAAACCTGAGGGGGGGGGGGGGGGGGGGGGGGGAGATATGGCCGGTCTCAGTCCTCTGTCAACTGTCCACAAATTGTGGCTGTAGAGGCATGGCAAAGCTGGGTAAACTCACCACGCATGTGCCAACTGACGGACTGGGAATCTTGTGGGAATCTAGTCAGCCCAGAGGGGTGAAGATGACCAAAGTAACGGAGCCATAGACACCAAGACAGCACCAGCCTATCCTCCGAAAATAAATTCTAAGTAAGTTTAGAAAGCCCTGTCTCCTGTTGTCTCCAGCCAGCAACAGAATCATTACATTTACATTACATTTTATATTTTATTTAGCAGACACTTTTATACAAAGCGGACAGTACAGTACAATAGCATACATTAGCAGGTTTACTTTATTAGTAACTTTAGGTCAGGTTTCCGGAGACATATTGAAGCTTTGTTTGTATTGTAAAAATGTAAACTGTAAAATCCAGGGTTACATAACAAAATACCCTAAACTAAGAAATAAAACACACCCACACATTTTAACAGTCGTAGAACCGGACGAAATAAAAACGTTTTTAAACGAACTTTAAATGTCAAGATGGTATCAGCCTCTTTAACTGAAACAGGTAATTTGTTCCAGAGAAGAGGCGCTCTATATGTGAACTCTGCCCCCAGAAGTTTTTTTCGATTTTATTATTATTAATGAATTGCAGACATGAGGCTCGGGTCTCAGCAACCGCAGCCTCACCACCCGGGAAAGCGACCGAGGCGCTCCCGTTGCAAAGGGAGACTGGAATCAAACGTAAGCCCCTTTGTGTAAACAAAGGAAAGCTACCTTCAGCTCCAAAGGCGTGTTCATAAAATGGAAGTCTTACAAGGACTCCAAAAGGGCCAGGAAACATGGAAAGTGCGAAAAATAAACTTTTCACTTTCTTTTGGCCCTCTCGTCAAATTTGGGAAGGACTATAAACGTCAACTTTGTCTTCGAACCAAAAATACGTGCCCGCCACCAATCTTCTCTGTCAGGGATGCCAACTATTTGTCATCTGTCACCTCACAGTCCAGCTCCGTCTTTTCATGTTCCTCTAAAACCAAATCTCTCCAGCCGGGGCCCATTCTGTCCCGACGCTTCTCAGAGATACTGGAACATTTCAGAGGAACCAGTCACATTTGACCAAAGGCCAAAATCCACAACGTCTCTCCTAGGGCTGTTAAATCTCCACAAGTCAATCTCAAACAGTCCCGTCCTGTCCCGACGGCACGCACTGCCGCCTTGTCACTCGATGATCTGCGCCCGCTCTTTGGGGCCTCGACCCTGCTATTGAGCAGACAGCCACCCACAGTCAAGCTCCCCCCCACCCCCCCCCCCTCCCCCAAAGACTCTGGCGGTCGCTGGCGAGTCCGGCTTGTTTTCCCAAACAACATGAGGGGGTGCCGCTGACCGGCAGACCTTTCATCGGTGCTTCCTCGTCGCCGCTTCGACAGACGGTGACTACGCGAACCGCAAAGCCGAAAGGTATGTGCGGCGCCCTCCCTCGATCCCACGCCGCCTGTCTCTCTCTCTCTCTCTCTCTCTCTCTCTCTCTCTCCCTCCGGTTGGTTCGCCAGTGTGCTGACAGAATTTGTAGGCGCCGCTCCATTGCCTGTTTGTGATTACTCCCCCCGGATTCGCGGCTAACCGTGGCCCGACGACGCAACCGTGGGATAGTTTCGCCTTGTATGGCCATGTGGATCACGGTCCAGAACACACAAGGCGGACCGTCCAATTCACGCAAACCGTGAAAAACGCTCAAAAACAGCCTCGCGTCAACGACAGGCTGAATGAATCGGCCTGTTGCCAAACACCTAAAGAAGTCGATCGCCTGAAGGCTGAAAGCTTCTCCTCGATTGTCCACTATCCAAATGACACCTGGCATCAAGGAGGACAAAGAGAAAGACAGTTAAGACTGTTAACGCCAAAGATAAAAAGTCTGATCTGGAGGAAAGACTCGCGTGATTTACGAGCTCCTTCCAGGAATACAGACATTTTCTTTCCACCCTGTTTTGACCAATCGAGCCGTCCCACCCGCGTCGCTGCGTTGACGGGAAGTGAGGTCAGAGCCGGTCCATCTCGCCTTCGGAAAACGGGGAGGGAGAAAGGGAGATCTGCGCTGTGACTACATGTTTCCTCCAGTCGGTTAAGGAAGCCAGGCAGTCTTAGGCATGTGTGATGTGATGCACCATCCACACCGGCCCTTGTCACCTCACGCTTCTTCTGAACAACTTAAAGGAACGAACGTAAAACCTTTGACCAACTTGATTCCAGTATATATTTGTTGCACGTGGAATGTCGACGTCCAACAGCAGTCGACAAGCCGCTGAGTCGGTTTGCTTTCAGACTGTATAAAAAGGCTGTTATGACTGAGACCTATTTTTATGACAAGGGTCAATAATTATTTTTTTTATAAACGTCTTGGGACTTCATTAGTGGAAATGGAGTGCAACCAAAGTAACAGCTAACGACTTCACGTTTACGGGTCGTGTTTTACTGTTTGCCCAAACGCTCCTCATGTTTCCTCAAATAGGATATATCTTAACGTACAGAAAACGCGGCACAAAAGGTCCTACCCAGACGTCTCTCGATGATCAACTCGTTCACGCACTGGCACAGGGATCCAGATAGTTCGGATAAAATAGGAATCCGTTGACTACATTCCACCAAGAGCGCCTTTGAAACGAGTCCCGTAAGTGTACTTCTCAGTGAGATGGCATCAGCTTTGCGTGCTTCCCATAAGACAATGTCTGCAGAATTTGACAGTTAACGAAGCAAACGCACACAATAGCAGCAACAGCTGGTTCCTTTAAAGATAAAAAATAACAAAAAGTCTCTTTTCAAGCGTTATTACATTAAGGTCGATTGAAATGATCTCGTGCGCGGGAGGATTGGAAGTAAATAAAATGCATCACGACGAGGCCTCGAGTGAGGCTCCAAAATATATATGGGATTGTACATAATTCTTTTAAACGCTACTCAAACAAATAAAGGGAACACTTAAACAACACAATGTAACTCCAAGTCAATCACACTCCTGGGAAATCAAACTGTCCACTTAGGAAGCAACATTGATTGACAACACATTTCATAAGCTGTTGTGCAAATAGAATAGACAACAGGTGGAAATTATAGGCAATTAGCAAGACACCCCCAATAAAGTAGTGGTTCTGCAGTTTCTGCAACATTTTGTCTTATGGGAAGCACGCGAAGCTGATGCCATCTCACTGCAAAGTACACTTATGGACTCGTTTCAAAGGCGCTCTTGGTGGAATGTAGTCAATAGATTCCTATTTTATCCGAACTATCCGGATCCCTGTGCCAGTGTGTGGTGACCACAGACCACTTCTCAGTTCCAATGCTTCCAGTCTGATGTTTGCAAGGTTTGCTGTCAGCGTAGTGTCCAGAGCATGGAGGCGCTACCAGGAGACAGGTCAGTACGTCAGGAGACGTGGAGGAGGCCGTAGGAGAGCAACAAGCCAGCAGCAGGACCGCTACCTCCGCTTTAGTGCAAGGAGCAGGAGGAGCACTGCCAGAGCCGTGCAAAATGACCTCCAGCAGGCCACAAATGTGCATGCGTCTGCTCAAACGGTCAGGAACAGACTCCGCGAGGGTGGTGTGAGCGTCCGACATCCACAGTTGGGGGTTGTGCTCAAAGCCCGACACCTTGCAGGACATTTTAGACTGACTTATCTTTTTACCATAGCTTTTCAGTGATGTGTTGACTTTTACCATGTACAGTGTATTTATTGCGTTTTTAATATTGCTATGTACTGCACTTTGGTCAACCGTGTTGTTTTAAAGTGCAATAGAAATAAAGTTGGATTGGATTGGATTTATCATTGGCCAGAGAACACCAAGACTAGCAAATTCACCGCTGTCTTCACAGATGTAAGCAGGTTCACACTGAACATGTGACAGATGTGAGTCTGGAGAACAATCTGCTGCCTGCAACATCCTCCAGCACGACCGGTTTGGCGGTGGGTCAGTCATGGTGTTGGAGGGCATCTCTTTGGGGGGGGCCGCACAGCCAGAGGTAGCCTGGCTGCCATTGGTTACCGAGATGAGATCCTCAGACCACAAGGGTAAGACCATATGCTGGTGCGGTTGCTTCCAAATGTAAGACAATGCTCTAGCACAGGGACCACCAATCCTGGTCCTCGAGGTCCGCTGTCCTGACAGTTTTCGATGTTTCCCTGCTCCAGCACACCCGATTCAAATTATGTTATTATGAGGCTTCCACAGAGCTTGATAACGACCCATTCATTAGAATTAGGTGTGCTGGAGCAGGGAAACATCGAAAACTGTCAGGACAGCGGACCTCGAGGACCAGGATTGATGATCCCTGCTCTAGCATGTGGCTGGATTGTCAGCAGTTCCTGCAAGAGGAAGGCGTTGATGCTATGGACTGGCCCGTCTGTTCCCCAGACCTGAATCCACTTGAGCACATCTGGGACATCCACCCATGTCTCGCTCCATCCACCAACGCCACGTTAAACCACAGACTTTCCAGGAGTTGGCGGATGCATTTACATGTATTCATTTAGCAGACGCTTTCATCCAAAGCGACTTACAAGAGAGAGCTTTTACAAAGAGCATCAGTCATTGAGCAACGTGATAGACCACGAACACAGCGGGGGTTTAGATTGTGAAACATACATCATGAGAACCAATAAGTGCCAAGGGAAGAGCTATAAAAGCATAACACAACGATTGCGAACAATAAAGCAAGGATGCTTGAGTCCAGGTCTGGGAGAACACTCAGGAGACCATCTGCCACTTCATCAGGTGCCCAGGTGTTGTAGGGAGGTCATACATACTACTGAGTCTCATTTTGACATGTTTTAAAGACATTACATCAAAGTTCAAACAGCCTGTAGTGTGGTTTTCTACTTTAATTTTGAAATCCTGACCTCCATGGGTTGCATTTGATTTCCATTGATAATTTTTATGTGATTTTGTTGTCGGTACATTCAACTACGTAAAGAAAAAAGGTACTGAATGAGGTTATTTCATTCACATTCAGATCTAGGATGTATTGTTTAGGCGTTACCTTCATTTTTTGAGCAGTGCATATTATTACATTCTCGTATCCATTCAAAAAAGTGAAACGCAACAGTTGCTACTTAAGAACAATTGTTTACGTAATTCTTTCAATATTCTCACACATATTGCATGTTGTTGAACTTCTAAACTTTTCTGTCATATTCAAGCTAATGTCACATTTCAGTCTGAATGGATTATACGAGGGCACATCTTAACAGTAGACTTGTCAAAAATCAAATGCTACCATACAGGAAATATGTTTACATGCTTTTATGCCTTTTTAATCAGGTTTCCTTTTAAGAACTGGCAAAGGGACTACAGATGAAAACTAGCTTGCTAGGCTAACCCTGGCACATTTACAGTTCTACTGTGGATTAATGTGCATTGTCCCTTTTATAAATGAATGAATGTGAAGCTCAAACAGTCAAATCCCCACCACCATGAGCCCAAGTGTTAAACAGCACATTCCAGTGACCCCTCACCAACACACTGCCGTGCTCCCTGGCTACACAGGAGACATCGGAGATGTTCCCCTCAGCCCCAAGGTAACCCCCCCCCCCCCCCCCCCCCCCCCCGGTTCAGACAATCAACATTCACGTGAGGACTTCCACCCACGTTCCATGTGCGTGGAGTCAATTTACCGGTTGATCTGACGCCGATTTGACCTTGAGCACCATCTGAAACAGCAGAAGCGCTTGGTTGCAGACTTAAGACCCACAGGGGAAGAGAGGTTCACTTGGGGGGGGGGGGGGGGAGGCTGACTGCAGAACAGCTGCTACGAGGGGAACAGCGCTGAGGCGAATGTAAATGTGTGGGATTAGTAACGACACGGAGAACCCAAATAAACACACAGGATTGAGCCCTCCAATATATATCTTTTTTTATTTTTTTATTATGGTACTGACAGAAAATGATACCGTTTAACAAGAAACTGTAAAACATGCCCCGTCTGCTGGAGGGGCCAGACCAGGGGAGGAGAACGTGTAAAAGGGGGGATGAGGGGAGGACAGAAGGGGTGGGATGGGTAAGGTTGGGATTACAAATGAGGGAGGGACGGGAAGGGGTGCATGCTGGGAATGCGAATTCAGGAGCCTTTGGACACCACCTGCAGAAAAGGACACAGAAGCACAGGGGGATTCAATGAAAAAATCGACAATCGCGCACAAATACAGTTTTGAATTTAAAAACGAGGATGAAAAACTCCCCAAAGCTCGGAACAGATTTTTCTTGTGGTCGGCTTGCAGCCCTCCACCCCCTTAAGGCAAGGCCCGTTCGTCTAAACATCCCCTAATTTGGTGGTTAGCACCTCATCTTTTCCTCTCGCACATACAGTGAACCCCTCCATGGCAGGCCAGGACTGTCCAAGACAAACACGACTGGAACCAACCCCCAGCCCTCCACCCCCCAGCCCTCCACCCCCCAGCCCTCCACCCCCCAGCCCTCCACCCCCCAGCCCTCCACCCCCAGGCCCCCACCCCCCAGCCCTCCACCCCCTAGCCCTCCACCCCCCAGCCCTCCACCCCCCAGCCCTCCACCCCCAGGCCCCCACCCCCGAGCCCTCCACCCCCTAGCCCTCCACCCCCGAGCCCTCCACCCCCTAGCCCTCCACCCCCCAGCCCTCCACCCCCGAGCCCTCCACCCCCCAGCCCTCCACCCCCCAGCCCTCCACCCCCCAGCCCTCCACCCCCTAGCCCTCCACCCCCCAGCCCTCCACCCCCCAGCCCTAGCCCTAGCCCCCCCCCCCCCCCCCCCAACCAAACACGACCAACGTATCCAACTGTAACCGCCCTGTGGCCTGGTTGTATCAGCTTTCCAGCACATCGGTGCTGTAGACCGTGGATATCGCTACACGTTCGGAAAAAAAACGCAGTTTTCGTTTGCGTTCAATAGGCGCCGAGGTGTGGGAACCCGGGTTATGCGGCCGACGGGGGCGGGAGCGCGACGGGTTCGGCTGCGAGGGCCAACCTACCTGGGCCGCGCCTCCCGTTTTTTACTCGTCGATGTACTCGAAGGGCTCCGGGGCCTCCGGCTCCTGCTCTTCCTCCTCGATCTTGGGGCCGTGGGCCGACACGGGTTCCACCAGCTCCTCGTCCTCCTCGCTCGTGTCCTTCATGATGATGATGCCTCCCGTGTGCAGCTAAAGGGGCGGAGACGCAAGCCAATAGGTTAGAGCGCACCGGGAAGTCTCTGACCAAAAGGGAGACACTCCCTTTTGAACCCCTTACACCAGGGGTGTCCAATCCTGGGCCTCCGATCTCGAGGGCCGCTGTCCTGAGGATTTGAGATGTTTCCCTGCTCCAGCACACCTCCACAGAGCTTGATAACGACCTTTCATTAGAATCAGGAGGTGCCGGAGCAGGGAAACATCTAAGACCTTCAGGACAGCGGCCCTCGAGGACCAGGATTGGACACCCCTGCCTTACACAAACCATATTACTTTTCCCATGATTTACAAGTGTAAGAAACATTTATGTCCAGAATATTTTTTTTAGATAGTCATGTCGGTGACTGTAGCTGTTGGCATAAACTCAAGGTCGTGAAGAGAAATATCTCCATGACAGCTTAACACCAGAGGCATTTGGCCAAGTCCTCTACCAAGAAGTGCAAATGAATACAGAAAAAAAACCTGCCTGATATGACCTTTCACAAAAGACCCCCCCCCCCCCCCCCCACACCCTCTCCCTCTGATGGCAGCAGAAACCTTCCACCTTGTGAAGTGTGGGTGAATACGTGTGTATGGTGGGAAACTGTCAACAGCAGGGCCAGGTTTAAATTTTATATATAACATATAACATATAACATATAACAACATAATAACAACATATAACATATATATAACATAATATATAACATATTATTATATATAATTATTTTTGATGATTAAGTCAGTGAGGGTCATTTGGAGATATGACACTTGGAGGCCAAGGAGTTCCCTGAGGTCCAAATCTCAGCAGGAAAGATTGGCCAAAGTTGAGGGGCCAAAGTGGAAAAAGACGATGTCAATAAAAAGCCAGCTTCATTGCCGTGGTCCACGCGCACCCACACCCACACCCTTCCTCTCCCACTGCACACCCACATCCACACACGCACACACACACCCTTCCTCTCCCACTGCACACACCCGCACGCACACACACACACACACACACACACACACCCCCTTCCTCTCCCACTGCACCCACACCCACACCCTTCCTCTCCCACTGCACACCCACATCCACACACGCACACACACACCCTTCCTCTCCCACTGCACACACCCGCACGCACGCGCACACGCACACACCCTTCCTCTCCCACTGCACACCCACATCCACACCCTTCCTCTCCCACTGCACACACCCGCACACACACACACACACACACACACACACACACACACACACACACACACACACACACACACACACACACACACACACACACACACACACACACACACACACACACACACACACACACACACACACACACACACACACACACACACACACACACACACACACACACACACACACACACACACACACACACACACACACACACACACACACACACACACACACACACACACACACTTCCTCTCCCACTGCACACCCACATCCACACACGCACATACACACCCTTCCTCTCCCACTGCACACACCCGCACACACACACACACACACACCCCCTTCCTCTCCCACTGCACCCACACCCTTCCTCTCCCACTGCACACCCACACCCTTCCTCTCCCACTGCACACCCACATCCACACACGCACACACACACCCTTCCTCTCCCACTGCGCGCACCCACACCCACACCCACACACACACACACACACACACACACACACACACACACACACACACACACACACACACACACACACACACACACACACACACACACACACACACACACACACACACACACACACACACACACACACACACACACACACACACACACACACCACACACACACACACACACACACACACACACACACACACACACACACACACACACACACACACACACACACACACACACACACACACACACACACACACACACACACACACACACACACACACACACACACACACACCCTTCCTCTCCCACTGCACCCACACACACCCTTCCTCTCCCACTGCACCCACACACACCCTTCCTCTCCCAATGCGTACCGGTTTGAAGGGTTGGTAGCGGCACGTCTCAGGCATGTTGAGGACTTTGAGCTGAGCGGGCATCACCCTGGCAGGGTTCTCCAGCAGCTGGAAGTTTGGCTCGGGCTCCTTCTTCTTCTCCTTCTCTTTCTCTTTCTCCTTCTCCTCCTCTTTCTTCTCCTTCTCCGCCTCCTGGACTTCCTGTAAAATTCAAGAGGAGTGACTCGAAACAGTCAGACCTCAAGTTCAGTCAGTCCCTTTCAGAGAAAAAAAACATAAATCCCCAGAACTAGTTTGCAATACAGTGAACCCTCGTTTTTCATGGGGGTTACGTTCCAAAAAGAACCAGTGATAAGTGAAATCCGTGAAGTAGAAACTTAAAAAAAAAAAAATTATTTACAATTATTATACAATTAAATTCTCTAATTTATATTAAAACTAAAGAACAAACCCTTTTTACAGGCCCAAGCATTTGTTTAACAAATAAAAGTACTGTATCCTGTAAACCGCAACTTTATTGATGCACAGGTTTGTGTTGGAGAGACTGTTTAGCCAATCAGAATGCAGAACACAATGCAAATCCGTGAAGTAGCGAAAAGTGAACCGTGATATAGCGAGGGTTCACTATATTTCATTTTGAGGCGTCGCTCGTTGTTGTTTAATCAACAAGCTACATAGAGTGATGCGTCAGATCGATTCCAGTGAAGCTCGAGGAAGGTCATGGACATGGGGGGGGGGGGGGGGGGGGGGGGGGGGACCTCAACGGAAAAGAGATGAACCGCAGGAAAAGAGGCGGCCTGCCGTTTCGTTTACGACCTCCTGGTCTGTTTATTTGGTCCTTGAGACGCGTTTCGCCTGTTCGGCTTTTCATTTCAGGGTCGAGGGAAAGGTTGCACAGTGTTTGGCGAAAAAAAAACGGGATGTTTTTCCTGTCTGCACGTGCGTTTGGTGGGAAACTTACTACGGTCGACAGCTAGCCTGATGGCTAAACCGTTCTAATCTTGTGAGTTTAGTCCAGGTGCGTCCAATCCTGGTCCTCGAGGGCCGCTGGCCTGACAGTTTTCGATGTTTCCCTGCTCCAGCACACCTCCACAGAGCTTGATAACGACCCTTCATTAGAATCAGGTGTGCTGGAGCAGGGAATCATCTAAAACTGTCAGGACAGCGGACCTCGAGGACCAGGATTGGACACCCCGGGTTTGGTCTAATAATTCGGTCCCAGACAACACATTATCATGCTTCCACCTTCTTACAGGTGGGATCTAACACCAAGGACTGGGTGAGATCTCTGGCATGGCACTACACATGCTCAGATCTAGTAAAGAGGACCTGATGCTATGGATTTATAGTATTTTTATATTATATACCCCTATCCATGTAAAGCTATTGGCTACTTTATTTATTTTATCATTTATTATTTTACAGAGCAGCATGTGTGTGTGTGTGTTCTGTGTGTGTGTGTGATGGCTAGATTGGTCCCATCAGCTCCTGTGGGACTCCAAACTGAAGCCAAAACCCAATTCTATCGTAGAAATATATAAAGATAAATAGTCAAATAAAAATCCACAAATTATCCTTTTAAATAGCCTCTCTCAGGTACTGTGACTATGGAAGTGACTTATCCAGTGAACCTTTCTTTAAGGCAACTCTGGAGAACCTTGGGCTGATCTGAAGGCCCGCCTGGGTCTGCGAACCATTAACACATCAACGCTTATTAAATAATAATAATACCTCATTTAGCAGACGCTTTAATCCAAAGCGACTTACAGCAAGTACAGGGACATTCTCCCTGAGGCAAGTAGGGTGAAGTGCCTTGCCCAAGGACACAACATCACGTAGCCACAGCCTGGGTTCGAACTCACAACCTTCAGATCACGAGGCCAACGCCTTAACCCGCTGAGCCAAATGCCCCCCAAACCCTCTGCAGGGTGTTCAACGCAAGTGGGATTCAGGAACGCACGATGTCGGTGAAGCTCAGAAACATCTCATCGGAGGTTTCCGAAAACCAAAACAAAAATGAATATGTACCTTTCCCATTCAGTTTGAACCACTAACACAGAAAAAGACTGAAGGCTGCGGTGGACGTCAACAACTCACCACTTCCATCTTTTCCTCCTCTTTCTCCTTCTTCTCCTTCTCCTTCTTCTTGGCCTTGGCAGTGATGGAAAGAACTGCAGTCGACACCTGGCAGAGCGAACAAGAGGGAGCGTGCGTGGGGAGGGAGGAGGAGATCAAACAGAGTAGATAACGAAGAGATATTGAAGTGCGTGATAGCAAACGCACGAAAATAAAAACACACGCGTTCTTATGAAAAAAGGTGCGTCAAGGTCAGGGAAACGACAAGACACACAAACGCTGACTGACTGCCAACATGGGGCTGTGTTCAAAAGGGCAACGATAACCGGACTGCTCTGAAACTGCCCGACCAAAAATAGGAGTTCTGTGGATGGTCCACCCCCCCCCCAAAGAAATGCAATAATCATAAAACGAACTCCGTGACGTTGGTCAGCGGCCTGGGAGACGTCATACTCTGGGATGGACTCACCTTCTCTTTCTCCTTCTCCTTGGGGACCTCCAGGGCGGGTGGGTAGGCGAAGGTGGAGGGCTTGCAGTTGGAGCGATACTGGACTTTGGGCATCTGGACAGGACGAGAGAGAGAGACCGTCAAACCTAATGCAACATCCCCGCCACCTCTCCATCCATCAGCTCTTATGCATTTGACAGGACCGATTCATCTGAATGACTAGAGCAAGGGCTAGGCAACCCTGGTCCTAGCCAGCCACTGTCCTGAAGATTTGAGATGTTTCTTTAGCACACCTGATTCTAATGGAGGGTTATTTTGAGGCTTCCACAGAGCTTGATAACAACCCTTTATTAGAATCAGGTGTGCTGAAGCAGGGAAACATCTCAAATCTTCAGGACAGCGGCTCCTTAGGACCAGGGTTGGAGACCCCTGGACTAGAGCACCGGAACAGCCGTGCCATAACTCCACCACTTCCAAAGGAGACTTCCGCACCTGGTCACCCCGGGCAGCCCTGATAGAACGCCAGCACGGCTTCTAAGGCCAGGGTAAACAACGCCAGCGCCTGTGTGTGGCAGCCATGCTAAAGCCCCCGGCAACATTTTGCAGCTGCTCAGGGCAGAAGCTGGTGAAGTCTAATGCAGTGGTTCTCAACCCTGGTCCTCAGGACCCACTGTCCTGCATGTTTTAGATGTTTCCCTGCTCCAACACACCTGATTCAAATGAATTGTCATTATCAGGCTTCTGCTGAGCTTCATAATGACTCATTCGTTTGAATCAGGTGTGCTGGAGCAAGGAAACATCTAAAACATGCAGAACAGTGGGCCCTGAGGACCAGGGGAACATCTTAAACATGCAGGACAGTGGGCCCTGAGGACCAGGGGAACATCTTAAACATGCAGGACAGTGGGGTCCTGAGGACCAGGGTTGAGAACCACTGGTCTAATGGCCGAGCCTGCAGTCTCTGGTGGGCACTGTTAAGCTCAGAGTCGGCACGGACCGAGTCAGCACTCAACTCCCTGAGCCGAGACAGGCCGGCCTTAAGCGCGGCGCGAGAGCAGCTAATGTACGGTGTAACACAGCGCACGCCTGGCCTGGTGTCAGGCGCTTCTCATTTGGAGAACAAGAGGACGCTAAGCCGCTCTGATTTGAGGCTGAGGCCGGCCGGAGAGGCTCTCTGATCCCTCCTGGGTGTCAGGGGGCTTAGCGTCAACGGGGCCGAACCCTGTCAGCGGATAGAATTCACGCTATGCTGCACGCGCGCGCACACACACACACACACACACACACACACACACACACACACACACACACACACACACACACACACACACACACACACACACACAGACAGACAGACAGACACACAGACAGACACACACACACACACAGACAGACACACACAGACAAAGACAGACAGGCAGACAGACAGACAGGCAGGCAGGCAGGCACGCACGCACGCACGCACACACACACACACACACACACACACACACACACACACACACACACAGACAGACACACAGACACAGACACGCACACACACAGACAGACAGACACGCACACACACGCACACACACACAGACAGACACACACACAGACAGACACACACACACAGACAAAGACAGACAGACAGACAGACAGACACACACACAGACGGACACACAGACACACACATACACACAGACAGACAGGCACACACTTTTTCTCCATACTGGGAGATGGCCGTTTTCCGGAAGGCGTGCTGAGGAAACGCGGCCGTACCTTGAGGTCTTTGTTGAGTCCGATGATGGCGGTGGGGGTGAACGCCAGGGACAGGAAGTGGGAGAGGGGGAACCAGAACCAGAACTGGGTGAAGACCAGCAGGCCCACCACAGACGGCATGTGGGTGTGGCCCGTCCGGGACTGTAGGGAGATGGTCACGTTCCGGCCACCTAGACGGGTCAGGGAACAGAAGGTCATCGGTCTCGGGCCCTTAACTTGGGATCCCTCTTTCAAAGGCACGCACAAAAAAGATGGCTACAACAAAACAACACAGAAGCTATAAATAAAAGGCTTCTAAAGGCTGAGCAGGCCAAAAGCAGAGGAACTGTTATATCGCCTGTCATGCTAATATCTGATAATGTGCCAAATATGAGAGTAAATGAGTCCAGTTGACCTTGACCTGCCTGTGCGGATGAATCAGTGTGATTTCTCTTAATCCCAACACAATGACCTAGGTTTAGTTTTCCATTAGTCACTTATTTATTACAATTTATCTTAACAAGATTAGAGGCCAAAAATAAGTAATTGAAACAATGGCCCACACACACACACACAGACAGACAGCAGGGAAGGGCTTTATTGTCACACTAGCTAGCTGTGTGTGAGTGTGTGTGTGCGTGTGTGTGTGTGAGACGAGGATGTGAGGGGTGAGGGTGGAGAGAGAGAACAAAAGCGGGGTTTAGGAGGGTGGGGTGACAGTCCAGGGTCTCAGCCCGAGGTGAATATCTACAGGACGAAATACAGTGAACCCTCGCTATATCACGGTTCACTTTTCACGGTTTCGCTACTTCACGGATTTGCAATCGTGCATCGTGTTCTGCATTCTGATTGGCTAAACAGTCTCTCCAACACAAATCTGTGCATCAATAAAGTTGCGGTTTACAGGATACAGTACTTTTATTTGTTAAACAAATGCTTAGGCCTGTAAAAAGGGTTTGTTCTTTGGTCTTAATATATAATAGAGTATTTAATTGTATAATAATTGAAAAAAAAAAAAAACTTCACAGATTTCACTTATCGCGGGTTCTTTTTGGAATGTAACCCCCGTGAAAAAACGAGGGTTCACTGTACAAAAAAAAATAACTCTAAATACGAGTAACTATGGAGTAACCCATTAGAAACGGTTCCAAAAGTGAAGTCATGAAGACACTGGAGGTTAGATCATCAGCTTCCTTCATGGCTGCGCCCAGCTCACTGAGACCATTCGAGCGATGGCCGGCCCTCGTCATTTCATGTCTTTTATTTCGACAGTTATAACTGCCTCCTCTCGATGTCCCGGACCAACGGATTTACTGGAGGCCAGAGTGACTCACACATTCTGTGCCACAAAAAGGGAGAGCGCACAACTCTATCAAAACTTCCGAAAGCTCTTTCCTGGAGGGTCAGATGGCTCAACGGGTTAAGGCGTTGGCCTCATGATCAGAAGGTTGTGAGATCGAGCCCCGGCTGTGGCTTTAAGATGTTGTGTCCTTGGGCAAGGCACTTCACCCTACTTGCCTCAGGGAAAATTTCCCTCTACTTACTGTAAGTCGCTTTGGATAAAAGCGTCTGCTAAATGAATGAATGTAAATGTCCTGAGGGGAAAGGCGCAAGTTGACAACACAATTTTTCCTTCCTCAAAATACAGCGAGCGTCGAATGACAAAACCTTTGTGTCAGCGGTCTAAAATCTACCCGGCAACAAGACCCGGGTCAGTCTGTTCAAACCTGTTCAAATATTTCGGCGATTAAAAAAAAAAATGTGTTCATGCATATGTAAAATGGCAGATAAACAGCTTTTAATAGGTCCCAAGTAAGACTCGAGTCTGGTACCTGCAATACAGGAATAAACGGGTGCGTAGGGACTGGAGAGAGAGCAGGCATGGGGAGGGGGGGGGGGGGGGGGACGAGCTCCGTGGTTCCAAATCCTGAGTAACGAGCCCCAGAGATCATGAAATGGAGAGCATCTAATACAGTTATGCACTGCCCCAAAAATACCACCCCACTCGCACACACTAATAAGACCACACTAACCCACACTCTCGATGCTCTCTGATCAAAGTGTGGCCATGAACTGCATGTGTACCAAACCCCAGGTGAACGAGATGGGCTGTCTGGGCTTGCGTTGGCCAGGCACAGGCGGAACCTTCTGGAATGTCTTTAGGCAGGACCCGCCGTGCTCAGCGTTAACGCTGGAGAGCGTATCTCTGCACTTGCATGCATTCGGGGTATGCGTACACACATCTGTGTATCTGTGTGTGTGTGTGTGTGTGTATTTGTCAAGCTCTTGACGTGATGTAGTGCAGCTCCTTGGGACCTCACACACACACAAACAGACTTGCTTGTCGGTACCACACACACGCTCTTGCACCCTGGCATAAACAGGCATCCATGAGAGAGGACAGAGCCATGTGGCTGGGAGACGGCGTGCCGGGCGCTAAGGCACCTTAGCATGATCACTTCCAGCGAGAAACAAACGCAACACACGGGTGGTCAACGCGAGCGAGTGTGTGCGGGTGAAAGACAGAGAGAGAGACAGAGAGAGACAGAGAGAGACACAGAGAGAGAGAAAGAGAGAGAGGGAGAGAGAGAAAGAGAGAGACAGAGAGAGCGAGAGAAAGAGTGAGAGAAAGAGACAGAGAGAGTGATTGAGAGAGAGAAAAAGACAGAGAGAGAGACAGACAGAGACAAAGAGAGAGACAGAGACAGAGAGAGACAGAGAGAGAGAGAGAGAGAGACAGACAGAGCCACAGACACTGACCTGCGTCGAGGATCCCCTGGGCCAGGATGGCTCCGAACTTGGCCATGACGTCGTCATGCTTGTCGTTGATCACCTTGGAGTACAGCTGCCGGAACTGGTTCACCTGCAGGGACGGAGAGCCGAATGCGTGAGACCACACCCCAAAAGCACCTGAAGTGGACCAAACAGCGTTCCCACGAGGGGGGGGGGGGACGACAACAGAAACAAGCATCCTGGGAAGGGTGCGGACGCGTGATCGCTACGGTTCAACACACGGTTCCTTTTTGTCGTGCCATCGTTTTCCCACATCTGGGTAACCTTTCCCCCGAACCTGATGCTGGGTCTTATTAGGAGGGCTTGGCACGGCAGGGCGATGGCAGGCGCTCGTTTGGGCTTGACGTTAGGGCACGACGACCCCACTTTCCCGTAACGCCGTTAACGGCAGGAGGAGATCTCTTTCTGAGAGCCACTTAAGACCAAGGTGAACGCTAATTCCTAGCCTCTCTTTTCCAGACATACTTTTACCGTTTGTATCCTTCCAACTTTCTCACAGATGCTGCCGTCTGCCAACTCGATGGAAGGGCGTGAATTAGTGATGCTGCGCCTAAGGGCGCTAATAACTAGTTACACAACCAAAAATACTGCTAATATGCATCGAAAAATCAAAAGTTATTGTTATATTACCCTGCAACTCTGTGTGCTGTACTTTACCCTGCTGCTGTTGTGAACTGCAATTTCAACCCCCGGGGGGACAAATAAAGGTTTATCTAATCTAATCTAATGTGAGTGAGTTTGCCACCTGCAAGGCATGAAACACCCTTAACAATTTAAAACCCAACTGCGAGAAAATCTCCTCGTTCGAAAGAGCCCCCCCCCCCCCCCCCCCCCTTCAAAAACCTCATCCTGACTTTCCATTTTTCTTTCAAAACAAGCCTGCCGCAATTAATGGCACTCTCCGCTTCGAAACATGAAAATGATTATAAAGGCCCCACATGTTTAAGAGAGGAAAATAAGGAGCACGGTCGTGTTTGTTTCCATAGGTGCGTGTACCTTGTTCTGGGTGGGAGGTGGTCATTACACTAGGCATAAACAAACCTGCATATCTCCCACCCAGCCATTACCCAGGCAACCGCGCCACCTCCATACAGGCCCAAACAGAAAAGTCCCAGGGCTGGAAGTTGAAACGACCAGGGATTTACAGTGTGGGTAAACACAAGGTGAAGGCCTGCCAGTGGTGAAAACGCACCAATGCCACCCTGAGCTGAGAGGCGGGGAAGGAGGGAGTCGGTACAGCGGAGGTCAGCGAGCAGATCAACACTAGACTGATAAACGTAACATAACTGCATCTAGCTTTTTTACGGAATGGCCTCCCACTAGGTATCAAAGAAGCTACATCCATGTACAGTTGTGGTCAAAAGTTTACATACACTAGTGAAGATCATGTATGCCATGGCAATATAGGGTTTTCAATAAACTCTACAACTCTTATTTTTCTGTGATGGAATGATAAGGAGCACATATTTCTTTGTCACAAAAAACATTCATGAAAATTTTTTCTTTTATGAATTTATTATGGGTCTTTTGAAAATGTGACAAAATCTGCTGGGTCAAAAATATACATACAGCAATGTTAATATTTGGTTAAATGTCCCTTGGCCATTTTCACCTCAATTAGGCGCTTTCGGTAGACATCCACAAGCTTCTGGCAAGCTTCTGGTTGAATCTTTGACCACTCCTCCTGACAGAATCGGTGCAGTTCAACTAAATTTGTTGGTTTTCTGAGTCGGACTTGTCTCTTCAGCACAGTCCACATATTCTCTATGGGGTTTAAGTCAGGACTTTGGGAAGGCCACTCTAAGACCTTAATTCTAGCTTGATTTAGCCATTCCTTCACCACTTTTGATGTATGTTTGGGGTCATTGTCCTGTTGGAACACCCAACTACGTCCAAGACCCAACTTTCTGGCTGATGATTTTAGGTTTTCCTGCAGAATTTGGAGGTAGTCTTCCTTCTTCATTATTCCATTTACTTTCTGTAAAGCACCAGTTCCACTGCCAGCAAAACAGGCCCACAGCATAATACTACCACCACCATGTTTGACGGTAGGTATGGTGTTCTTGGGGTGAAAGGCCTCACCTTTTCTCCTCCAAACATATTTCTGGTCATTGTGGCCAAAAAGCTCAATTTTAGTTTCGTCTGACCACAGAACTTTCCTCCAGAAGGCCTTGTCTTTGTCCATGTGATCAGCAGCAAACTTCAGTCGAGCCGTAAGGTGCCGCTTCTGGAGTAATGGCTTCCTTCTTGCACGGCAGCCTCTCAGCCCATGGCGATGTAGAACACGCTTGACTGTGGACACTGACACATGTGTTCCAGCAGCCTCCAACTCATTGCAGACTTGCTTTTTGGTGGTTCTTGGTTGACTCTTGACCAACCTGACCAATTTTCTCTCAGCAGCAAGTGATAGCTTGCGTTTTCTTCCTGATCGTGGCAATGATACAACTGTGCCATGCACTTTATACTTACAAACAATTGTTTGCACAGTTGATCTTGGGACCTGCAACTGCTTTGAAATGGCTCCAAGGGACTTTCCTGACTTGTTCAAGTCAATGATGCGCTTTTTCAGATCCGTGCTGAGCTCCTTAGACTTTCCCATTGTAGTATTTCTGGCTGAGTCTAGTGAATGTGTCAAACAAGCCCTATTTACATGGACTGAAAGAAGTCACCAGCTGGAGTCAATCATAATCACTCGTAAGAAGTTAGGAGGCCATGCCAAAAAGCAAATTGGATTGAAACAACTTTTTCTACATCACCAAATTGGTAATTCAAGGTGCTGTATGTATATTTTTGACCCAGAAGATTTTGACACATTTTCTAAAGACCCATAATAAATTCGTAAAAGGACCATTTTTCATGAATGTTTTCTGTGACAAAGAAATATGTGCTCCTTATCATTCCATCACAGAAAAATAAGAGTTGTAGAGTTTATTGAAAACCCTATATTGCCATGGCATACATGATCTTCACTAGTGTATGTAAACTTTTGACCCTAACTGTACATTTTTAAGTCCCCTCTTAAAACCCCCCTTTTTAGCCAAAATTTAGGCTTAAACTCATTGTTAACTGTTTTATAATTTTCCTGTGGTGTTTTAATATTGTTTTATTGTCTGTTATTTTTGTACTTGATTTTATTGTTAAGTGTGTTAGACCATGTACCATGGTGATTTTGCACTTTAAATAATACATTGATTGATGATTCATTGATAGCTGCCCCCTCTCTCTGGAACTCTCTCCCTAAATACATTTGTGACTGCTCTGATCCCTCCATGTTCAAATCAAAAATCACCTTTTAAAAATTGCTTTTAACATGTGATGAAGGTACTTTGTTAATGTTTACTATGTTTTAATGTGACACTTTTATGATGATTTTATAGTCTGTAAAGCGACATTGAGTACCTTGAAAAGCGCTATATAAATAAAATGTATTATTATTATAATGTAACGGCTTGGAAAATGTGCTTACTTACACCTTATAAAACCACATTCGAGAAATTGCCCCTCCCCCCCCATTGCCATTGGCCTGAGACTGCTCCTCCTCACCTTGGGACAGGTGACTTCGGTCTGCTGGATCATGATGAGGGCGGAGGCGATGAGGGCTCCCTGCCTCACGTAGTTCACTGGGTCGTTGGTCATGGGCTCCAGCAGGTTGATGGCCTCCTGCAGGGGAGGGGAAAGGCAAAACAACGAGGGTGAGGACGCGAACTATGTGGGGATCGAACAACCGACGCAAGGGGGTCTTACTCGTGGAAAAACTGCAGGCTTTAGCGTCATTCTTGGAACTGCAATGCTGCGTTCTGAAGGAAGGTGGATGGACTAAGTAACATTTGCTTCAAACGGGCCCTTGAAGCCATTACCCTGCTGAGAGCTAAAGCTGTCTCTCGAAGAGGGTCGTAGAGGATAACCAGAGGACCTCCTCCCTAAGAGGGTCGTAGAGGATAACCAGAGGACCTCCTCCCTAAGAGGGTCGTAGAGGATAACCAGAGGACCTCCTCCCTAAGAGGGTCGTAGAGGATAACCAGAGGACCTCCTCCCTAAGAGGGTCGTAGAGGATAACCAGAGGACCTCCTCCCTAAGAGGGTCGTAGAGGATAACCAGAGGACCTCCTCCCTAAGAGGGTCGTAGAGGATAACCAGAGGACCTCCTCCCTAAGAGGGTCGTAGAGGATAACCAGAGGACCTCCTCCCTAAGAGGGTCGTAGAGGATAACCAGAGGACCTCCTCCCTAAGAGGGTCGTAGAGGATAACCAGAGGACCTCCTCCCTAAGAGGGTCGTAGAGGATAACCAGAGGACCTCCTCCCTAAGAGGGTCGTAGAGGATAACCAGAGGACCTCCTCCCTAAGAGGGTCGTAGAGGATAACCAGAGGACCTCCTCCCTAAGAGGGTCGTAGAGGATAACCAGAGGACCACCTCCCTAAGAGGGTCGTAGAGGATAACCAGAGGACCTCCTCCCTAAGAGGGTCGTAGAGGATAACCAGAGGACCTCCTCCCTAAGAGGGTCGTAGAAGATAACCAGAGGACCTCCTCCCTAAGAGGGTCATAGAGGATAACCAGAGGACCTCCTCCCTAAGAGGGTCGCCGGCAGAGATTTTCGGCCCAAGGCTGTACCAGGTCCAGAGACTTCAGACCAGGTACTGCACAGGGGGCAGTCAAGATGCTTGACATTGGTATTTGCTGACTGTCAAAACAAGTGGGAAGGTTGGCTAGGGGAAGCGACCGTTTTCGGTGAGCACCAAGTGTTGGCAAGGACATTTATCAGATGCAAACAGTACGTCTGTGTACTTAAAGCGGGGGGAATAAAAAAAAAAAGAAAAAAAAAAGAAGTTATTCTTCCATAATCCTTACCCTCCCTGCACCTTCCCCTTCCTCCCTCATACATAACTCTCGTCTTCCCTTCCTCCTTCGTTTGTCCGGCCGCTCCTCTAACTCTGCCAGGAGGGAGCCGTCCGCTCGGCGGGGGGGGGCGAAGAAACAAAACGACAGCGACGCCAGGGGGGGGAGAGAAAATAAACCCTGGGCTCGAGGTTTTCTGCTCGGCCTGCAGTGGTGACGGTGTAGCACGGCAGAACAGCCCCGGCGTTGAAACGATCCCCAGAGCAGATTGCTGGAAGACCACATCCCCTTCCTGATTGGTTGTCAGGTGGGGGTGTAATTGAGGGCGATTAGTGTCGGGTTCGATACGGAGCAGCGGTTGACGGAGAGCATGCACGTTAGCGTGAACAGACAAGCTTGCGGTGCGCTTTGTTTTCAGGTTCAGTAAAAAATGGAGGCGTGAAATGTTCACGTTAAAATATGTTCAGCGCAATAAATAAAAAGGAAAGAAGGCGGCGAACTGCTGCCTACCTTTTCTACTCTTTCAGCGCACCAGGCTGTTTGATGTTCTCATGCAAAAGGTGGGAATGTCCAATTATTTAGAGTGAGCATCTTATTCACAGTCCATCTAGACCCAAATTGCTTTGTACTTGAATATGCACTACGGCACAAAAGGTCCAGTTTGACCGATGGGTGACGCTCTGAATAGGTAATCTTAACAGGCTAAATCTGCAGGTTAAAAAAAATGGCTTCCCCTCTTAATGGGTGGCCCACTTCTTCAGACACAACATCATCCATCGTCTCCCTGAAGGCCAGGGGCTCCTCGGCTGAGAAACTGACCGGTGGTCAGTGCTCTGGAGCTTCTTACAAGTCCTGTGTCTAAGCCAGGTCCAGTCCAGAACATTCTCTCTGGGCTTCATCCATGGCCCACCTGTAATGGACCATGACTTTGCTTGGACTAGGCCGCACCTGAGAATGATCAGGCTGCATCGTTAGGCCTTTTCTGGGGGTCTGGCGATGATCTTAACTGTAATCTCTTCCAGACCATGCTGTACCAGTCTGGCCGCAAAGCGTAAAAAATAGGGGAGGGGAATGGCAGTGCCCAAAATAAAATGTGTGCGTGTGTTTCAGCAGTTCCACCTCCGAACGTTCGCATCGCAAGGATGCAACGAGAACCCTGCACGACCCAGAACCAGGTCCGTGGGTAAAGGTTGCTGTTGTTTTTTTGATGCCAAAATAAAATAGAGTGCGTCCTTTAAGCGACACGTCACGCAAATGGATAATGGGTGATTGGGAAAAAAATTTAAAAATACCCAGCCCAGATTCAAGGGACCTGCAAATTCAGCAGCCTGAATTTGCCTAAATTAGAGGAGCGGAGATCACACTGGCTCCAGAGCTGCCCAAGTAAACTGTAGCCGAACACCCCTGCTCATGTTAGATCCTTCTGGAGCCAGCTGGGTGTGTCTGGAGCCCCTGTGGGCCCCAGCCTGGCTCTGTGTTGATCCAGTGGTTGCGCCTCGGTTCCAGCAGGGCGTAGCAGCACACAGACTGCGTCGCTGCAGCCCTTTTGAAGTGAACTACAGCTCCGGCGCAGCAGGCACTCTAGCTGACAGTATCAACATGTCCCAGCTAGTATCACAAAAGGTACAATTACAAGCTAACGGCTGTCAAAATCGACATAAACCAGTAATCTGTTAAATTGATTTGCCAGCTACACAAGAATAATATTACATTTCCACCCAAAGTGACAAAACTCAAATGAAGTGAATGGCAGCAGAAGCCCTACAGGACAGTTAGGACTTTATATAACGTAGCCTTGTTGCAGGGCAATTAACAACCGCTAAATAAAGGGATGACCTCACCTTGTTGCCAGTACCAGCACAGCAGATGCCGAGGGCCATGGCTGCTCCACAGCGCACGTGGGGGTTGTAGCTCTCCGACAGGAGGGACACCACGCTGGGGCACTGCTCTGGGGTCCTAGATGGGAGACAACCAGGGAGACAAACATGGGTGACAACGAACGGTAGTGTGCAGCTTAAAGGACCAGGAGCGGTGGGAACGTATTCGAGGCACTCGTTAAGGTACAGATTATTCCCGGGCACATCGATAACCATTGATTTTTATGAATCAGGGGATTAAGGAGGAATTTAGCAAGACGTGCTTCTGGGTCGATCCTTTGCGAGGCTGAGGTTCAGTCCACTTTGGTAGTTCAAAGCTAAAGCCATATAACCAATGGTATTTTAGACAGTCACTCAGCAGATTAAAGGCAGTGCACTGGCAATATTTTTGTGGTTGTAGGGAGGGCCAAACTTGGTGTTGCAAAACGTGTTCGCGTGTGTATGAGCCATGCGAGTACAGGAAATAGTGCTATGATGAATTGGCCTGACACCTGGTGTATAATACTCACGTATTTTCCTGTGAGTGTTGGTGGGGGAATGTGAACTCTGTACAACTCTTTTGCAAGAAGAACATTTTGGTGTGGGGATCTACCTCGTTCGCACCTTGTCGCACAGTTTTTATTTATTTACTTTGATCGCAAACTGAAGTAAAGTTTGCCGGATTATGAGGACGTACGGTTGGAAAGATACAAAGAAGTTCAAACAAATTCAGGCTTTCAATCCTTGGGTTTCCACCCTGCCACGCTAACCCTGGGATGAAGAACATTCTGGCTAACCTCTGCAGACCATAACTCCTAGCATCTTGCATTTCATGCAGAGTTCCCTGGACCTCCTTCCCCATCACATTTTCCTGGCTAACATCTCAACCCACATTCTCACTGTTAGGATCCTTCCACACGTATTCTTCTGAGGCTTCAAATACCTTTTACAAACTCTTCCCTAGTCCTGGCAGCTGTGTCAAGATAGTTTCTTTAAACAGTTTACACAAGGTGATTATGACCATTCCCCAATCCAATCCCACCCCTCAACTCCTCTACCCCTCCTGTTCAGTGAGAGAAGAGGCTGGGGAGGGCCGGCGGTGTTTGAGGTGAGACTGACTAGGGAGCGCGGAATGGAGGGGGAGTCTAATCCGTGTTCGGGGGCCTTAACCCTCAACACTCTCAAGACCAAAGGCCATCGCCAAGGAACTTTAAAGTTTAACCAAACTCATTTTGGTTTTGACCTTAAATAAAAGCAATACAAATTTGGCCAATATAAAAAATCAAATGTAACAAAAAAAATACAGAATTTGACAGAGAACAGGATTTCTTCAGAGCACAAACTGCAACATGTCCTTAAAAAAAAAAAAACATTATTGACGAGTGTAATGTCTTGACTTGAGGGTCGTCAAATGGGAGGACATAACCTCCTTACTTAAAGACCCTGAAGACCAAACAACTGACCACCATAGATGAGGTCATCTGCAGTTTATTGAGCGTGCTCTGGTAGGTCTGCAGTAAAAGGCTTGCGATAACAACAACATTGCCTGGGTCCTAAGTGTCGCGCCAATTGAAAGAATTACCATGAGAGTTTCTAGAAAGATTTGGTTTCCTGTACTATAATCATAGCCAGTCAGCTTTTAATTACAATTCACCCAAAACGGGTAGGTGGTAAATGGATTTCTTTTAAAAGACCTCCAAAAATGGCAAACCCTTCAAGATTGCTTTGCCACCAACTCGCGTAAATGTCACAATATCCTGACTCTCCCAGAAAACCTATGCTTTGCTGCAACTGCAAACCTTTCTTTTCCATAAAGCGCATCGTTTGAGCAAATGCAAGAAATGTCGCTCGCATTTCGCAGGCCATTTCATGTATAAAAAAATATTTAAAAATAAAGTGAGCGTACGCATACGCTCAAACTCCATTAAACCGCCAATTCAAAGCATCGTCTAACTTGATCCCAATAACTGGCGGGCCTGAAGCCTTCGTCAGCACCGTCATAATAGAATCTTGAGCTGTAATCTGATTTGCCCCTCAGGTTTCACACTGAGCGAATGTGAAACAGTGTTCTTCGTTGGGATAAAGTCCTGCGCTAATGAATTGCAAAGCCTCCCTGGGCCTCTGCCTCCAGTATCCAGCAGACTGCAGTGGCGTGCTCCCGAGAGTCTAATCTCCACGGGTTTGTTTGGATTAAGGAGCTCATCTCAACTAGCACCAGGGGCTTCATTTGACCACAAATGGCAATCAACATGAGATCGGGAACGCCTTTCAATTTCACCAACAGGGATATAAGATGCTATTCTGGTAGCTGGATGGCAAGCACCTGATCTATACTTGGATCTGGCCCGTCTATTGAAGCAAGCAGGGTGGGTAGATAAACAGGAGGCGGAGGCTAAGTAGACTACTGAAACTCAGATATTTACTACATACTTGACTATGACAAAAAATGTACATGTAATACTGAGTACATGAATCTGAAGTTAAGGTTATGGTTATCCAAGAGTATACAGTGAGGTCAACAAGTGTTGGATCACCCTGTGATTTTGCTGATTTTGATCTCTCACTTAGAAGACATTGTCATCGTAGGTGCATTGAGACTGTGAGAGAGAATGAAGATTCCCAAAATCCTGAAATCACATTGTACAATTGTTTTTAACAATTTATTTGTACATTACTGTGTCGAATAAGTATTTGATCAATTGGGTCGAACAATTTAATATTTGGTACAGAAGCCTTTGTTAACAATTACAGAGGTCAAATGGTTTGCACACACTGCAGCAAGGATTTTGGCCCACTCCTCCATTAAGATCTTCTCTAGATCTTTCAGAGTTAGGGGCTGTCGCTGAGCAACACAGAGTTTCAGCTCCCTTCAAAGATTTTCTATTGAATTTAGGTCTGGAGACTGGCTAGGCCACTCCAGAACCTAGATAAGCTTCTTACGGACCCACTCTTTGGTTTCCCTGGCTGTGTGCTTCGGGTCGTTGTCATGTTGCGCCCCATTTTCAACACTCTGACTGAGGGAAGGAGGTTTTTGCCCAATATCTCCCAATGACGGGCCCTCTTCATTCTCTCCTTACAGTGCATTCATCCTGTCCCCTGTGCAGAAAAACACCCCCAGAGCATGATGCTTCCACCCCCATGCTTCACTGTAGGTATGGTGTTCTTGGGATGATACTCCTCCTCCTTCCTCCCCCAAATACGACGAATGGAGTCAAGACCAAAAAGTTATATTTTAGTCTCATCTGACCACATTACTTTCTCCCATGATTCCCCTCGATCATCCAGATGGTCACTGGCAAACTTCTGACGGGCCTTGACATGGGCTGACTTCAGCAGACGAACCTTCCGTGCTCTGCATGATTTTAAACCATGACGTTTTAGTGTATTACTGATAGTAGCCTTGGGAACGGTGGTCCCAGCTTTCTTCAGGTCATTGACCAGCTCCTCCCGTGTTGTCCTGGGCCGATTCTCCACTTTCTTTTGCATCACTGATACCCCACGAGGTGAGATCTTGCGTGGGGCCCCAGTCCGAGGGACATTGACAGTGATCTTCCATTTTCTGACAATTGCTCCAACAGTTGTCTTTTTCTCACCACGCTGCTTGGCAGCTTACAATTGCCCTGTAGCCCTTTCCAGCTGTGTGAAGGTCTACAATTTTGTCTTGTGTCTTTTGATACGTCTTTGGTTTTGCCCATGTTAGTAGTTAGACTTTTGACTGACTGTGGGGTGCACAGGTGCCTTTATAAAAGCAAACAACCTCAAACGAGTGCTACTAATTTATAAATCACGAGCAGAGTGGAGTTGGACTATTTAAAAGCAGGACTTTGCGGGTCAGAAATCTGTCTGATAAGCAAGTGATCAAATACTTATCTGACACAGTAACATACAAATAAATTAAGAAAAAAAAATCCATGTTCCATGTTTTCTAAGTGAGAGAACTTGCAAAAATCACAGGGTGATCAAATACTTATTGACCTCACTGTATATACCTAGTGGAGTACTGCGCAGAGTTGAAATGTATTTCTAAAAGGTCAACTTTGCAAACAGCGTGCGAGGAGTTGCAATATTTTGGGCCAAAGTAGTGTTTCGCAATAGGTTTCATTTGAAGCCCATTAAGAATCGTCCTCGGTCACTCACAAGGTTGGAGAATTTAAGTGAATCCCAAAATAAATAAAGAATCGATCTTCATCTATGTCCCTGCCCATTTCGATCTTATGACTGAGGGGGGGTGGGGCAACATATAACCAAGCCTATAAAGTTGAACTCAAAGCCCAAGCCTCTAAAATGTCACCCCGTAGTCTCTGTAATACTGACAAGAACAGAATTCAATCAAACTGCAGTAGTACTGAAAAGACTAATCTAACAGTGACAGTTAACAGTTTTTTTAATACCCATTAATGCTTCCATGGGAGAAACATTAAAAAACTGTTAAAGGACATATCTTAAGTGTGATTGAATCATCTCATTTTAAAATACAAAATTGCATGTGTGCTCAGGATACAAGTCCATAACCGGCCATAAATGTCTGACATATTGGCAAAACATCTGTCTTTTACAAATTTGAAGCAGAAGTGAAAAGCAAGGCTCACTTACAAAGTGCTTATCTTTGATTGAGCTGTTGATGAGTCATGTCTGAATGTGCGGCAAACCCATGTCAAAAACACAAACGTGCGGCAGCATTAATATTGGTTAAAAGCCTATCATTGGAAATAATAAAATGATGGCGAGATAATAGGAAAAGGAGCTGAGCGACTTTGTTTCAGGGTTAATACATGAGAACGGGATTTACATTTACATTTATTATTCATTTTATCCAAAGCGACTTCCAAGAGAGAGCTTTACAAAAGAGCACCGGTCACTGAGCATAGCAACTTGATAGACCCCAAACATAGCGGGCTTATAGATTATGAAATATACATTGTGAGAGCCAATTAGTGCCAAGGCAAGAGCTATAAGAGCCGAACGGTTTACAAATATTACGGAGGCATGATGGGTAGAAGATTTGATGAACTTTCTGCCCATTTATTGTACCTAAATGAGTCCCGCACAGCACCAAGACGGTGTTGGCTTCAACAAGGATAGGGAGGCTGTGAGACCTCTCCCCTACTATATACAACTACTACGTGCAAAATCTATACGTGCAATAACTTGACTCACTTCTTATTCCAGACAGGAGCCACCTCACTTAACCCAGACTAACTCTCTTCCACTTAGATCACCATTCTTGTACTTTATATTTAGAATGTTGTATTGTACTGCTTCTTAACTGTACTTTATATTTTAACCTTCTACCCCGAGAGCTGTACTGTACCCTGCTGCTGTTGAAAACTTTAATTTCCCCTCTGTGGGACAAATAAAGGATTTCTCATCTTAAAAGTCATTACGAAATACGTTTAAACTACAAAGCTTACAAAGAGTAAATACAAAATTATGAAACAAACTCATTATGGTATACCCTTTACACAACACAATTATATTTTCTTGAGCTTAGCTTCCTACTGAACTAACTGCATTCGAATGTTAGTTTAATGTCATTTTACTAATGAGTATTAATTGTCATTCCTTTCGATCAGTATCCAGGTCCAGAGATCTAGATCAGTTCTAGAAGCATCTCTTTCAGCCAATCCTTGCATTTGTGGATCAGAGAGACTGTTCCTCTTGGGGACCTGGCAAACAAGCCCTGACCTCTGACCTTTTCCCTAATTAAAAGTCAACTGCCTTGTGCCTCGGCTCCAGGGAAGGGTGTCTTTTACACCAGCTGTCACAAACGAGATAGCCGGCGAGAGCCTAATCAGGCTGATCGCTGGAAGGAAACGAGCAGCTCAAGTTGACTTGCATCGAGGGGAGGGAAGCTCATAAAGACTCCCTCTCTCTGGCTCCTAGACACCTTGGGTGAGGTGGGTTCGGAGCGGATGAAATATTTGGTGTGCGAGACGTTCTTTAACAGGGCCCAGGTGGGGGCTGGTGGAAAGGGCTGGGACCTGGTGATTCCTCTTCCAAGCCTCACACAGAAAGCTAAGACCACCTATTCCTAACTGCAACGCACTCCCAGAACACATCCCATTTGAGATTTCGGCTTAAAACTAAAATAATGTACATGATGGAAACAGAGAAGTCAAACTCGCATATTTATTTTGACAGGTTAGGTAGAGGACGCTTGCGTAAGCAACGTAGAAATGTGTCAAATATCGCTTAACCCTTGGCCGGGCGGAAGGCGAGCGCTCATTAATCACGGGGAGATTCAAACGTCGCGTAAACGAGACGCGCCGTCGAGCAGCGTTTAGCCCACGGCAACCTTAAAGATCTCTCGCCTTTACTGGAGGAGAGAAAGAGAAAGTGACAAATATAAACAGCGGGCCGGTCGCGTTGAAGGAAATTACCTCCCAGAACCGCTGGCACACGGCCAGCTTAAAGACATTCATCTGTTTTGTCCTGAGCCTGAGTCATGGGGGGGGTGTAGAGAGAGGGAGAGCGAGAGTGCAAGCGGGGGTTCAAGTCGACCGTAGAGCAGCAGACGGATAAGCGCAAGGCAGCGTGAGGGAGTGAGAAGAAAAAAAGGGAGAGAGACGCGTCGTCGGCTGGAAGTTTGGAACCTGTGATCACGGTTGCTGGTGCGCATCCAGATCGAGAGGGGGGTTCTTCTGACGAGCAACGGGAAATACCAGCGCCTTGGAATGCCTTGAAATTGAAATTATTTTTGTTTCTATAAAAAGGACGACAACAGGTGACACTGTTATTTTCGGGGGGGGGGGAAGCACAGTTTTATAGGAAGGGTCCAAGGAAACAGGGGGAACCATTCTGCCTGGTCGAGGGTTGGAGTTCAGTTTGAAAGACGGGCCGTTTGTCCTAGGCACGGCGTACTGTGTGACTGAAGAAGTAAGGAAATGGCAGAGAACCACACAAGGACAAACTACAAGTGAGACACAAAAACACTACTGCCAGAATTGATGGTAAGATCCAATTTTCTTTCATTATATTTGATTTATTTTACTCTACTATACAATAACTAGGATATTAGTTATATTATCAGCTGTATTAGAATTTAGTTATTTTTTTAATATCCATCAAAGTCAAGGATTGTTGTAGACTTTTATATATATATATATAACTCATTATATATATATATATATATATATATAATAACTCAAGTATGTAAATACTTGATGCCACACAATTTAAATCCTGTGCTGGTGACAAAGGCTTTCTAATGTTTGTAATTGTAATGACAATTCGGAGGTAATTCTGGGGGCATGGAGGAAACGCGAATGAAAAAGCAGTTCACGTTTGTATCGTTAAAGCGTTACGATTAATAAATACAGAAACAATTACTATACTGTTAAAAACCAGGTAGGCTCAAATTGAATTTGACTATGTTAAAATAAACAGATGGTAAATTCAACCAATAAAGAAATAGGTGGTGAGTAGCCGAATTATCAGAGCTGCAATCAATACTAATGATGTACAGGAAACTAATTTAAATAATTATGAATGTCTAGAAATGGGATTTCATCGGATGAAAATGTTTTAAGAAATAAGACAATAACTCACCCCTCCCCCCTTCTCCCCCCCACTAGACACTCCTCGTTTTAAATGGTGCCTGGACAACCAATCAGAGAAGCCCTATTAGTTGTTGT
This sequence comes from Neosalanx taihuensis, assembly GCA_030340665.1. Lineage (NCBI taxonomy): Eukaryota > Metazoa > Chordata > Actinopteri > Osmeriformes > Salangidae > Neosalanx > Neosalanx taihuensis. Next base: position 3,485,106 of record CM059312.1, on the reverse strand, counting down.
GGAAGTACGACCTGTCCTTGGAATACTGCCTCCCCTTTTGGAGTTAGAGTTCTGGTGAGGACCTCTGACTCCTACTCCATCTGGATCCGTGAGTGGGGGCACATTCGTCAGCGGGTCCTTTTCGGGGGTTTGTACCACAGAGCAGAGATGAATCGCTGCATGTGCCGGTCCTGAGCTGCCCCGCCCTGAGCCCTGGCCTGTGGGACCCTGTGACCATGCTGACCAAGCTCCCGGAGCCAGCCAGAGCAGAGCCCCGACACGCACCAAGGCTACCCAACCCCTCCGCAGCAGCATGTCCCAGCCAGAAGCGGCTCCGTTGGTGCCGTACAGCTCGGGGCCCGGGGAGGGTGAAGGGGCTCAGCTGCGCTGGGCAGCCCTACTCATGTCCATGGTCATCATCCCCACTATCGGGGGCAACATCCTGGTCATCTTGGCCGTGTCTCTGGAGAGGAAGCTACAGAACGCTACCAACTACTTCCTGATGTCACTAGCAATGGCCGACCTGCTGGTGGGACTGTTGGTGATGCCCATTGCCTTGGTCACTGTGCTATACAGTAAGTAGACCACACAGGGAGAGGGCCAGTCTATGGGTACAGTAATCACATCGCTTAACCGATGCCCAACCGTCGCGTCTGAAGCTATAAATCAAGAGAATTTAAAAATACAAAGACTAGTCATTCGAACCCACTTTAAATGACCTAAATCTGTATTGCTGATAGTATAACGATGCCACTAATGACCTTGAAAAGCTCAAAAGAATCCTGGAAACGCATAGACACACAGGGTCAACGCTCACAGTCTGAATTCAAAGGGACAACCGCCCCATTTAGCTACAATGGAGAGGGAGATTGCATTTGTTGTAAAGAAACTACACAAGGAATACGCACGCATGTGTATCATAACTACAGCGGACGGGTTTGGAGTAGGACAAGATGAGATCATGCTGAACATGAGTCATGAACTAATTACCCAGGAAACGTAAGATAGCGTTCCACAGGCAACATCCGTGAGCTATTACACTAAGAGATATCAGATTCAAACTATCAGGACTCGGATCTCCTTTTTCCCCCCCCAATGAAAAAGTGAACCTAAAACAAACACGGCCCGAAGAGATTTCGCTTAGGACGGAACGTTTGCGGTCGAATCGAACGACAAGGCCGAAGACGTGCCATACTAAGCGGACGCGTCAAAGCGATTAACATCTCCCCGCTCGGTTCTTTTCGGTGGCTTGCTTCGCTCCCGGAGACGGGGCTCGGGCCGTTTGCTCCGTATCAGCTGTTAAATGAATGACCCCGTGAATGTGTCATACCATGTTCTCAACCTCATCCCCCCCCCCCAAAAAAAAACGTCTCGCACAAAAAGTAGGACAGGAGGAAAATGAGGGAGGGAAGGGGCCACGTCTTCAGATAAACTCTCAATGCACCCCCCCCATCAGGGCAAACAGGGAATAAGTACGGGTCAAGACGACGTACACGTGAATTCCTTCTAAAGACGCGCTCGTTTTAATTTCGAAGGATGAAACCCAAGACCGTCCGTGACTAGAAGGGTTACTTCGCATTTAGCCAAAATGGTTTCTGCTTGTTCCCGCCTGTAGCTTCTTGACTAGGCTGTGCAGACAGGGGGAAGCTGGGGATTCTGGGTCTTTCTGTACAGCTGCTCGAGATTGCAGGCAGCAGCTCCTACCGCCCCCCCCCCCCCCCCCGACTTGATCAAGATGAAGAACGCTGCACAGAAGGTAGCAGAGGGGTCAAGGGGACCCAGACGTGTAAACAGTTTTCGGGGCTTCACACGGTTCCTTCAGAGCTGCTCAGCAGGAGGAGCTCGTAAAGGGCCTGTGTACAGCCACACTCGGTTAAAGAACAGCGCGTGCAGTCAAACAGCGGGATCGGCGCAAACATTGAAATCCCACCTGAAACATGCCAGAAGAGGATGAGGACACTGTGCGTTACTTAACTACCGTAAACTAAAAAAACACTCGTAACTAGCTGCTATTAAAACTGAAACCTCTGTAAACTCAAGTAACACCAAGACGATGAAAATGGCTTCAAAAGATGATTTTTTAATCTAGTCTACTTTCAAACATGTCCCCCTTGCGAGAAGGATTTGAATCATCATATACATGATCTTGAATATTCAATATTTATGAGATGGTGATCATAAATCACCATGAATGTCCATCAATTAAAACTTTTATAAAAAGGGGAAAGAAACTTAACCAGGCCCCCAGTTGCTGTCTGTAAGATTCTGAGGCATGCGAACCACATCTGCAGAACAGATGAACGAGGCCTTGTCAACACCTTGAAAAATGTAATGGTTCCACTAGGTAAAGTATCCCGTGCAGACCTAAAGGCATTGCTGAAGAAGGCCCAGATGACAGTCCAGAATCATTAACCAAAGTTATTTGAAGGATTTGGGTGGGGAAGTGCGAAACGTATTGCCGAAATGTTGAGGCTTATATGTTTAGGAGGGAACATTTGCTGCCTTGGAGTATCATGGGAGTATCTCATCTGCCAGTTTAACTTACGCTAACATTAGCATCAATAATGAGTCAGGAGTCATGTTCTGTACCCAGAACAATCTCTTAACGCTTACTTATTTCCACATGCTTGCAGAGCCATTTACAAAATTCACCCTTTCTACAAACACTACTTTCATTTATTTAACATTCCATAAACTACTATTTTCCATTAATAAATGTGTTTTTCAGTATTTAATTGATTCAGAAATGTCCATTAAAGTCCCTTCATAAAAGTATTTCTTATATATACGCATTTATAAAACTGCGCGTAGGATTCTTACTAAAAGTGTACATGTGCCCTAAAGCCAAAAATGGCATACCTCTAAGCAAAATTCCCTTTATAAATCACAAAGTACCCGCAAGTGTGCGTACGTGAATTAGCATTGTACCCTGCACTGAACCCCCAAATTTTCTTATTTCCATAAATGGTCAATGCAAAGCACCTCAGGAATACTAATGTACCATCTCATGACCCTGGCATAGGGTGATTGTTCTTCACGGTGAATCATGGCAAACAAAAAAGTTCTCAGACACAGAAATTCAAGTTCTTGTAGGCGAGGCGGAGGCCCAAAAATCCACATTATTTGTTGGCCACAGCAGCGTAATCACAAATAATAATAAAAACGATACGAGTGGAAGCATATTGGGGCTGCCGTCAACAGTCTGCCGCAGTGGAAGAACTTGAGGAAAAAGTGGTAACAAGGACGTAGTGTAGCAAATGCGCTGGAGCTTAACAACTGTATTTCATATTTGACATATGATGATGTCCATATGCACGGTATTTAATAAATATATTTTATAGTTATACACTGTGTTCTTTCTGCAGTTCTATAAAGGTATATGCTATGCTATCCTGTATTCTGTGCAGTCAGGTCTCCCTCCTACACTCCTGCAGTGGACAATCTGATTGTAAGAGACAGAATTTTGAGTGCAGAATTTTGATTTCAAATTTGGAGTTGGATTGTACAAGATGTTTATAAAACAATTATCACTCAGTACAAGGGCAAATAACACTGCTGGATATAATCTTCATGATAATGATGATATTGAGTGAAAAATAACCTGAGTGAGGAATGGAATGCAAAATATTTCAGTAAGTAATTGCTCTTCCCACATTACAAATTCTCCCATCAAGTTTTTTTTATAAATCACAACCTTTGCTTCACACAATCAGCATTCTCCCCCACCCCAAAAAGTTAAATCGAATGCAGCCTATTTACAGGTAATTTTCTGATATCTAAAATAAATATGACTCTGGAAGAAGCATCCTGAGGTATTTTGTCTATGGGATAAGACTTACAGTTATATACTGTCACATCAAAAACAACACATTTGTTCTTCAACCAAACAAACAGTAACACCCTGAACGAAAGATGTTCTAAGTTCTAAGATGGTTCTAACCCCACACAATTTTACATCTCCCAAATGGTCATGGCAGTTGGAATGCAAGAAATGTGTCGAATGAATGTCTAATGGCTACCTCCTCCTCCCCACCCCCCGTGCATATTTTCCACATTGTCTCTGCAGATTCAGGATGGCCTCTCCCTGACTTCCTCTGTCCTATCTGGCTTTTCCTGGACGTCTTGTTCTCCACAGCATCCATCATGCACCTGTGTGCCATATCGCTCGACCGCTACATCGCCATCAAGAAGCCCATTCAGCACAGCCAATACAAGTCTCGGGCCAACGCTATAGCCAAGATTGCGTTGGTCTGGCTAATATCCATCGGTAAGTACAGGACTACACTGCCCATCATTCTCCCACCGAAACCCAAAGGCAAGATTCTTCATGTCATTGCTCCTTCATTTCTTAGCATGTGATCCTTAGCAGACCCCTTTTATACAGTCCGAATGAAAGCAGGAAGTAATAAAAGCTAAAAAGACATAAACATTTACCACAGCAGAGAGGTTTAGGTAACAAAGAATGAGAGAGATGGCAGAGGAGGCGAGCTAGTCCACAATGCCGTTTACCACTTACAAGAAAACTTAACACAGACGTGTGTACCACAATCCAAAAACAAGGTTAGACAAAGAGTTTTAATGTCCTGACTATTTTCTACTAGTTCACCGTCTACAGCTCAAGTCTCCGATGTGGATGACTTGCCAATGAACCTCCAGTAGCTTAGCACACTGGTGCGTTGAATGTAGATGTTATGTATTATATATTAGCTTTCCAGCAGGGAATGAAATTAAACACCTTTCAGCTTGTTAACATCTGCCCAGAGGGTATAGGCTTCAGAAAACTGTGGTTTGAAAAGCTGGCACAGTTTAGTCTGCTTCTGAATGGCAACAATGGACAGGTCCGACCCTTCTCGAAAGGGCGGTTTTAGTTGGGCTCTGTCTGATTTACTGTATCTTTACTTAAGAACATCCAGATGACTATTACAAGCTGCAGAAGTAGCTCGGAAGCCAATGTCGGCAGAATAGACTCTTTGACCAGGGTGCATGTTCTATGTCAGGGACACTTCTGCATGGCAATTTATGGTTTGTTAGCATGATCTTGGAGTAGAAAATGGAAGATTCCAGGAGTACCAGTTTGTCATTTTCCATCAAAACCACCACTACCTCTGATCTCCTCCTTGATAAAAGCATTAAATCCTTAAACACTCCAAAAGTTCAGCCGTCTTAAAAGAAGTGAAATTTACCCTCCAGAAAGCACATACTAAAGTTGTCTCATTGTAAAACACTTTGCTGAACACCATTACTCTGTTTTTACAGGTATAGCAATCCCAATTCCCATCAAGGGCCTGGGGAACATTCCAAACAACGCCACCTTTAACAGCAACCACACGTGCCTGTTGAAGCCTGACAGCTTCCGAGAGTTCATCATGTTTGGCTCCCTGGCGGCCTTTTTCATCCCTTTAACCATCATGATGGTCATCTACCTGCTAACCATTCAGGTGCTGCGCAAGAAAGTCTACCTGCTCAGATCAAAGGTCACCCAACGCTTCGGTCGGCAAACAGTCTCCACGGTCTCTCAGAAGGAGCAGCCCATACCCATGGTCACTGTACCTGCTGACAAGCTAGCCATGCTGGAAGGACTGAGGAGGGAGATTCCAGAGGGTTCCAATGCTAGTGCCAACATCCCCTTCATATGCGAGGACATACCCGTTCGCCGCATGTCCACTATGGGCAAGAAGTCCATGCAGAACCTTAGCAACGAGCAGCGCGCCTCAAAGGTGCTTGGCATCGTCTTCCTGCTGTTTGTGGTCATGTGGTGCCCCTTTTTCATCACCAACGTCACCTCTGTGCTGTGCTCCAGCTGCGACCTCAACGTGATTGGGCGCCTCATGGAGATCTTCGTGTGGGTGGGCTACGTATCGTCAGGCATCAACCCCCTGGTCTACACCCTGTTCAACAAGACTTTCCGCCAGGCTTTCACGCGCTACATGACCTGCAACTACAGGAGCACGGCCGCCAACAGGCCGGACGGGCACACTACGGTGCGGAACGGCCGACGGAATCTGACCAGGATCTCGTTCCGCTCCTCGATGGCGGAGAACTCAAAGTTGTTCATGAAGCGGGGGATGAAAAACGGGATCGGTCCAGTGAATTACCAGAGCCCTTTAAGACGCCGACAATCCACCGTCCAGTCCTCTGGCTGCGTCGTCATCGACACGCTCCTCTTAACGGAGAACGAGGACTGTAAACCCGAGGAGCATGTCAGTTACGTTTAGGGACTTGAGGGGGAGTTACCAAGCCCGACATAAGGGCACAACCTCTAGTAAGAGGGACATGAGGACTGGAGTTTGATTCTTCAGGGGACACCATGCAGCAGCTTCTGTGTATTTTGTTTGGGCTGTGCGAGCAAAACACAAGGGACGAATATTGGTGAACTGCAAATTGAGTTTGTCGGAAGCGCTTGGGGCTCAATAAAAAATCAAAGCCGGGACAAAGCTTTGGATGGATTGTCCTCAAAGAGACTGTCAGACAAAAACTTAAGGAATGAAGACATGAGACTGTCTGTAAACCTGCCCTGGATACAGGGTTGTTTTTTCTCCTCGTGCTCATCATGACACCACGGGCTATTTTAATCTGATATGGACAATGTCCATTAAAGAGATTACATGCTTACCTATGGGGAGTACAACCAATACTCCCACCTTTCAAAAGACATTCTTCTGGCTCCACAAAACTCACGATTATTTAAGAGAATAGGATACTTACATTATTAGCACCTATTTTTATTTTGGTAATCTTTTTTTTTTTACATTTATCAACAGTCGTTGTATAGGCAAGTCTTGGAATGTCAAATCATTTCTGTTGCCCGGTGTGATTACATTCAAGCAGCTTGTTGTATGGAAGTGTTACATGGACAAACCCTTTGCAAATGGGAAGCTTTGCTACAGAAAATAAAACCCTCTAAGCAGTTGTTGATGACCATGATAAACTGTGCTTGACTAAAGGAAAAATATACAACATGTGGGACTTGTTCCAGGTGTCTAGGCCTAATGCATTTTCTTAACTCCTGACTTGCTTTCATGTCCCGCTGTGAATAATGACGGTCCTGGCAAACAGTTTACAATTCGCAGTTTCTCTTACAGTCCGAGTTGAGTTAGTGATGACTTGCGTCCCAAATCGACCGCAGCCAAAATGAAATAAAGATATGAAGGGTTCGTATGTACAAACACTCGAGAGCATGACTCAATGTTTGTCGTCATCCCTTTAACGAGAAGTTGTTAAACAAGCAGCGTATTAAGTAAAAGCGCTCCACAGTGTGAACGAGAACGCGAACTGTATAACGATTTGATCTGTGCAAGCGAACACCGTCCGAACTGTACAGCTTGTGCTGTTTTTACAGTTAGATACTGACACATTGCAGCTCAGAAACACTCCACAAGCTAAAAAACACCGCACTAGCCCAGAGAAGAGCGATAACCTTGATATAGTGACACCTAATGCGGGAGAGACACTGGAAGGACAAGTCTCTCCCACCCCAACTCCCAGACGGCCACGGGGGGTAGGAGCGGGAAAGGGAGGAGCTTGGCTGAATTGTTGCCGTTCAGGGGGCTTTCTAAACACAGGAAGGATTTACACAAGGTTTATCCAACAGGCAATTGATCATACGAATATCGCATAGCCTTTTTTGGGCTTAAAATAGTCCCCATCGTTTCTTTGTTTGGCCAGACACGCTGCTCAAGGCTGCCGTTCTCCCTGATGGGTAAATTCACGTTGAAGGAGTGATGAGCCTCATAAACAGAACAGAAAAGCGTGTGATGGATGACAGGAAGCCAAGTGCCCTGGGGCATAGAGGAGATAACAGGCCATCTAAACATATTGTGTCTAACTTCCAGTCTTCACCTGACAACAGAAGCTTACTACACTGTCCTGAGACTGAGACAAATTTAACAGGAGACTTCAGAATGTCCACTCATAACTAATACGCAAATACACTAACACTAAGAACTCCAACATAATTTCAAAAGGTCTTATGACTTATTTAGTGATTCTATAGATCAACATATTGGTCACACTAAAATAAAGGATCCATTAAGCTAATTAAATAATGAGCATTTAAATAACTGCCTTTCTAATAAACAGGCATACCGGCTAAAACGCAAGACAAACTTACGGCAATGAAACAAACTGACCTACCGAGGTTATTTAACCATGAACGTCACAAGCAAGGTATCTTTAGCTGTGTGGATTGTGAACCGGCTCAATGGGTTTCACAACTCACCATTAAGACCCAAACAGGTTGACACTACTGAAGAGATTTGTGAACCCACTCCTTCGAAAGACAGCACATAGTGTGGTAAGGTGCGTTAACCCTATAGGCATCGCAGTTTTATTATACAATTTTTATATAAAAATTTCAAAAGGCTATAACTTGAAAGTAGTTTGGAGCTAAAGGTATACTGTCAATGAGAAAATTGTTCATTATGACTCAAATTCTGAGGGGAGTGAAACTAATTTGCATATTATGATGTCCTGAGGAGGCGGCCATATTGGAAAATGTTCAATTTTCTTATAAAGATTTGGAGATAGGGGGGAATACTGTCAACAGTCAATGTGAAATATCTTTAGTATGAAACGAAATTTGGTATAGAAATAAATTCACTGATCCAATGTGTATAATCAATGTGCGCATTGACCACAGTGATGCTCAGAACTGCATCAAAAATGCAGTTGTACTATTTAGATTAGATGAACCTTTATTTGTCCTCCAGGGGGTGGAAATTGCAGTTCACTGGATCTATTGGACTATTTACTGGATCTATGTGGAAATAGGTATTTTTTTAATCCGTGGATTCAACCCATATTTGCAGTGGTATGAACCCCCCCCCGCCCCTCCGACACAGCGGCGAAGCAGTGGTAGTAGCGCTGAGCGTAGCGAGAGCAGAGCGAAAGAGACATCCTCTGCTTGGCGTTTGCAGAATGCTTCCACCCCGGCCACGCTGAGGTGAAGCATCCACTATAACATGTACTGATTGTGGACTATGGCGTGCGGACTCGCCGTCACTACTAACGTCAGTTTCTGCTTCAGTGGACAACTTGCATGTCTTCTTCCTCCTCGGAATCCGAGTCAGCCAGTACCTGACGAGTACTTTGTTGACAGTAAACCGACCTCTCGACCTCTCGTGACTAAATGAAAAAACAGTCTTTCGCTGCGCTCTGGCTACGCTCAGCACTACTACCACCGCCTCTGCGTCAGGACGTGTTGTACAAACTCTTTTTTACTGTAAAACGTTGAACCATGCCCACAAATGCTGCTCAGATTACAGCCCCACATGTGAAAAGTAGTAACAAGGTTCGGCACCACATTTACAGATTCAGCTCGTTTTAAAAAGCAACGTTACTAGTCGCAGTTCTGCGACTTTGACGCTTAAAGGGTTAAAAGGCCCAGCCAAAAGGGTGGGTGATTAATCTGCAGTGCAAAATACATTTCTGGTCTGGGAAAACCCATCCATCTCAGCTTGTTTGGGATGTTGGAATGAAACAGAGGAAAAAGAGGCAGAGGCAAACACCGGGTGACAACGCTTTAAAATGTCCTCCAGAACACATTTGGAAAGAATGCCCGTGTTAAGGGCGGTATGCTGTCTGTGTATATACAGCAAGGGGCTGATCAATCTACGTCCGTTCCCTGGTAGCTGAGCCCGGCCTACGTTTTGTTAGGTGCAGAGCCCACTAGTGTGCAGACGACGGTACTGCAGAGCGGCCGGCGGGGGGGGGGGGGGGGCAGACAGCAAGGCGAAGGTCGTGACCTTACCTGAACATGATGAAGCCGATGGACTCTACCGCCGCCCGTCTGACATCATCGTTCACGTCGCTGACCTGAGAGGTGGAGATGTGGACATACGTTCGTTCGTGGAAATGAACATAGTCTGGGGGCTTTTGGCGTCACCATTTTTAAATGAATTATTGAATCGACGACTAAAATAACTACATTTATTTTAAATTTAATCTATATTATAATACAATTATATTAAATGCCTCCCCATGAGTAGTAGCCCAGTAACTGAGGATAAAGCCTTTCACGTATTTTTTCTCGTTTCTGTATCATATCTGTAGTGTATTTTAACATTGTATTCATTGTATTTTTATTAGTATGCCACACATATGTTCTATGTTTGCTCATTTCTGCCACAGTGAATTCTATGTTACATTTACTCATTTAGCAGATGCTTTTATCCAAAGCGACATACAAGAGAGCTTTTACAAAGAGCATCAGTCATTGAGCATAGCAACGTGATAGACCCCGAACACAGTGGGTTTTTTAGATCGCGAATCATCATCATGAGAACCAATAAGAGGGAAGAACTATAAATGCATAACACAACGATTGTGATGTTTGTTAATCTTGCATAGCGAATAAACCCCCATTCTGATTCTGATTCATCTAGGACGCCATCTGCAGGACATCACTGGGAACCCAACACATCTCTAGGCCCAACGTCATCCCATGAAACACTCCCCAAAATATATCCTAATAATTCTGCTAAGCGCCTTGCGTCTGAGCTGACCCCCTCCCCCTGCCAAGCGCTCCGCGTTCTCATGTAAAGAAACAGACGAAGGAGGAGAAACTCACGGCCACGTGCAGCAGGCGCCGGATGGCCTTGTTGTTACCGGAGCCGCAGTACGCCATACCCACTGTGTACATTCCAGAGCGACGTAGGATGGGGTCCTGGGGGGGGGGGGGGGGGGCGGGGGACGTGAGGGAAAACAGACATGAGCCTTGGCCTTCTGGCAGCGTGAGAGTGCCCGTTCGAGCCACGGGGACCCGTGATTGGATCAACAAGAGGCTGACTAGATTTTAATTGACGTTTTTTTTTCAGACCAGGAGCTGATTGTAGCTACAACTATGTAAGAATAATAATAATAATAATAATAATAATAATAATACCCAATTTAGCAGACGCTTTTATCCAAAGCGACTTACATTAAGTACAGGGACATTCTCCCTGAGGCAAGTAGGGTGAAGTGCCTTGCCCAAGGACACAACATCACAAAGCCACAGCCGGGGTTCGAACTCACAACCTTCCGATCATGAGGCCAACGCCTTAACCTGCTGAGCCATCCGACTATGTGAAACGGAGCAGGAAAAACGTCGCTAACGACACCGCCCCAGGCCGTATGAATTCGTAAAACGCCGAACGCCGTACCTTATCTCTGCAGAGACTCTCGATGAGGGTGTCTGCCTCCTCCATGCGGCCGTACATGACCATGGCGATGCCCACGGCCAGGCCGCGCAGGATCTTCTCGTGCTGGGTCTCCTGGGCATAGCCCACCATGTCCTCGATGGCCTGGGCAGACTTGGAGCCCAGCATGACCAGACCCAGAGCCAGGCCGGCCGCCTCACCTGAACAACCACAAAGAGGACGCGGATTTCAGATGCATCCGTTACGTTTACATGTATTCATTTAGCAGACGCTTTTATCCAAAGCGACTTACAAGAGAGAGCTTCTACAAAGAGCATCGGTCATTGAGCATAGCAATGTGATAGACCCCGAACACAGCGGGCTTTTAGATCGTGAAACATACATCGTATAAGTGCCAAGGGAAGAGCTATAAAAGCATAAAAGCGTTGATGAAAGACAGTAAAAAAGAAAAGAAAAAAATAATTGCATTTCGTGATGAAAGATGCAGCCAAATAGGTTCCCGATTCACGTACCTGTAACTGCATCGTCCTGGTACAGATTGGACTTGAGCAGATCGTACACGTCCTGCCTGGCAGTGCCGAGGGCGGCCAAGCCCAGACCCAGACCACCTCCGTGACGGACAATCTATGACGCCGCAAAGTAAACAGCTGTCAGGTTAGAGGTCACTTCGAACCCCAATCCCAGCGGTAGGGGGCTGGGTCAGAGGTTAGGCCTATATTCGTCTTTATTCGATCAGATCCAGATAATTCTATAATTCTCCTCAAGTGCAATAACTGTCTATGTCTATATGTCTACTTAACTTACTTATGTGTTATTTTTTATACTGGACTTTATCGTGCCCCATTATTGTTATTATTGTTATATTACCCTGCAACTCTGTGTGTTGTAACCTGCTGTTGTTGTGAAATGCAATTTCCACCCCTGGAGGACAAATAAAGGTTTATCTAATCTAATTGTGATTTTGGGAGTGGCGTCCGCTCACATCGTTGCTTGCGTTCTTTAGCTGGCTGAGAAGGTAGTCGATGATGTCACCCCCGTGGTTGGCGTGGATCAGACCCAGGGCGTAGAGGCCGCCTCCCTCCTGATAGGCAGATCCAGGGGACGTGTCTTTGGGCAGGTAGGTGGCCATCAACTGGAGAGCCTCTTTCTCGTGGCCCTGTGCAGGATTGGATGTTCAAAATTAAAATGTCGCTCGACGTTCAGTTCGGTACGAACAACCTGAGAGATGAACTGGTCGTATCCGATCAAATGGATTTACGAGTGTACCTTGTGAATGACGCCAAGACTGGCTGTGGCTGTGAACTTGGCCCAATTGGTGGCTCTTGCTAACCACTCCAGGTTCTCTCTGTAGAATGAATAGATTAGATTCAACATTACTGTCATTACACAGGTACAAGTACAAGGTAACGAAATACAGTTAGCATCCAACCAGAAGTGCAAAACAGTTATTACAACAGAATATAATAAGTATAAGTATACTTAGAATATGCACAGTATGAACAGTATAATCAGAATATACAGGGTATGTACAGATTAAAGTGATTTAAGGATAGATGATGGAGAATAAAGAACGGATCGTAGCCGTTGCGACACGACAGTGGCCATTGCTTGGTTCCGTTTCAACAGAGGTTTACGAGCAACCGTACCTGAGGAATTGGTCACTCGTGGTTCCCGTATGCATGAAGGAGTTGGCTATGACCGTGGCTGTGTGGCACACTGAATTTCGAACCGCATCCTGAGGGGAACAAAAAAATATTCAATCATGTCTGGTTTTGAATTGAAATGGTGCCACGAAACATCTGATATCTGAAGCATCCAATCCAATCCAACTTTATTTCTATTGCACTTTAAAACAACACGGTTGACCAAAGTGCTGTACATAGCAATATTAAAAACGCAATAAATAGACACACACTATACACTGTAAAATTCAACACATCATTGAAAAGCTAAGGTGAAAAGATAAGTCTTTAGAGCCGACTTAAAGACGGATATGGACTCTGCCTGTCTAAGGTGCAGGGGCAGCATCTGAATTCCCTTGCGAATCGACAATGTGTTTATCAAAATCTATTTTGTTTGTTCACAGCGTGGCATGCTCATATTTTCAATACCAAGACCTTGTTACATCTGCCATTTACCTTTGTGTTCTTGAGAATCATTAGGTCTGTGTTGTTGTTCCGAATCAGAAACTGCAGATGAAGTTCAATGGCCATCTCCCCACTGAGAATTTTGATCATCTTGCCATTCTGATAATTAGGGTCGTCCTAAAGAGCCAAAAATGAATAAAATAAAAAAATTGAGCAGCAATGAACTCATCATTCCACCAATCATCTGTGGTGTGGTACATCAGGGAAACATCTGAAACCTTCAGGACATTGGCCCTCGAGGACTGGAGTTTGACACCCCTGTGACCTAGAGGATTATCAGGCAACAATGTCATTGACATTGAGTATGTTGGAAAAGTCCCCAAGATCTGTGCTTACCAACTCCACAGCTTTTCCTGCAGGGGAGCTGCCTGCTTTGTCACCAATCTCCATGGCATCACTGCAAAAAAACAAATACAATTGGAAATGGTACTTTGATGCATTCAACAGATCGCATTGAGAAGACTTCTAAAAACATTGTCAGATGTCATCAACCACTAGCAAAGAGTTGCCAAAATCCACAGGCAAGTCACCGGCTTTGGATTCTGTCAAACCAATCTTGTATCCTTCCGCATCCCAGAGGCTAAACCAGGGGTCACCCTGGTCCTCGAGGGCTACTGTCCTGACAGTTTGAGATGCTTCCCTGCTCCAGCACACCCAATTCTCATTAATGGTAATTATGAGGCTTCTACAGAGCTTGATAATGATCCATTCATTAGAATCAGGTGTGCTGGGAGCAGGGAAACATCTAAAACCTTCAGGACAGTAGCCCTCGAGGACCAGGGTTGGTGACACCTGGGCTAAACATTCAGATTTACAAATGACACATCAATACCCCTTTCATCTCTCTCCACCCCCCCCCCTCCTCCCCCTCCTCCCCAACCCTTCAGTTCTCAAAGCGTACCTGTCTTTGTCCACAACGGGCACTGTGCCAGTGTTGGTGGACCCGGGCACGGCAGGGATGGGCGTGCCCACGGTCCGCAGGTTCTGGATGACCGAGGACAGGAACTGCTGGCTGGCGCTCTCGTACAGGTCGAAGCAGATCTGGTAGGCCATCAGCAGGTTGTCCTCCTTCACCAGCTTCTCCAAGATGTCGCTCACCGCCTGGGGGTCGTCCAGGAAGATCAGGCACTGGGGGGGGGGGGGGAAAGAGGATTGTTAGCCAGCCGCAAAAACTCAGTGGTTCTCATGTATGCCTCTGACACGAAACATCTGCATGAACACGTGGACCCGTTGAAAATTTGAACTTTCTTTCGTTACCTGACAGACGTTGATGAAGTCAGGCTTCTCCAGGTTCATGTAGAGTTTGACCAGCACTCGCAAGACCTCGTTGCGGAAGCTCTTGTTCTGAATCAGCGACATGCAGATCTTCAGGCTGTACGCTAGGAGGCCCCCGACATCATTCTATAGCAGAGAAACGGTTGACGCATTCAGTTCATAGCGGTTCGTTCAACAACAAGACGGACAAATTACAATGTGGATTCACGATGTTGTCCGAGTACAGAAGTTAAAGCTGCATGCGTGACACCAAAATTCTCGGAAATGTGGTTCTCAATTCAGCCCTCCTTTTCTGCATGTTTTACATGTGTTCCTCTTCCAACACCTGATTCAATTGAATGGTTATTTACAGGCTTTGCAGTAACATCTAAAATATGCAGGACAGGGGGGGGGTGTTCCAGGACCAGGGGTGAGAGCCGGCATCTTAGAAGCAGACGACCGAAGCACTGACCGACTCGAGGATGGTCTTCTCGAAGATGTCCAGGCGCCTCGTCTCCAGGGCGATGCCGATGGCCTGCTTGTACTTGTGGTCGCCCAGGCAACGCAGGAACATCTTGTTGACGATGCCCTCCAGGCGGGGGTCGATGCTCTTCTTTTCCTCCTCCTCCGGTAACTCGGCGTTCTCCACTCGCTGCTTGGTGTAGTGGTCGATGCATTTGGCTGCGAAGGGAAAGAGCGGCCATGTCAAAGGAAACGCCCAGCGTTTGCGAACACTCCCGCAGCGATGCTTATACACCAGGGGTGGGCAATTCCAGGCCCTGAGGGCCGCTGTCCTGAAGGTTTTAGATGTTTCCCTGCTTTAGAACACCCGATTCGAATGGAGGGTAACTGTGAGGCTTCCACAGAGCTTGATAACGACCCTTCATTAGAATCAAGTGTGCTGGAGCAGGGAAACGTCCAAAAAATTCAGGACAGCGGCCCTCAGAGCCCTCAGGACCTGGAATTGCCCACCCTTGTTATACACTGTGGACTTCAACCAAGTCATATCAGACGGAACCGTGTAAAAACATCCAAACCCGAACTCACCAATGATGGTCTCCACGTACTCCGAGTCATCTGAGACGTTGAACAGCTCTCCGGCTCCCAGGGCGTAGTTCAAAGACTCCTCAAAAGCTCCGAGATGGTAGAAGACCTTGGAGGCCACCAGGGCAGCGAACTGCCTGCTCCGGAAGGTCTCATCTTCATACAAGACCTCGCTGTTGAAGCCAAATGACGAGTTACAGCTAGTATTGGTTCTGAACAAAAACCATCTCGAAAACAAGCTCTTTGTTTCGTGCAGAATTTTTTTACAGGGTTTTTGGGGGGGGAATCCAGGGCACTTACATTTTGTCAACAGATCCTGAAATCTCAGCCCAGAAGTCATTGACTATGGAGTTCAACTTGTGTAGAGCGAACTCCTATAGGAACATGAACACACACCAGGCATTATTAACTACTTAGATTAAAAACAGTTGGGGTCTTGATTCAAATGACTGTACGCAAGTCTACATGCCGATTTATACAGTAAATTTTGTTTTTTTTAGTCTTAAGTACCTTAAGTTGGGGCTCCTCCTCATCCAGCAGCGAAATGATTCCAGCTGATAGACGCATCAAATAGAATTAAAAAAAACAAACGAACAATCTCTTATGCTACCACAGGAAGCAACTCCACAGTTTGGTCGCTGCCCTTAATATCACTGAAATCTGCGAATTTTGTATTGTCACATGTTAGCCAGCTAGCTGTGTATCTACTGCCTTCAAACAGTTCTCATTATGATAAATGTCAAGCCTTTGGCCAAAGGTTACAGCTCATTCATGCCATGTCAATACTATACAATATAAAGTAGTGTTATTAGTTTACAATCTGCGTTAGTTTGGACGACTATGGCTGGTAGCTAATCGGTCAGCTCTGCCTGGCTAGCACAAACAGCCAAAAACACAACAACGAAATGTGTTTAATTAGTCGTCACGTTTTCTTTTTAATCAGGTCTTGTGGCGTTTAATGACTTCGCTTATTCAAGACAACCTGTCAGTCTTTAGTAATGACTTTCTGTTCCACTGACAGTGTCGTCTGGCCTTCGCTTTAGCTAGCTGGCTAGTCATTTAGGCGCTAGCTTTGTGACTCAGCTAAATCAATGGTGGCGGTGCTAACCTGCTACAGCTAACTGTCATAGCAAGCAGTTCAGTTCAAGCAACAAAGGCTCGTTTTGCTAAATGGCTTTTTTGTGACTCACCGGCAGACGTTATCATCTTTGGTTCTATTCCACCAACTCCTCGAACCCAAGTTTTAAATCAGCGACAATAACCTTAAGATAAAACGAACCCTTTAAAGGACGGTGCAGTCTTGTTGTCTGAAACACTTCAATTTGCAAGCAACTACTTTTTTGTTCGGCAATGGCAGGACCCAAGCGAGGACCTTGTAGTAGGCGTTTGCATATATCGCCTGATGAAAATAGAACGTGAAGCAAACAATTATTTTTCTCGTTACCAGCCTCTGCCAGTTATTTTTTTAACGGTGAAATCAGAACTAGAGAAATAACACCGCCATGCACTATTTGTTAATATACAAGCAACACACAATAACTAATCAGTTAATAGACAGGCTTTTGTGTATCTGTCTGCAATGAATCTGATTTTACCTGTAGTAACTAAAGCACCTTTATGCCCCCTCCCTTCAGACCAATTGCAACTCTTACATCTAATAAATAATCGGTTCTTGCCAATTCAATACCAGGATATTAAATGTGTCACTCGTGGATGTCCACCAGCACTTACACGGATGTGACTCCTTTTTTTGTTGCCAAAACAAATGTAAAACAAAGCCTTCAAGTTTTGAGACTTTTGATTGCAGTTTTCCCACTTCAGTTTCAAACCCTTTGAGTAAAAAAAGTGTTTATTTCACAATTACACAGAGTATTAAAACTTTCAAATCATTTTACACAGCTTAAAAATACAAGTATAGATTTTATTTTTGACAATTAGTGGAATTGTTTGAATTGTTCTTCTAAGGTGCCCATGTATTTCACAGTCAGGAGTTATTTAGGTTTCTTACACTTCAATTGCCAGGCAGAGATGAACTACAATTCACAATTTCTCCACCTCCTATGCTTAACCAAAGTTGTGTTACATCAAAATAATGATAGGCTAGCCAAAACAAGTTTGTATTGTATCACTTTTAGCCAATGTTACAGCAGTAATCTATATAAAAAATATTAACAGAACTTAATACTGTACATATTACCCTCAAAGAGTTTGTCTTTGTAAAAAGTATTTATTTAAAATTACAAACTGAGAAGGAATGAGCCAGACTAAACAACGTACTTATCTGACTAAAGAGTCTGTTGTCATCTAAACTGCCTTGTGTTGTATACATTACTAATTAACTGAAATGTGCTGGATCACGCATTCCACAAAATGTCTGTCACATGACACGGCAGCTAACTGACCTAATCTGGAACCAAAGAATGATGCCTGCAGGGCTGAGGGTTATGTTAGTTTAGCAGTGAGTCAACAGTAAAGGATCTCATGACTGTGGAGTGTCTCCCCTGCAGCCTGTGTGAGGTCCACTTGAAAGGACGTTGGTCTTGAGCGGGATTCCTTCCTCTGCAATTCCCCTGTCACCTACAAAAAAAGAAACGTACATATAAATTTGGCCAGACCACACGCTACTGCAATAAATACACCTGTAACATTTTAAACAAGAGAACAATCGTAATTATACTGTACCTTGTTGCCTGTTGCCTATGGTGCTAGCTGGGCCTCCATGTCTTCTGCCAGTCCAAGGCAAACATTTTAATTGCCAGTTAATCCTGTTGCCAACACTGCCAGCAGGCCCATTATCTGAAAGACAATAATGAGGGTTTAAACATTTGGCAGCATTTATAAGGGGCCCTTCCATTTAATGAATGCATCTTTTGTGGTCTGCTAAAGCCTGACCTAGTGGGAAAATGTGTGTATGAAAAATATCTGGGAACTTGGGAGTGTCATGCAAGATACTGACATCCATGCGTTACATCCAGAACAACATGACTGTAAAATGTCACATTTATGGTAGGGGACTAACGTTCACAGTTGTGAGACTTGTAAAAAGTTATACAACACCTGAAGTTTGAGACGATTGAAAAACTCTGCAAGCATTTTTCTTGATGGTCATCACCCTCTGCTCCGATTTGGGAACGAAGATCCCGACCCAGATGGTTTCAGGTGCATGCTTCCGAAACACCGCACGTAGTGCGCGCTCTAGAAATCCCACAGACGCGCGAGTCTCTTCACTCTCCACCGCTGATCTTATTAACCCAATCAAGGCCGGGCGTACGCTGACCCGTTTCGTACGTGTCCTAATGTCCTTCAGAATTTCTTTCAGGCAGATTTCGTTTGAGTTTACACTTAAAAACTCTTGGCTGAAAATAAATATTATGATCGCAGAGTCTATTGTTCGCTTCGGACCCCTACTGTTTACGCGTGATGTCCTTGTGCTTTGAACGTCCCCATGGAGTGTGTTTGTTTTATCCTCCCCCACCGGCTTGGCACTCAGTTCCAAATCCTTTGGCGTCGTTGACGGAGTCAGTGTTTTACTTTCTTGTGGCGAAGCCTTCATGTTGATATCCGTATCGCACCAAGCCTTTTTTTCGTTTGCAATGCCACTTGTTGGAGAAGGATGAACCGGGCCATTTGCGTTCTTGTCAGAGCTCAAGTTGCATCCGGTGGGCTGTCCAGAAAACATGTCGTGGACGAATTCGTGCAGTATTCCATCATCCTCATTCGTTTTAAAGAGATCACTCACCAAATATATTTTCTCTTTACCCCCGATTTGAAGCAGTAATTGTTGAAATTCGCTTTCTTCGGGTGGCAGTGTATTTTTGGGATATCGATCAGACATTGTTTTGCCTCCTCGTTCGCCTTTGTTAACTCACAAGTCAAACCAGACTTTTGGTAGTAGTTGTTTTCAATTAGTTTAATACTCTAGTACGCTTTCATACGTGACACCCACTGATTCACCACCTACTTCAGATGCAAAAACTTTCAGGGTTGACAGAAGGAAGCTGTATGAGAGGGTGGGATTAAGGCTGACCATGTGCTGCTATTGGCCACAATATGATAGGCGTGGCAGTCTTAATCAGAATCAACAAGGGAAATTACCACTATATCATGATAATGAAGTTACATTTTAATAAATTACGCACCACAACGGACAAGTAACATATGATCTGTTTTATCACACTGCTACATTATTATATATTTTTTACGTCTTCATATCAAGTGGAGAAATTGTTCTTATACAGTTGACTTTCCCAGGGAACAATCTTGACTCTTCTTCATTCCTACTATACGCAAGAAAAACACTTCTCCACTTTCTCCCACGTTGAAGAGGCCTGGCTTCTCAAACAAGAGACAAAACAAAAGAGCTCATTTAGGGGGGTCTTCCTCTCATAATATCGCCAAAATCATTACCCTCTCATGATAAACCTGAACGAATATGTAGGACCATTTTAGATTGATATATGTTAAAGATACTCAAAAAAATAAAATTTATACCAAAAACATCGGCACTGTCCCTTTGACAGGAATCTCCAAATACCAAAGTAAATGTCTGACCAAAGTTAACAGACACAAGTCAGACATTGACCTTTGGACTCAATGATCCCTGTGTGATAGTGTGTCTCACTCGTGTGCCATGCCCATGTTGATGTTTAAACTGTTTATATTCGTTGATTGTTGATCTCATCTAGGCCTGTACTACGAATCAAGATTTGGCATTAACTAGGTAAGTTCAACCCAGGGTTTTCTGTATAACAGCGGTGGATCAATTGTTTTTCCGATCATGTGGCCAACGCCTTAACCGTTGAGCCATCTGACGCACCATGACACAGGTTATGCAGTATGGCGGTTGATAGGGTTAGTGTATCGGGGGGCACCTTGATCTCGATTCGTAGTACAGGCCTCTGTTCAGCTGACAAGAGCTAGAATACTAACCTCTTTCTGGAGAGCAAGAAGTAACTGTGGGTGATGAAGCTCTCTGGGGCCAACAAGAGTTACACAGAGACCTAGACGAACTGACATGAGAAGCAATATTGGTGCATTTGCATTGTTATTACCATCCTTATTATTATTGAAGTGTCATAATAAACTACATGAACAACAATGAGTGCCTGGCACATGATGCAATTATTTTTAAGGTAGTGGTGGAATCATGATAATAATAAATGAAGTAGTTTTACCTGTATGTTTTATATTTGATAGTAGATCTTTTAGAGAAGATAGATGGGTTGAAGTCAGGTTCTTTTCTGCCATTGGAGGATCCATATCCAAGTTCACAGGAGTAGTTTGGGCAGTTCCTGTGGAGAATATTTAATTAATCTCTGCCCTGGGTCAGGGGATTTCATGGAAATTCATGCCTCTCTTAGAAAACATCGAGACATAGACAACATAGTCAACATGGAGGATTTGGCTGACGTTTCATTTCAGTGAATGGTTGCTTATCAGTTAACCCTCCTGTTGTGTTCGTTTGTTGTCACTACTTTTGTGTTCCCGGTCAAAAGTGACCGGCTCATTATAGCTGATTATAATTCCATAATAATACATATATTATCAACTAATGTTGTGTTAGATGTTTTAAGCAACTTAAGTTCTTGTTAATATTACAAGTTTTAAACTTCTGTTTGCCCTTTATGGTCTCTAGGCCTCATTGACCTAAGCACATGCAACTCGTTTTTGAGTGAAAACAGCAAAACTATGGATTATTTTGAATATAACAAGTATCCAGATGACAAATATTGTTCTATTTATGATAGACTACTTTGTATAGAGATCTTACAAGGACATGATTATCATTTCAATGGACTCTGAACAGTTCCAAGCAGGATTTTATGTCATAAACCCGGGAGATGGCCTATCTCATGGGTGTCCAATCCTGGTCCTCAAGGGCCGCTGTCCTGAAGGTTTTAGATATTTCCTTGCTCCAGCACACCTGATTCAAAAGAAAGGTCATTATCCAGGCTTCCACATAGCTTGATAACAACCAATTCATTAGAATCATGTGTGCTGGAGCCAGAAATATTCATCTTGTTTTGGGACGTTGAGGCTGTTAGCAAAGCCGAGCCCGGTGACTTTATTAGACGCACAAGCGTCACGGCAATAATTGTACAATAGAATGAGTTCAGCAGATGGATGTATAGGTTAGTATAGCAGGCAGGAGACTGGGAGACTGGGGAACAGTTCCAAGCAGGATTTGATGTCAACAACCCGGGAGATGGCCTATCTCATGGGTGTCCAATCCTGGTCCTCAAGGGCTAATGTCCTGAAGGTTTTAGATGTTTCCCTGCTCCAGCACACCTGATTCAAATGAAAGGTCATTATGTAGACTTCCACATAGCTTGATAACAGCCCATTCATTAGAATCAGGTGCTGGAGCAGGGAAACATCGAAAGCCTTCAGGACAGTGGCCTTCGAGGACTAGGTTTGGACACCCATGGCCTATCTGGTTGGCCCTGGGGTCATCCGGATGACATTTTCTGTCGACAGTCAACCTCTCCTCTCAGGTGGTGATGAACCCCAGGACAAACTCCCATTTTGAAACTCCCTACTGACACTCATCAGTGCCAGGGTCAAAGATGTGATCAATAGCCTCACATACAGAATACCGTTTGGTCATTGTGCTGCCATAGCATGAATTATAAGCAAATCCAACAGGTTTGGTTCCCGTGGGTGAAAGATTGTATTTGGGCATGGTTCCCATGGGTGAAAGATTATATCTGGGTGTGATTCTCATGGGTGAAAGATTCTATTTGGGCAAGGGTCTCATGGGGGTAGCAATGGAAGCCAAGAAGGGGAGTAATGTGTGTGTATGTAGTATGTTTGTGCATGTTGGGGGCTGGGAGTGTAAGTGTGTCCATCTGTTGAATGTGTGTGTGCCTGGACAAAATATTATACAATTTTTTTGGTCTTAACCATTAATTTGAATGACCGGTCATTTTTGACCGGGAACATCATGGGTGTAACAAAGTTAAATAAAACACCCAGATTTTTTTGAAGTTCTTAAAAAATTCTCTTGGCTGTTTAGATACCCTGTGTGAACAAAGTCATGGAATCTCATGGCAATCAGAATTAATTTACTACATTTTTTTTGAGAGAAAACATGTAAATCGGTCACTTTTGACCGGAACACAACAGGAGGGTTAACTTTGAAATCTGTGCCATTTCCCCAGTTCTCAAGCATCTACTTCTGATGCATCAGTAAAACCTGAAATGTCAGCAATGTCGGCAATTTTAACCCGATTGTTTAGTGTAAAATACAGATAAGAGAATTGCTGATTGCGTAGATATCCCGCCAACTACAGACATCTCCTCACTGAAGGAGCTGAACAACTTCTATGCTTGTTTTGACAGGGCGTCAGATAGCCCCGGCTGTGGCTGTGTGATGTTGTGTCCTTGGGCAAGGCACTTCACCCTACTTGCCTCATGGAGGATGTCCCTGTTCTTACTGTAAGTCGCTTTGGATAAAAGCGCTTGCTAAATGAATAAATGTAAATGTAACAACAGAGAGACTGCCACTATAATCACACCATCTGCAGATCACCAACCCCTACCACTGACCCCAAACAGACGTCCTCACCGCACTGACCTGGATCAACGCGTACAAGGCTGCTGGCCCAGACTGAGTTTTTACAGACATTTTCAACCTGTCTCTTGCTCAAGCTGCTTCAAATCCACCTCCATCATACCAGTGCCGAAGAACCAATGTGCCTGAACAACTAGCACTTACACCCATTGTAAGAAAGTTGAATCTGATCTAATCTAATCAGTATAGGGAAAGTTAATACTAGCAAGGTAAATAAACTGGAAATAAAGATGAGCAATGATAATAAAAAGCCTCATTTGACATTGCAGTAGTTAATTGCTTGGTTGTTTGTGTGGTTGTAAGTAATAGACCAAGTCACATAGTAACACTGTAGACTTATATCCTTACCCAATGTCAACAGAAAACAGATCCTGAGGAGCAGAAAGGAAACCAGTGGACCGTAAACAAACGCTGAGTGAAATCGGGACTGAAAGCCTCCAAAATGGACCAGCTCCCTGATCATGTTGGTCAGCATTTTTCACATTTAACAAAACCCACTGTTGTCTAATGTACTGAGAAAGTAATTTCATGCAACTCCCACAGAATCTGGGCCATTCACTGAAATGGGTGTGGACTTGAACTAGCCTTTCTTCTTGAGAGAGGGGCCAGATTACTAACCTATTTTGAATGGGAGGATCAGTCTTTTTTGGGGGGAACAGGTGACTGGACTCAGGTGGCTAAGCAGTTAGGGAATTGGGCTAGGTATCAGAATGTTGCTGGTTCGATTCCCGGCCGTGCCAAAGGACGTTGTGTCCTTTCGCAAGGCACTTCACCCTAGTTGCTTCATTGGGGAATGGTGCTGTACTTGCAGTAAGTCACTCTGGATAAGAGCGTCTGCTAAATGACTAAATGTTTTTTTAGCTGTTTTTTAGTTGTTGTTATTTTCACACAAACCAATGGATAGTTATATAACATAATTGGTAATCCTCTGATTGATTCAATATGAAATACAATCATGAATTTTTATTTGAGATTGATAAACTCGCACAACATTTGCATAGCTCTTTTTTACGGCAATCATAAAGGGCTTTCCTGAGGTCCATCAAAGCCACTGAATGCTTCGTATTCAACCATATTCATGTTTTGTTTTCAAAGATTCTGCAAGGTTTGCCACCAGGTGGCAGTGTTATACATGTTATAAAATATAAGGTATTCACTTCATTCAAAATTATATAAAGAACACATACATTTGAACCTTCAACCTCTTGATCTGCTGTCAAATGCACTTAGCTACACCCATTCATTCACCTTTACATTTATTCATTTAGCAGACGCTTTTATCCAAAGCGACTTACAAGAGAGAGCTTTTACAAAGAGCATCGGTCACTGAGCAACGTGAGAAGACCCCGAACACATTCACAATGTTGATGTGGAGCAGAGTGAGTGGGGGGATGTTGCCAACATCACAGCCACTTTGATGTGCTGATGTGATAATGTGATAGTGAAAAATGTAAAAGAATCTTTGGAAAACTCCAAAAAGTACGATATAAATATACATGCGGAATAATTTTACGTTAACGTAATGACACAGCCCTTCCACAAGAGAGTGACTGTGTCTAACACACTACAGGATATATGACATCTGTAGGAACAACAGTCCTTCAGATGCTGTACAAGTATGATGACGTATAACACATTACATTTGAAAAGCTGTTGTATTTGTATCTTGTTCAAAGGAGGATATATTTGTGGAAAAACTTTGTCAAAACTTTGTTTGCATCACCCCATAATGTCTACATGTTTCATTGTAAAAGATGAAAATGTTTCGGTGGATGAATGCGAAGATGTTCCCATTTCACTAATATATGTGATTTATAAAATCTCATTTCATAACCAGATTTTCATTTTTCATTTCTAAACTCGGCCAGTCACAAATCTGAAACGAAGCATTTTGCTTGAAGAGGCTGTCTCCTGCAGGAGACACTAATGTTAGCTAGAAATGGAGCAGAGCAGCTGACTGTGTGTGAGAATACCTTAGCGTGAAAGAACAGAATGAGGGCAGAAATATAGACAATTACATTTGAGTCATTTAGCAGACGGTCTTATCCAGAGCAACTTAGGAAGAACCAGTGGTTCAGTGGTAGGATTCTTGCCTACCATGTGTGGGGCCTGGGTTCAATTCCCAGTGGGGGTTTGATTCCTGGCCAATGCATTGAACATGAGTGTTGACACAGCTGGGGTTTGAACCAGGTACCTTCAGATGACTAGCCCAACCGACTGCGCCACATGACTCCCCATAGAAACAAAGGCCTGCAGAACTTTACTGTAGGTAGCAGACTGTGAAGGGGCTATTAGACAGCTTGTTACCTTAGGTGACTAAGCAACAGACAGACATATTGATTGCACAGAAGTACAGTAGAAAGGTTGATGATGATGGATGCGGGGACGAGGACATTCATTTCTGGGTGAAGTTGGAGTGAGTGGACGGCTGAGGGGTTAGGGAATCGGGCTGGTCAGCAGAAGGTTGCCGGTTCGATTCCCGGCTGTGCAAAATAAAATCGTGTCCTTTCTGAAGGCGCTTCACCCTAGTTGCCTCAGTGGGGAATGGAGAGAGGCAGAGGCTTGGATAAACTATTATGTACAGGCTATACAATTACAATTATACAAGTATTGCTCTTGCAGAATATACAGTGTTGTGTTTCAGGATGTACAGGATTTACATGATATACAGGGTTTTAGGTTTTATTTATTTGCCAATATAATATACATATATATATATATATATACTCAAATATCAAGCAAACAGATTTTAACTCTTTGTCCCTAATTAATTCCCTAAGGCTGTGTATGATAATGTTCGACCACTGAGTTTATATATATACTCACATATAAGTATAAATATAAAAAAATATATTTTCATAAACAAGTCAAACCAGCATTGAGCTCTAATTGCTGGGTTTTGTCCCTCCAGCCCCAGAAAAGGCTTTGCGATGCTGGCCCTAAGCCTCCTGATAGCCCCTCTACATCTGCTAGCTAAGGCTGCAGACATCAGCACAAACAGACACCATGTCCTTCTCTGCAAATGGGAACCTACCCTCTAGCCATGGCTGGCACTAGAGGTTTTCCATCCAGTGTTACCTGAGTCCAATCTCGGTCTGCCAGCTGTCCTGCTCCAGGGCCAGTGAATCCACAGGCAGCTACGCTGTCCTCCATTTTCCATTGGCCATGAAGGCTCCTCTGCACTGTAGTACTGACTATGTGTCTGATATCACTTCCAAGGGCCGGTCTGAAAGAAGAAAGCGATGCGCCGCTTGAGATTAATTCAGATAGGTTGAACGAGTGGCTCTTTGGTTGGATTCGTCACAGTAAAACAGTAAAAGGACTATTTATTTTCACTTCATGCTGAAACTTCAATAAGTATCTGAATCTGAACATGGAGATTTTCTGACTAAATTTAGACTTTACACGGTAAGTCAGAAAAAGACGCTTAACGGAAAACTGTCTTACTAGGATTTGTTTTGACCCCAGTGACCTTTTCCCTCGCTACTTCTCACACGTTCTACATGATCTGACAGATAACTGCTGAATCCTGGATGATGAATGCAGATGACTAATGAGATGTAAATAGAGGAAATGACTGTTCCCAGGCTGAGATTTGCATGATGCATGAAAAAAAGACCTAAAATAGTTCTGTTGAAAAATAAGGCTATTTTTACTTTGCTCCCACTTTGGTTAATTTTAGATATGATGATATGAGAATGGCCGCAGATGACATCTAATTTGTGGCCAAATCAATCATATTCGCAAGGCAGCCCCTTGAATATTGTGTGAATATCGAGCCCAAAAATGTTGAGAGGTTCAGGAGTTTTTGCTGAATATTTTGCAGTATTTTTGCAGTACAAAATCCGAATTCATGATAGCATCCACAGTACCTATATGTGAAATCCACTTTATTTATCTAATAACCATTTTAGAGGTAAACTATGGAGGAGTTTACAATGTTTTGTAAAAAAATGCCAGTCAGTGATATTCTAAGTTTTGTGTTCAAGTCATGGTACGAGCAAAGAATGTGTTCAAGAGTGCTTTTAGCTGTAAAGAGTTGGTATGAAGGGTAGAAGGCAATACATTCATGGAAAGGGTTGTAGCTTGTAACAAACCCAAATCCAAATCATTTTGTCATTAAATGGAAAAAAATTCAATTTCATTTTATTACAGTTTTTCCTTTAATGCAGCCAACCGCAGAAAGTGCCTTCCACTATACTAAGTATAAAGAGTGAAGTGTTAGCTCATTGCTTCTACTTCTTATTCAGCCTAAGATCTCTTTGAAAAAACCTTTTGCTAATAACATTGCGGTAATCAATTGTAACAGTCTTTGGAGGAAGAGGAGTTTAGTTATGGCTGTCACTCTCCAAAGCACAGTTCTGTCAGCTTGAAATCAAGCCTAACATGACCACCTGGTGTTGGGTAGACTATCAAAGGTATAGACCGCCACAAAGCAATGCTCACTGTGAGACAGAAAGCCTGGTCTGTTTTTAATGTGCTCTGCCCTACTATTGATGAGGTGATTCACTTCAGCTAGTTTTGCTCCGTGAATCTTTGATGACATTCATATTTCTGGATGCCTGGGAAAATCCGACAATTCTCTGACAATTCGCCTCATAACTTTAGCAATTAAAGCTAGTATGGGGTTATGTTTTGACCTGTCGGAAAAATGGCTGTCAACAGGAAATGGACCATGCAAAGGGGACATATTATTTCTTAATACATGGCTATCAACGCATCTCAGCCAAACGTCTCTCCCTTACGAGTGAGAACAACCAATTAGGTGGTTTCTCATGTATTTGAAGGTCATCGTTACATCGGAAATACATTT
Source organism: Neosalanx taihuensis (assembly GCA_030340665.1). Taxonomy (NCBI): domain Eukaryota; kingdom Metazoa; phylum Chordata; class Actinopteri; order Osmeriformes; family Salangidae; genus Neosalanx; species Neosalanx taihuensis. The sequence continues at coordinate 3,457,158 of CM059312.1, read as the reverse complement.
TGAGCAGTTGGCATGCTTTAAATGAGGCCGTTTGAGAACATACAACATGCCAAATGTCTTTCCTATTCTCCTTGAGAATTCTCAAAAGTACTTAAAGGGGATAGATCAGCAACCCTGAACCTTAAGAGCCATAGTCCTGAAGGTTTTAGATGTTTCTGGGTCATTATCCAGCTCTGTGGAAGCCTCATAATGACCCATGTGTTTGAATCATGTGTGTTGGAGCAGGGAAACAGCTAAAACCTTCAGGACTATGGCTCTCGAGGACCAGGGTTGCCTACCCCTAGGATAGATGAACAGCCTGTTCAAAAGACCGAATTATGTCCTTTCGTACAGAAAATATATCGAATCATCCAGTATACAGTGGATCTAGACTGCCTTCCTGCTTATTGTAGAGACAGAAGCTATGCTTGTTCCATGCTAGAATGCATGGAGGAAATGCATGATGTTTTTTTATGCTGTCGCAAATTGTTTCGTTAAAGGTTAGTTGCTGCTAAGGGCAGTGTTACTGGGAGTATGCAGAAGACAGCAACCCAAACTACACAGCCATCACCAGGCAAGATTATTTTGTCTCATTCAGAAAAGCCTTATTTAAAAAGTGCAGATTATTGCTTTTGAGTAAGCTTTCGCCAAATGACAAACGTCTCAGCGCAAAGAATAACACAACACAGCCATTTGAATGATAAAGTTGTCTTGAAAATTAAAGAAATTAAATTTGTGCTTTTCATTTATGATGGGTGTGAATGATGACTAAGAGATCTCTGTCAAAGAAATAACACTTCATTTGAAAAGTTCATGCCTTCAAACTGCCCATAAGAAAATAAATGATACAGCCACAAAGTGCAACACTTTTGCGGAAAGAAAACCACGAGAATTAGACAACCTTTACCCTAAGCTGGCCTTTTCTAAAGGAGCTTTGACAGCATTTCATGCTTTGTGTCATCTTGCAGACCGCTTGCTTTGGAACCGGAATATTAAGTCACACCTCCTACATCTGGCAACAGCCAGGCATATTGTGAACAATCCAGATATACTTATTAGATATAAAGTACCTATCAGATATACAGTACCTATGAGATAGGCCTATACCCATCACCCACTAAATTACCTTTGATGGGACAGTTGATTGTGCGCCAGGGCGTTCCCACTTGCACACAGACGCACACCCACACCAACCGTCTGTCTATCTGTTACGCCGATGAAGATATCAAAGGCCTCGTTGGTAATTCACTGTGTCACTTTACATTGGTCTAGCGCCACTGCGCTGTGGGTAACAGAAGAACCGCAGGTGGCTGAGATGCAGGGACGGAGCATTCTGCCATCAGCAACAGATTTGGCCATTAAACAAGAGCCGAAACTGTCTAAAACTCCCCCACATGCGGTTTCTTTCAAATCGACGAAAACAGAAACCACATTGGACAAAGGGAAACTCGTTCTGCATTAAATGTCCTCGTGAAGCGACTGGAAATCAATGCGAGGACTTTTTGATTCTCTTGGGCCAAAAACATAAAAATGCGTTTGTAAACTTACAACTGCAGTCTTTCGTGGATTAATATATTGCATTTTGCAATATATTGCATATAGATGCATTATTGGAATGGATAGTGTTTGAAAGGCACTGCACTGTTGGACATTACTATGACTGCACTTCTATACAATTCTATACATTGCATCATTTGCACTAACTGTACATACATGCAACCAGGTAATTTCTGTTTAATTTCTGTTTAATACTGTAGTATATTGTACTACTCAGCTGTACATTTGTCTAAAATCACTTGAATCTGTACATACCCTGTATAATCTGAGTATACTGTTCATACTATGTATATTCTGAGTATACCCATATTTATTATATTCTGTTGGATTAACTGTTTTGCACTTCTGGTTGGATGCTAACTGTATTTCGTTACCCTGTACTTGTACCTGTGTAATGACAATAAAGTTGAATCTAATCTAATCTAATACAATGCTTATGAAGGGTATCAGTCCTGACAGAAGTTGCTCATATCCCCCCCCCCCTCCCCCTCCCCCATTTCCTTTTTGCATAACTTGTAAAATCTCCACAGCCGTGTTTCTTCACTGCGACACCATGCGTCTCTAAGAGCTGCCTAGCGCTTTCGAGGTTGGCTTGAAGGTTGGGTAGGTGGGAACGCTCACAACACACCTGCCTCGTTGAATGAGTCCCCACTCAGTGTTTAGAACATCACTCCGCCACAACAAAACACACCTGGACAAAGGAGAATCGTAAGGACCTTTCAAATGCTTCCTGTTGTTGTTCGACCTGTTCTCTGAATGGGACCTGTGATGACTTTGCACTTGGGGCTTCTAATTCTTGGAAAACAAAAGGCAACATCTGTCCCTCATCGCCTCTGGGGAGGCGGACAACACATCATTGGATCATCAAAACTGAAATGTCATCGTTTGGTAGATTCGCTGCTGAAAGGTCAAGGGCAAACTGGCATGTGTATGAAAATGAAGTGAAAAAGAGCACATTCTCACAGCTTTCAACTGGGGGTGGATTATATATGGATGTTTTATATTGAACAAGTTAGTGTCGCTTTTGACTTGATACACTTTGGGCACTCTCTCATTCCCTTACTCAACATCAGCGGCATTCACAAACCCCACAAAATACGTTTAGACCAAATGAATGAAACCAATCGGATTCCTGCTTTGTCTCATTTTACCTTGAACTGTAACCCTTGCACCTACACGACACTCTCTACCTGACAGTCAGGGCATGTGCACGCCCTTGTGCTAAGTGACAGCCTTGATCGCCCACCCGGGAGAGAGACAGCTTGTCCCCCCGCTGTTGTCCAGTGGACTCCGGGCCCAGTTCAGGGTTGACCTCACCCCGGGCAGTTGCGGTAGGCAGCAATATAAATGGAAATCAGGCCCCTTCAGACAGGAGTCAAGGAGCTGGAAAACAATTACACCTCGCAGATAAGCAGTCACGATAATGACACATTGTAAATGACACGTTGCATTACTCACTTGTCTGTGATTGTCCTTCAAGTGAAATACGTATATTTAAAGTAAAGAAGCAGTCATTGCCTTTTTTAAATCTGTTGACGTCCCAGTTCTAATGGCAGATTTCATTATATGCCTGGACCTTAAGCGTGAATGTCTGTCTTTTAACCACATGCTGGGGGTAAAACTTTCTTTCCATAAGGATCGGTTCACAGCCAGACACATGTAGGAGCTGTCAGCTATGGCAACTGTCATCTCAACAAAATATACAAAGTGGATAATTGTTTAGATTACTGTCGAACAAGGAATAACACAATGGTAGGTGTTGTGAGAGCAATCATGACCCGTCATGACATAGACCCCGAACACAGCGGGCTTTTAGATCGTGAAAGATACATTGTGAGAACCAATAAGTGCCAAGGGAAGAGCTATAAAAGCATAACACAACGATTGCGAACAATAAAGCAAGAAAACAACAACACTGGCGAGTCACCATTTGTGGACCAACAAGTAGTTTTATATTACAGCATGTTACACCATGTCACAGGGAGTGAGACAAAGAGGCCAGAGGAGCTGCTGCTTTAGGCTTCCCACAGCTCAGTAACCCTCCTTCAAGGCTACACAGTCCCAGTTCCAACCTTTCAACACCTTCTCCGGTCTCAGTTAGCTCACCTGCCTCCGTTTAAGTCAGTGGTTCTCAATCCTGGTCCTCAGGGCCCACTGTCCTGCATGTTTTAGATGTTTCCCCCTTCCAACACACCTGATTCAAATGAAGTGTAATTATCAGGCTTCTGCTGAGCTTCATAGTGACTCATTCAATTGAATCAGGTGTGTTGGAGCAGGGAAACATCTAAAACATGCAGGACAGTGGGCCCTGAGGACCGGAATTGAAAACCACTGGTTTAAGTCCAAGGTCTTCGCAGAACAACTTTTTTTTGACCAAGTTTTTTTCCAGCTCACTTTGAGAGAGACAGCTCGGTGCTTGATGCAGCGTTGAAAATGTCTCAAGTATAGAGCATGCAGCTGGTGTCTTTCCTCAGGAATTTGCTTTCCCCAGACTCTATACGGGGAAACAGAGTTGCTATTGCAAAGCGATTTGGTAACGTGCGTGCCTGTTTACGGTAATTGTCAGATCTCCCTTGGATACTGTGGTCATGGGGAGAAATGAGACCGCTGCCAGAGAGAATTCAGATGCTTATTAATTCCATTTTGTGTTTTTCTAGGTGCTCGACCATTAGTCGAGTTGCCAAAGAGACTGGAGCGCCGTATCAAGAATTCTTCTGTGTAATGTAATTGGATAATTCCTTTTGAAGGGGCTTCATTGTAATGAGGGCAGCAAATGCCTAAACTGTCAAGACCCTCACATTTTGGTCTACCGTTCATCGCAATGGAAACAAGTGAGTTTGTGGTGAGGTTATATCTCAGGGGGGAAGTTCTTCTTTTTGAGCGTCGCTAGCAGAGAATACACAATAACAGAAAGGGACTCAGAGTTACATGCTAGAAATCTCTAAAGTCATGGTGTAAAAGTCCAGTCCTCAAGGGCCGCTGTCCTGAAGGTTTTAGATGTTTCCCTGCTCCAGCACACCTGATTCAAATGAATGGGTTGTTATCAAGCTCTGTGGAAGCCTGATAATGACTCTTCATTAGAATCAGGTGTGCTGGAGCAGAGAAACATCTAAAACCTTCAGGACACCGGCCCTCGATGACTGGAATTGCCCACCCCTGCTCTATGCGCTGGAGCAGGTAAACATCTACAACCGTCGGACAGTGGCCCTCGAAGACTGGAGTTTGACACCTGTTCTCAAAAGAGAGGTTCACCACGGAACAGTATTCATGCTCCAGGAGTTCTAGAACACTAGACGATGGAATTAAGAGCTGGAATTTGCACTGGTGCATGGAGTCATTGGTGTAGTCTTTGGGGGGTCAGATGGCTCAGCGAGTTAAGGCGTTGGCCTCATGAGCGGAAGCTTGTGAGTTCGAACCCTGGCTGTGGCTGTGAGATATTGTGTTCTTGAGCAAGGCACTTCACCCTACTTGCCTCAGGGACAATGTCCCTGTACTTACTGTAAGTTGTTTGGATAAAAGCATCTGCTAAATAAATACATGTTTAGGAACCCTTTAGGGAACATCCTTAAGTAGTTTCTTTGAGCTAAATAGGACGTCAAAACATTTATTTCCCACCCTGTTTTAAACTTTTCTTTTTGTGTCCTTCTCACAGTAAGGATTCTTTTAAGAAGCTTACCCCCTACTGGCAAATGAATTGTATCATAAATTATTTTTTCAGCATATCAGTGGGACAGTTTCAGAGACAAACCACACAAAGAACCATCTTTAAAAAAAACAAACAAAAAAACATTTATCCCTCTGAAATTGTGCTCTACAGAATGTCACTTCACTCAAAACCTTGCTCGCGATTGTACAGGTATGTCCTCGAACACTCAGTAACCGTTGGGCTTCACTTTTAAGATCCGCAATAACTTGGACGTGATTGCCTGCACACTTTTTTTGAAGAGGAGCAGCGTGAAGTAATTCTCTTTGAACAATCTCCTTGGAAACAGGAGAGCAGCGCAAGGTCACACGCAGCAAACGAAGTAGTGATCGGCCGCCCCTGTAAATGAGACCGAGGCAATACACATGCTGCAAAACTCTCAAAGTAAAACCCATCGCTTTATTTCCACCGCCCTTCCCATTTGAAGCCAAGTTCAAAGGTCAGTTGTAACTGACTGCTAATGATCCAGAATTGTCTGAGCGCGGGGGGTGGGGTGGGGGCGCTAAACGCATTAACATGTAACACAAGGACATCCAATTCATGAAGAATTCTAATTGTCCAATTTTGACCCCATGTGGGGTCTTGCTAGAGGCTGAATAAGACTCTCTGAAGTTTCCTCCTCAAGACTGGTGAATAGGGTGACTTGCTCCAGTCAGCGTTTCGCGGAAGTGAACTTCAGTGTCGTCGCAGTTACAAAAAAGCACAGAGAAGGAGCCAGTTCACCTGCAAGTCCTAGAAAAGGTACTGGGCTTATCTGCTCTACAGTGAAAGGCTGAGCAAGATGTTTTAATACCCTTGAGAGGGGGGAAAGAGAGACGGCGGCGAGGTAGAGGACAGAAAAGCTTTAGACCATCTCTCTCCCACGCGCTTTCTCTCGCAAATTTGCTAACTCTGTCGGTTTCTTACACTACTTCTGTTTCTCCCTCCCTTTCTCTCCCTCCATCTCTTTCAAGTTGTACCACATAGTGGCATTTTCCAAAGCAGCCAGTCTGTGAAATCCAATGAATATTACAGGGACATGAATATCTCCCTCCAGTCTGAGTGAGACAGTCAAGCTTTATGTTCACAATTGTTGTGTTATGCATTTATAGTTCTTCCCTTGGCAGTTATTGGTTCTCATGATGTATGATTCACGATCTAAAAAACCCACTGTGTTCGGGGTCTATCACGTTGCTATGCACGATGACTGATGCTCTTTCTAAAAGCTCTCTGTTGTAAGTCGCTTTGGATAAAAGCTTCTGCTAAATGAATAAATGTAAATGTAAGCTAGGCCCGCTGTCGTGACTGGATCTGGATTCACCTTATTCACTGTCTCTCTATGGCATGGGTGGGCAATTCCGGTCCTTGAGGGCCGCTGTCCTGAAGGTTTTAGATGTTTCCCAGCTCCAGCACACCTGATTCAAATGAATTGGTTGTTATCAAGCTCTGTGGAAGCCTGATAAGGACTCTTCATTAGCATCAGGTGTGCTGGAGCAGAGAAACATCTAAAACCTTCAGGGCAGCGGCCCTCGAGGACCGGAATTGCCCACCCCTGCTCCACAGCCAAGTTCTTGACCCGACACAAGCACTTTTTCCCCCTGATCAGAAACGTTTTCCTGCATCTTGTTCGATCCATCCTTATTTACGTTTACATTGAGTCCTTTAGTAGACGCTCTTATCCAGATGGGCTTACAGCAAGAACTGGAACATTTCCCCCTGAGGCATGCTAGGGTGAATTGCCTTGCCCAAGGACACAACGTCATATCTTCGCCAGGAATCGAACTTACGATCTTCCGATCACTAGTCCGACGCCCTAACCACTCAGCCGCCTGTCTCCCTGATTGTATGCACCATACCATCAGTCATGTCTAGATCAACATGAAGGTGTCAAACTACTTGCATGGCTCAATATCTGGGTTAGCATGATAGTTCCTGGATTTTCATTCATTCATTTTCTACCGCTTATTCCCGTTAAGGATCACGGGTGACTGGAGCCTATCCCAGTTTCTTCCGGGCCGTAGGCAGGGTACACCCTGGACTGGGGCCAGCTAGTCGCAGGGCTATCACACAGACATTGACAGACAACATAGAGACAACCATTCATTCACACAGTCATACACTAGAGACAATTCTTCCACAATGTCCATTTAACCTACCACATGCATGTCTTTGGACGGTGGGAGGAATCCGGAGTGCCCGGAGAGAACCCACGGTAACACGGGGAGGACATGCAGACTCCTAGATTCCTGGATTTTGCTTGAATACAAATGTATTGTTCTACACACGTTTTTGATCAGTAGAACTTTTCTAAAATGGTTGACAACAAAACAAACATAGTTGTTCAAATAACATCTGCCTAAGAATACATATAAACCCTTTACCTACAGATTCCCATTCAAGGTTGAAAAATGTACGAAGAAACCTTCTCCCTCCACAAATGTCATGGAAGAGGGAAAGCATTGCGAAAGCGTTACCCAACTTCAAATCCACCACAATGCAGCATACAATACCTTCGCTAATGGCATCATTTGCGGTGCTATTGAGGTACAACGGCTCAATCTTACTGTGTCTGGGTGACATTATAATTTAGCGGGGGGGCACACAGGAATAGAAATCCTCCTTCCTGAGACCTTCCAATGGTTCTATTCCTCCAAGTGACGTGTCAGGATTTCAGGCGGTACCTTGCAGCCTGGTTGTTTAAAAAAAAAAAGTGTTCTCTGAATGCATAACACACGCTGTAAAAACGTTTTAGCGAGTCTCTGCTTGGATTCTTCCACAGTTCATTAAATGGGAGATGGGGGGGTGGCATCTGTGGGGGGGACCCAAAATACTTTTCTCCCGGTTTTTCTTCGGCGCGCACACTGAAGCGGAGAGAAGAATGGTTCTGACTGCTTAACCTGCCTTGTCAAATGAACACAAAACCCACTTTTACCTGTATGGCCATTTTGCCATTCTACAAAGCTGCCTTCAGCATTTTGAAAGGTACTATGAAAGGTAATATTATTCTGTTCACAACTGTTTTGAGTGGCTCTGCCCTAAATGAACCTACTTGACTCAAACATGCCACTCACCATGCCCCACAAAGCAGTGTTTTGGACAGAACATTAACTCAAGGACACAATCTACCAAACCCTATTTTTGAACAGTCTTCAAGGTTTCTCTGACACCAGCCAGATGCCACAATATGACTCAAGACTCACTTGTTCCCAGAATTTAATGGCACTTAGAAATATCAATTGTTGTTGTTCAGAATCAGAATTACTTTGTTAAATCCCTGAGCGGAAACTTGTTAGTGTTGTTGCTTTATTGTTCGTGTCCTACAGGTAGCCTACTGTCCGTCGGAGACTTGGCTTAAATTTGTAAACTATTCGGCTGTATGCTCTTATAGCTCTTCCCTTGGCACTTATTGGTTTCTGCGATGTACGTTTAATAATCATAAGCCTGCTATGTTTGGGGTCTATCACGTTGCTATGCTCAGTGACCGATGCTCTTTTGTAAAGCTCTCTCTTGTAAGTCGCTTTGGATAAAAGCGTCTGCTACATGTTGCTGTTTGTTGAAAACTGAACTGTAAAAGGAGCTCAGACTCAAAAAGCAATGGGATGGAAATGTAATTTGACAAACTTAAAACCAAATAAAGTTGCAAGCAGCAACGGCGAATTCCTTTTGAAAATCGAAAAATGATGTCAAACGTCGACTTAATTTCACGAAGGAATTGTAAAAGCACATTTCAACCTGAAGATACTGAAACCTCTGCATGCTACTGCATGGATTTGAACCACTAGCCTCCAACTTACAGAAGCTATGCTTTTAACAAGCAGAGCAACAGTCGTCATTATACCACTCAAATTACACTGCAGTAGAATATCTGCTAGGTTTGACAATGAGAGGATTGTCCAGAAGACCAGAAATCTCCTCCATGTTGCCTTCATCAACTCACAGCCACAGCCAACAACACGTGTTCAGTTACAATGTGAACAGGCCCAACATGTTCCCCTGACATCATATGAAGCCAGTCTTCGAGCTACACGCAAGCCGATCAATAATCAACAATGTTCTCTCCCCGCCTCCCCCGCCACCCCCCCCCCCCTCCCCCAACATCCTTGGCATATGAGCGTTGAGGAAAACCCGCAAGAGACCAGCGCCTCAACACGGAGCCCACGTGAACCCCCTGCCCTGGCCCGTGTGACAGGGGAGCATGCTGGGTAATGAGGCCCACCATCAATGGGGTAGGTAATGGGGATGGAAATGGGCAGGTGCGCCGAGAGCGGAGAGATGAAAGGGGGGGGGGGGGGGAACAGAAGGGGGGCGCGGAGGTGCATTAGTGTTATGGATGGCCCTCACGACTCTCGCTATCATTTCAAAGTTCATTAGCGCCGAGGCTCCGTGCCTGTCTGCTCTTCTCCATCCTCTGATGTCTGCTTTCCAGTCCCCCAAAAATGGTGACCCCTCGAGTCCAGGTCCCTGGTAAAGGGCGACAATGACAGATGGACGTGGCACTCTTGGAGCCGAACCTTTACCGGACTGCGCAGAAATGACCAGCGTTTCGTTTGCTTGTTATTGTCGCGTTTTGACACCTTTGTCCAAGAGAAATGGTTCCAAATCATGACCCAAGAGACCAAGCTGTTTTTGTGAGGAAGGGAGGGAGGGACGGACTTCAGAGGCAATGGGGGATCCACGGAGTGATACATTGTGGCCATGGGGCTAAATTAAATTCAATATTAATGTCACAAGAGTGAATTGGAAGACAATGGACTGCAACGGGTGTGTAGCTAAGGACGGTGTGTGTGTGTGTACAGTCTTATACATTGAGCTTCAATGACGCAGTGACTCATGCCCTTTTAACGAGGGAGGTAATGGGGTAATGGAGAGCGCTGAATGGAAATCATTTCCCGCTCTAAAAATGTAAATGCCAGGCTTTCCAATTTCAGTGTGTTGTTGTGTGCGTGTACGCATGTATTTATGCAGCCTGTGTGCCACTCCCAAGTCTTTTAGTCGGTTTGTTCGTGTTTTGCGGTCACGTTTCGTCGTGAAAGGTTTCGTCTCTGTTTTTGTAGGTATGGTCCTGAGCGTTCGATGTTTTGTTCGGCTTTGAAAAATAAAGTACACGTGCGTGTGTAATATGTGGCTACATGCGGCTTTACAGGTGTGTAGGATGTGTGTGTGTATTATATGATTACATGCGTGTGGCTTTACCTGTGTGTATGATGTGTGTGTGTATTATGTGATTACATGAGTGTAGCTTTACCTGTGTGTATGATGTGTGTGTGTATAGTATGTGGCTACATGAGTGTGTATGATGTGTGTGTGGGTGTGTGGCATGGTGCTTCATGGGAGTGGTGGAGGGGGAAGTCTACCCAAAGTAATTATCCCTGTGTGACAGGGCCGGTAGGGAGGTCAGAGGACCGTGACAGAGTGACAGGCTGCTCTGTGATTGGCCGTCGTTACTGACAGGCTGAGAGAGAGGATCACAGTGTCACACCGTGTCAGTCTGGATAAGGTCTACTGATGTAAAAACAGACCACCCCTCCCTCCCTCTCTCTCTCTCTCTCTCTCGCTCTCTCTTTCTTTCTTTCTCTCTCTCTCCCTCTCTCTCTCTCTCTTTCTGTCTTGCTCTCTCTCTCTCTCTCCCTCTTTCTTTCTTTCTTTCTTTCTTTCTTTCTCTCTCTCTCCCCCTCTCGCTCTCTCCCTCTCTCTCTCTCTTTCTCCCTCCCTCTCTCTCTCTTTCTCTCGCTCTCTTTCTTTCTCTCTTTCTCTCTCCCTCTTTCCCTCTCTCTCTTGCTCTCTCTCTCTCTTTCTTTCTACCTCTCTCGCTCGCTCTCTCTCTCTCTCTCTCTCTCTCTCATTATCTCTCTCTCGCCTTCTTTCTGTTCCTTGGCTATTTTCTCCAGGCTGTCTGTCTTTCCAACACAGTATCTCTATTATTTCTCGAGGTACTGTTCGGCCCTGTCCCTTTCTCATTCTGTCTTTTGAATGTTCTCATCTACCTCTCTTTTCTTCCGCAGTACAATTGTTTCGTTTTTTTTTTGTTCTCTCCCCCTTCTCATTTGTTACTTCTCAATTAATTCCCCGTCAACTCCGCCTCTCTCCCTCTATCTCCGTCGTTGCCTCCGTCTCTAGGTTGTGGTGTCAGATCACCACCCAATTAATCCTCCATAGAGATGTCTTTCAACCGAAGGCATTCGTTTCCTCGGTGCGGACAGATCGCTCGTTCACATGTAATCTGACCTGTTTGACATGGGCTGCACCAGGGTGGCATTGTGAGGGGGTTATCTTAACTAAGCTTCATCTGTCTGTCCAATTCGTAAACAGGCCTACACTGTAACGTCGCGTCGGATTCGTCTGAACAGCGAAACGCAATTAACCATCGCAAGATGGATTCGTTTCTGATTGACGGATTAGAATTAGTTTTAAGTTCACCTGAACAACCGTGGAAGGACAGTGCAAGCGATAAACATATACTGATGCATCTCTTCCTCCACGATAGATGGATTGGTTACTTGATTGATGGACGGACTGCATAACATGACTCATATTTTTGGCTCCCATCCGAGTTTATTGAAATCATTTGACCACAAGCCACTCTCTCAAGGGACTGGTTTTCATCTTATTATTGTAGGACTCGTCACCCGTGGTTATTTCAAGTCTCGGTTGGGAGTGAAAATAAGCACAAAGGGTAGACAGCCATTATTTTACTGACAACTAGATTTCCCCTGCTCCTTTTCTTTATTACACTTACAAGAAACGACAAACATCATGTCCTTGGTGGTCTCCCCCAAGGAAGTAGCCACTTTATCCAACCTCTTGTAGTAATAAAGCCACACTTGCGGCACACTTGGAAAAAGGCGCCAACGTAACTATGTATATTCTATGTATATATATAAAACTATGTATGTTCTATGTATATATATAAAACTATGTATATTCTATGTATATATATATATAACTATGTATATTCTGTGTATATATAACCATGTATATTCTGCTAAAACCCTGTATATCATGTAAATCCTGTACATCCTGAAACAGCACTGTATATTCTACAAGAGCAATACTTGTATAATTGTAATTGTATAGTCTGTACATAATAATTTATCCAAGCCTCTGCCCCCCCCCCCCCCACCCCCCCCCCCGCCCGTGTGGATTCAGCTACCGTTTTTGCCCCCACCCCTCTATCCCTGTGTGCAGTTTTCTGATCTTTTACCTCACACCCTTACCCCTGTGTGCTTTTGCGAGACTGTGTGCCGTTGCTGCGAAGGAGTTTCCCCCGGGATCAATAAAGTCATCTGAATCTGAACTTCAACACGTTACGTCTCGTCATGACTTCCACAACATGCTACAGACAGGCGTGAGTCTTAACCGTCACTACGGCTGAACATGTTTACGCTCCTTAGATAAAGCTCTGGGTGATAAATCACAGCTGGGATGCATGTTCATTTTCTCAGTTTGCTGAACCTAATTTAAGCTGCAGACATGTTTTAATTTACATCCCACCTGAAGACCCTCCTCCCACTCCTGATTGGAAGGGATTTTTGAGGAACATGAATAATGAATGACATGGAGAGCACAGATCCCTAGAACAAAGCTGGGGAATAACTAGATAAACTAAATATTTTAAGACCAGGCTTCCTTTGTAGTCATGTCATCAAGTCATCAAAGATTTAAACGGTGCAACATTGGAGCAGAAGGAGGCCTTTGGGATCTGGAGATGGTTTGCTATGGAGCCTCGGCTTTCGTAACTTTGGGATGTTCTGGAAGCTGTTCGCAAGGTCTTATGGTACAAAAAAACAAATGTCTGCACAAAGGTGTTATCCTCTGTTGCTCAGATGCATAATGAATAGAGAGGGTGGCCGACCAACAGCTCTCTGAGTAATCAAACTTTGAGTGAGGGCTCAATTTCTGTCCACTGCGGTGGGTCCCTGTGCTCAACGTTGAGTCATTTAAAATACTGTTCAGCTGCATCCAAAAAGCACCATGTAATCACGAATAAAAGAAAAAAAGATTTGAGACCTGTCCGAAGACCCACACGTGATCTCACAGTTTAGTAGGGGATTCTAATTGCCTCTGCCATGTTGTGATTGGTCAATTAAATTTTGGTAATTATCATCCTCTGTTCTGATCCGGTGAGTTTAATGGTCTGCCCTTCCCTATCTGCCAGCAAAGACCAGGAAATAAACCAAAGAACACAGAAAGACATCAACGCAGATGTAAAGTGCCATACACTGTATGTGTACTGTGTAAAAGTAATCTATTTTGGTGGATGTGGGGAATCGGAAGGACAACAGCCCTGTTTTGGATGTTTGCGGAAATGAAAACTAGAGCAGGTCCACATACAAATTGTATTCTCCATTCTCTTTGTTTACCACTCTTCAATAGAATTCTTTATGTGCTACATTTTGGGAACCCTTTCCTCACTTTTCCTGTATTGAAAACAACAAAAGCAACCTGAGCAGGCAAGACACTTAAGCCACCTTGTCATAGTTCTTAAAAAAATGATATATATATATATATATTTTAGAAAGCACACTCGAAACTGTGCTGCCTGGGTCCAAAACCCCACTCAACAAGGCCGACAATGGAGGACGTGACCTCACATCATACTAAATAACCTTTAGTGTGACAGGAAACAAATGACCAAGGACAGGCGCATCCATTCCCTGCCATCAACAAGTACATAACAGGATTGTGTTGACAGACTCATATTTATATCTGCTACACTCTGTTTTGCTTATGCAACAGGTGTCCATGTGTGATACTGGCAAATATCTAGTGTTAGGGTGGATGGTACACTATGTTCTGGCTGTGGTATCGCGAATGAACATGAACTTCCATCAAATGAGATAGAAAGGTATCCTTCTGAAGGGGTGATTTTCCTGGTGATTTAGCACCGGATTCCAAACCCGGTCATTTCGTGGGTGGGGCCCAACTGATGAACATGTTCCAGTCATCCATCTGAGAGATGTTCAATGGCTGTTTTGCATTTAAACCAAGGGGGTCTGAATACACATGCCAACTGTTTTCCCCTCATCCATAATGCTTACTCACGGTTATCAACATCTTTTATTGAGATCTCTCTCGCACACATTTGGATGGAGATCTCAACTCACAACGATTGAAGTTTACTAAACGCAGACATTGTCGTCAGATTGTATATCTAGGTCTTAACAGAATTTAGGATATTTCATTAATTAAATACATGATGTAAAAATCAGGTGTACTCACTGATTTGATGGATATACTCCTGTGACAACCGATCTATTCTGGTCTCATTGCCCGTCTTTGAATTCATTCATTACATCTTATGCGTGGGTGTTCGGATACAGTTGTAAGATTTATTACACATCATTAGATTTTAAAAACCTCATCCTGGGGAACTATTTCTGGGAATCGGCACTAGTGATTTAATTATAGACAATGACAGGTTGTCTTATTAAAATACTTTAATCAGATATAATGTGATCTACCATATGGTGAACTCAACCCACGTGTGTAGTCACATCAAACTGAGTAGAAAGTCTTGAATACGACGTCAAATCGAATCACGTACAATGATCGTGGCTTTTAACGTCTCTCTCAGTGCTTCACATTAACAGCTACACGAAGTGAATTTATGTTTAACTTTCAGTGGAAGCCCATTCACCTACCAAGAGCAAAACTACTCTGACGCCGACATCCGTTAGAATGGCGTCTGCACAAGTGAATGCGTTGAACTTAATTCACCCCTAACCCAACGTGAGTGACAAATAATTCCAACCACGTGAATGAAATACCCTCATGGCGGTAAGTCAGCCAGACGAAAGAAACCAGCGCTGGAACTCTGACGGGGCTAAACATAGAAGACCAGCATGTGCCTGTGAGACCAGATCACACAAGCATGAATGCATAATCAGTATCCATTGATGAAACGTGGGAGTGAATACAGAATCCACTGATATGTGCCCTACAGTGGCGTTGAATTTATTTGCCAAACACAGCGGTTCAAATTCCCATACATGGCAGCTGCATTTAACAGACGGCGCCTGTTAGCATAGGCCTACTCAGAAATAACTAAGTATGCCTGCATGACACTGAAGTCCTTTCTATGCTGGATGATCACGGCTAGGTTTACGTAGATCTTAACCTGCTGAAATTATGTTATTCTCATCAGTGAATGAAACAAGCTACAAAAAGAATGAGGTCATAAGACTAGTGTTTTTTGACGCACTAGTCCGACACTAATTTAGTGTAGGTTAATCCACGAATGATAGCCTGCTGATTATCTTGGGTCTCCTTAACACACCCCAACCTTACCCCAACACTTAATTTGGGAAACAGTTAGTGTTGTTGCATGCCTAATTCCACTTGATCAAGATAGGACAGAGTAATCCTCCGTTTTGCGTAATATTACGTAAGGCCATGTAGTCACTAACTGCAACAAAACATAATGCCAAACTAACGACACCAGTCAATTTACAGTAGAGGACACGATTAGACACATGACATGCCACGCAGTAAGGATGATGAACTTCCATTCCATCATGTCCTTTCAACAAAAAGCGTCGGGATAAGTGCGGACACCGGGGAGCAAGGTCCATTAACCATCCGAAACGGCTAAGTAATTCAACTTCGATAGGGTCATTTTCGCTTCGTATTTCCATCGACACCTTTCGAGATAAGACTGATGAATATGGCAAGAAAGCGCTTGCATGACGGCAGGTGGGGCTCTCGTGTCCCCTTTATGAGCACGTGAGCGCAGAAGGCGGCTCCGGCGGGCGCTCAGCGCGGGAGGATCGGGGTTTGGTGAGAACTGGAAAGAAAAATGAATGCTCTTATAAGAACAGGATGAGCCTTCGGAAGCGTCGAAACAACCGCCGAACTGCGAGGCGAGGAAAGGGAAAAGACGGCCGGACGGTTCGTACAAAGGAGTACCTAAAACGCGAGCTTTTCTCTTTTAACTGGTAGACTGATATTCAGCTGGTATCAGAACCCCCCCCCCCCCCCCCCCCCCCCCCCACCACCACCACCACCACCACCACCACCACTACCACCATCACCAGATCCCTACAAACAGACGCTTCTTCGTGCGTCGGGAAGATTCCAGGACGTCTTGGGTCGAAGTGGGGGTCGGATTGCACACTTTTCGTCTCGTCAGCGTTTTTTTTACATTCGGCGTGTTCTTTTGAAGCGTCGGTAACAAAAAAAAAACAGACGAACTCTGACGTTCAGCACCTTAAAGCGCGGACAGCTTCAACTATAGAGACACTTCTGAATCAGCTGGACAATTTCTGTCGGTTGTCACAGAACTCTTTGTACGTTGGAACCCCCTTCCCGATGTCTGAACCACTGTACAGTCTGTGAGCTCTGAAGAAGTCCGAAATTGATTGTGGGAGAAATCCGAATTTGACTTTTGCGCTCAATATGTACCAGGGGCATATGCAGGTAAGACCTATGTTTTCTGAACACTCATTTTAACCTTGTTATTGTCGTTTATTTCAACGTGCGGGCTGTTTGACCTAAGCTCAAAAGACCCTGGAGATATAGTCGGTTTCTATTCACATATATTCGTACGTATGTAGCCTAGTTCATGTCAAGGACATTTCCACACAGGGGACGTGAGGTAATGATGGCTTAGATACTTGGATAGGTATAGGAGGCAATCGTACACTTCCCCTTGTTTGGAGCGTAATGACAACGCATTCATGTAAAAAGTAATGGTCTATCATGTAATGGTAACTTACAGGTAGTCGGCAAAGTAAAATAAATTAATATCCGAAATAATATCAGGTTAAAATCACTGAACCACCGACTGAATTGTAAAAACGGTGTTGGCAACGAAGTGAAGGGTGGTAAAGAAAACATGCCACCAACATTTACAACACTGTAAATAAATACAGGTGACACTGTCGTGCGCCAATATTTCACTTATGAAAATTATACTTCGCCTGCTCTCATTTTTTAAGCAGTCAAACCCATGCCATGCAGGTGAACGCACCCACGTAGTCGCGCACCTTCCAAATGATGTTCAGGTGACCGGATAAAGGTGGAAAGGCATTTGTTTGCTTGGACCCTATTTCATTCATTCATTCATTCATTTTCTACCGCTTATTCTCGTTAGGGGTCACGGGTGACTGGAGCCTATCCCAGTTACTTCCAGGCCGAAGGCAGGGTACACCCTGGACTGGGGCCAGCTAGGGCTATCACACAGACATTGACAGACAACCATTCACTCACAAAGTCATACACTAGGGTCCAATTAACCTACCACATACATGTCTTTGGACGGTGGGAGGAAGCAGGAGAGCCTGGAGAGAACCCACTGTAACACGGGGAGGACATGCAGACTGTCCCTGCACTGTTGGGAGGCGAGAGCACTAACCGCTCAGCCACCATGCACCCTGACCCTATTTCATCTCATCCCATTATCTGGACCGCAGTGGTCTGGTAAAAAGTCAAGGCAAGCTTTACATAGGCTAATCACTTCCAGTTGAAGCTTCACTGCTCCACTGTTGATGCACGTCTGCTGACAGGAGTTACTTAACTTAAGGTCGTGAGTGAATTATTAAATAAAGAAAAATAAAGATAGGAAATATTTGCGGTTTGCTTCTGAATGTTAAAGGTGGGCCATGAATGATGCAGCTACCATTACAATTCCATAATCTCATATTTTCATGAATCTAAGTTTTTTTCCCCTCAGAAAAACTACAGGTGAATGATTATCATGCATGTCATGAATCATAAAATCGCGTAGAAAAACTTACATTGAGAAATCGATTGAACACTTTGCGTTTTTATGGACCGGTGTGTCATGCCAAGATTATATTATAGCCTCAACTATCTTCTCGGCTGTAGTATGATATATGAAATGCTGTGACAGTATGGGAAATGGAAAGATCCAGGTTCAGCCTATTGAGTCTTCAGTTTTTAGTTGTGCAACAGAAATCTTGAGAGCAGTTCAGAGAGGTGAATATTGGATGAAATGACTTGAGTTCACTGAGACCCAAGGTGGAAAAGTGTTTCTGCTATCAAGCAGCGTGTTCCGCCCACTTACATGTAGATGACTGTTTTGTATTTAGGAAGACATACTGTATGACAACTGTTTGAATGGAAAAACTCTCATCATGGTTCCATTCATCAGAATAGGGGGCCCTACCCATCAGAGGGCCCTAATTCAATGATCCAACTTTGTCAACATGGGTCTGAACTCATTCTGACAGTGTATTTTCCCAGACACACTGTGTATCTGCCAAGGAACAGTAAGAGTAACAGCCACTGGTCTGAACCTTTAATAAATGTCAGACTAAATTAGAATACGCAACTAGGTTAAACAGTCAAACTGCATTGTCAGGCTAATTTATAGTTTCGGTTTCATCTTTTTGATTGGCTAGAATAACCTTCAGCAGACTGGTTTTCAGCTGTGGTTCCAAACTGAAATATTAACCTCCTGCTCTTCGTTTTAAATATCCTTAGAGACTCTGACAGATGTGTTTACTGTCACCCATCTAGAAAGCAACAAACAGTTAAAGCAAAAGAGAACACGCGAGCGTGTGCGTGACCACGTGCGAATGAGTGTGTCGGTGTGTGTGTCGGTCATGTGTTTGGGTGGTGGGCAACCTCCGAGCAGATTAGCCTTTTGTTTTGTTTTTTTGTTTTTTTCCATAGCAGATTATATACAAACAGCCATGTTGTGATACCAAACAAGCGATTCAATTACTTTGATCTGAACTTCCCATTCCGTACTTACAAGCCTGTTGTGCTGTGCTGGGCTCTCATAGCATGCATGTGCCATTGGCTGAGATGCTATGTTTGGAAGGCTACTCAGCCTCCTATGCCCAGCCAAAGGCTTAATCTGGTCTGTCTTTTTCGGTTGGCAGTCTCTCCTGAATGACTTTGGTCTTTATCTAAACACATTTATCCTTGAAGCCCATTTCAAGTGCACCGTAAGTGCACGGTGAGCGATTCTCTTTACTGGTAAATGTGGAGCCAAATTCCACTCAATGTCAACCGTTTCCTCTCCTTACAGAGCGGTTGTTACATGTGCAGTGGCCGAAATACTGCGATTACCTGCCGGCAGGACATGCAAACGTGTTTCGAATGATTTCAGTCTAACCTTTTTTATCGATAAAGTAAAAATAATTCTCGTCATCGCCACACTGACGTACGGGCACCACAGAAGTAAAAATAATTTGTTGGTTGTTTATAATTGTATGCCATCTGTGTGACGTGCCATGCTCTGTGGAGCTACGGTCTGCCTTCCATCTTTCCTACCTTAACAGACAGTTCATTTGCAGTTCGCAATAAGTAGTAGAATTGTTTTGGCTTCAAATGAATCATGGCAACGTGCCTCACTGGATCCTTTTTCTCAGGCATTGGATCTCAGAAATCCAGCCTTCCTCCCCATCTCCCCCTCTGTCCTTTAGGGATCTTCCATACAGCTTTCATGTGCTCCACTAGTCTTTTCCCTCATATACTGTCTACTGTGGTGCCAGTATAAATTATGTTTGGATTCATATTTCCGTAAATAAACGGCATGTTTGTATTGTTGCTGTGGTTAGTGGCGATATGGCTGCCGGACCATATTGGAGAATATTTGTTTTGGCATTATTATTTGTAGTTGTTCAGCTACATTACTTCCTTTTCTTGCCAATTGTGGCTTCTGGTATTGTTTAGGGCAATCTAAACTGTTTGCATGACATTGTTTGGCAAAGGATCTGCTAGTGCATCCTTATCACCACAGTCCACCATCTTTGTATTTGTGCTAAATAGGAAGAAGAACAGTACTTTCAGACTTCACTTTATTGTCTATTATTCAGCGTTTGTGCTTGTTTTACAGTGACATATGTATGCTTGTGGTCTTACAACGATGACAAATATTTTGCCCATTACTTCTTGGGAATGGGATACGTTACCAAAGATGTCTTATACGACTGAACAAGCCATAACAAGTCAGCAGGAATCAGTTAGAGGTTTTTAATTTCTTGTGGACAAAGGAAACTTTTAAATGTGCAACCTACCACAAACGGCCTATATGGTTCCTATATCTATGGGGCGAAAAAAAGAATCTCCACATTGTTTTGGTCCACACAATAACCGTGGAAGCCTAGATTCATGTCATCATCCGTGCCAATCAGTCTTATTGATACTGTGATATCTTGTGGCTTATCTTGACATTTGCGGCAACACATTTACAGCCAATCCAATTCGGAAATGCTTCCAGTTGGATTTCTTTGTCTGGCATCTGAGAGGATATACAGTGGATTTATAGGAAGTGATATTTAGGATTTGCTCATACTTGCTTTGAAAATCAAAACTTGCGTACGTAATTATAAATCTTCAGGATCGAAGACCCTCTCTGATGGCTGAGTTATCTATTTCAATTAGAAACGGCCCAAAGGTCTAATTGCTATTATTAGTCTAATATTTGATTTGATTGGTTTTCTTGGTTGATGTTTGGTTGGTCTCCACTCTAAAGTGTCTACCGTTTTGGTTATGGTTTCTCTTTTAAATCTCTTCTTGAGAGTTCGATTTTTTGCTGTTGACAAATCCAATCAGGAGGACTTATTCCTCCAGTTCTAATAACAAAATAGGTGGCGGTGACGATCAAGCAGTACTAATGTCGACTTTTGGTTCGAGCCAAGAACGAACAGATCTCTATGCGGTAATCTAGAGCTTGGTCAGTAATTGATTGTCTGAATCAGATGGGTTGAGGTTTCACCGGATCCGAAGACCGCCAGAGCCAACATCCCCTCGGAACTGAAGAGCACCGAAGGAGAAACATTGCTTGATAGGCTCTTGAAACAGGAGACATTGCAACCGAGCAATTTCATACTTCCTTTCAGACGCTTCTTTTAAAACGCGTCCAGCCGTCAGATCTAGTGTTCCTGCAGTTCCTTTGACGGAGGTGGGCCAGCTCTGGGGCTTGAGGGGTCTGACAGCTGGCTGGAGCCCGGTGCCTGACAGATGCTAAACCCTATTTAACGAATTGGTGCTCTTTATTAAACCGATTTAATTGCCCTGCCTATTTTCAGGAGGTAGGATAATTAGTTGAATCAGGTGGTTTTCGGACTGGAAGCCTTCAGACAGAACTGTTCTCCTGGGCTCTTGTGGGAAGGAAGCCCCCCAAGGTGGGTTCAGTTTAGCCGCTTGCATGCGGGAAAGCCAACTTGAGGGTAAAGAAGGTCACTTTGTGACATTCATAAGGATCACTGGTATTAGGTACATTTGGGGAGAAAGGGAATATGCTCCTTCGGACTGGACATTTTTAGATTAGATTCAACTTCAACTTTCAGGTCACCCGCAAATCTATTCTTCCTCCCTTTGACAATACAGAATACTAAGTTCTGCCCCATGAAGACAATTCCATCCCAGACAAAGCTTTGTTTGAATCCAGGTTTTCTCACACCTACATATAAAAACATGCACATGGCACAGTCCGGTACATGCCCTTAGCTGTACCGTTAGCGGTGTGCAGCGTCTGCTGTAGCAGAAGAGGCTTCTTCTGTCTGCTGTGCAGAGGTGAGACTCCCACCCACTCCACTGGGGATCAGAGAGACAGCGTCTTGCCAGGGGGTGACAGGCAGTTCACCAGGGCTACTGCAGACGTGTGCGTGAGTGTGAGAGAGAGAGGGAGGGGGAGGGAGGGGGAGGGAGAGAGGGACAGAGACAGGGGGAGAGAGAGTGTGAGAGAGAGAGAGAGAGAGAGAGAGAGAGAGAGAGAGAGA
This sequence comes from Neosalanx taihuensis, assembly GCA_030340665.1. Classification (NCBI taxonomy): domain Eukaryota; kingdom Metazoa; phylum Chordata; class Actinopteri; order Osmeriformes; family Salangidae; genus Neosalanx; species Neosalanx taihuensis. The sequence continues at coordinate 3,435,246 of CM059312.1, read as the reverse complement.
GGGAGGGGGAGGGAAAAAAGGAGAGAGACAGGGGGAGAGAGAGTGTGAGAGAGAGAGAGAGAGAGAGAGAGAGAGAGAGAGAGAGGGGGAGGGAAAGAAGGAGAGAGCGTGTCAGCGAATGTGTGCCTGCCACTTGCCACTCACTCCACTTGCGTGTGTGTGTGTTTTCGAGCTGAGACACTGCACAGTAGACAACACTGGCACGCCCCACATGAAGCCTCTTTAGGCTATGACAGTGTGAACTGAACCTAAGATACCACAAGCCGCCTTTGAAAAGGGCACACGGACACGTGGACACAATACCTCCTGCCTGACTCCAAGGCAACCAAGGAACTTCCTCACATTCCCAACATTATCGATCGCTAGCTCCTCTCCGCAGACCTGCCTGTTACCCAACCAGGTCACCCCTTTTAAAACAGCAATTTGGGATTGATTCAAGCTACATTTGTAGACACAAAAGCTTGGGAACACTTGACCGGGTAGGATGTTGACCAGTCCATATAAAATGACTACATAGAGAAAGAAAGTGTTTTCTTCCGTTGTCGATTTGCTTCACTTCAAATGCCAATTATTTCCAGGGAAACTCTCGACGGTAGGAAAGGTTCATTGTCCTTACAAGTCCCAAGGCTTTTACAGCAGAAAGTAGGCGAAAGCATCTCAGTCTCGAGAGGAAATCTATGGAGATCAGCCCAAGGATCGAACTCCGGCGGCTGAACGGAAGTGTGACCTTCCACTTCTATCAGCGAGGCCCTTCAGCCACTGGGAGACGTGCATGTCCACCACAACATGCTGCTATTACACTGCCAGCTAAAATAATTGCGACTGCCGATTTGACAAGTTGATTGCGGCAGTTCTGGGCTGTTATTTTGCAGCATGCTACGTACTCTCAAGGTTCGTGAGATTATAGATACATGTATTTGATTTTCAGGCTATCTGTTACGTCCTAATTTTATTGCATACGCTGACAAGAGAGAACATTATTCATTTAGCGTCCATTAAATGAGTAAAGGTAAATGTAAACATTATCCTGGATGTAGACAAACAAATGATACAAAGCATCATCTAAACGTCCTCCCTGAAAAGCACTAAGAATGAAAGATGAAAATAAGAGTGCTTGTCTTGGAGTAACTTATCCTGAGGAGTAGATTTTTTCGATTGGTTGGTTACTTTAGGCACAGGCTTTATTCAAAACAATCCACAATTGAAAGACAACTAGACGTAGCAAACACTCCAACAGAGAAGCTCTGAGGCGAAACCTTCCTCATCGAGAACAGAAAACACCCAAAAGCCAAAAACAAAAAACACAAGAGCACACCAAACAGATTCCAAAGCATTCTAAAGAGAGCCCGAATGGGTATTGATTTTAATACCATTAGGATTTTCAGAGGGTAATGTCACATTTCAAAGTCAACAGATCAAATCTACAAAACCCAAAGGGTGATCATTGCCAAGATAAGTAAATGTCATGCTTGCATCTTTCCAGAACCTTCTCTGAACATAGCATTACACACAGCTTTAGCTCTACTCTATAATCCTTACCCCAACCCCCCCCCCCCCCACACACACACACACACACCAGCCCACTGTATACTTGTAGAGATCTGAGGAGGCTGGATGGCTTGCCATCCCACTTCAAAATAACCACAGGGAAAGGCACAGGGACCCCCCCCTCCCCCCCATATTGCCTAAGCTATACTTCAGCCTCAGAGCAAGGGAATGTGAGGGGTTAACGCGCAATGCAATCAAATGTGTGACGCAGGTAGCTGAGATCTGATGGCTCTTCGAGTGATTGCCCGACAGATAATTAGGGAGCAAAAGAACATCCCGGAGAGATGTGCAATCCAGATCAAGGACTCTCATAGTCTGCATTCCGTATATCTTTCCGATCCTTGTCTGATCCTCAGGGCTATAGGCTTGGAGCTTAGCGCCACAGTATACGCATCCTGTACATTTGCTACAGTATTAATGCCACGTTTACATTCACGGTAAGTGTTTCCTAGCCATAACTATCCTTCAATGGGATGCTAAGATTGGTCACGTCCATGAGGAGCAGCTATACTACTGTGCGTGTGTGTGTGTGTGTGTGTGTTTGTGTGTGAGCTGGAGGATTTTGAGCAAGTCTTCTACATCATTATTTAACTGTTGAGCAAGCACAAACTAGGGTCGACACACAGCTTCCCAAATCCTGTTCCTGGACACCCATCGTTTCACTTAAACTCCAATTTCACTAAAAGATTTTGCTGCAAAAAATCGTATTTTTAGAAACAGGTGTGTTTCTGTCCAAACGCATTTGCACTGAAGGCCGGTGGAAAGTAGCTGACAGCCATCAGTAGCGACCCAGCGAGTTCTCCACTCAGCATTTACTGAGTACTTGTGGGGAATTTGTCCCCATGTGGTTCTTCAACCTGCTCTTCCAATTGTGCTCCCAGGTCTGAGGTCTTTAGCAATGATGCACAGGTGTCGTTTCCTGGCTGGCTAATAGCCTAACGGGTAGAATTATGTATTCCTGAAAAATAAATGATGGCTTTACAATTTAGAGATCATTTTTGTGAGATATGCCAAGTATATTCTGCAGGTTATGAGGCTTATCAAGGCAATTCAGTTGACACATGCCTTGTGAAATTGCCAGAGACAAAGCAAACTTTGTATCTCGTTTTCAAGAAAACACTCAAGTCCCTCATTAGCGGATGGACATGATTATTCACTTCAATGTTCTTATTGATTTCTGTGTGCTAACTCTCTTACCTCAGGATCCAAAGTAACGTCACTAAAAACTGGTTGTCAGATCAACCAGTGGCCTCCGATTATGGCTTCTCAAACTTTCCACCCCCCCCTCCTTTGAAAAAATATAAAACACAATACTTCTCCCTCCTCCTTACTATAATTACACCATCCTCTATCTCTAAGCCCCCATCACTCCTCCGCAATGATGCTGCGCCTCGTCCCACCACTGGGCCAGCTAGCGTTAGCCAGCTAGCGTCCACAGGAGCCGGCGTGGTGTTTGTACGCTGGATCGTTAGACTCGTGGAGAGAGTCCCCTGAGCCACACTGCATGTCTGCTTGCCCAGAAACTAGGCCAGACCCAGAGCATCCCCCTTCCTGGCCTTGGAGAGTGGTGTGGGGGGGTAGGGGGGAAGGATGCAATGCTAGCTCATCCATCTCTCGCTCAACCGCGCCCCCCCCCCCCCCCCCTCCCCATTCATAAAAGTCGCCCTCAGACAGATAATTAATTTGCCCTCGAAGCTAGCTCCTTGTCGCGAGGACAAAAAGGAGCTTGTATCTTGTTGTTCGTCGTGGGAGACAGATTTCCTGCAGAATATAGGTTAGTGCCGAGGAGAGGTGTTGAACAAACCGTTTTAATGGCTCGCTCTGTTGGATACAATGGCGTTTTTTTCACCCCGGAGGAATGAGAGTTTCAATTTACGTGACAAGATATGAAATAATGGGGGCTTTTCATTTTCATAATAAGCACAATCACATCACAGTTATACTGTTCGTGGCCTGCTTGCTGCGAAAGAGAAGATGGCAGAGAGGAAACAGGTATCCTGGCACCCATGTAACCTTCAGGCTAAGCAAATATTCATGCACTCTGACACTGTGGAATTCGGCTATCGCAAACCCACATCCTCCTCTCATCGAGTCGTGACTTTCAGTGCGCTGAGAACCATTTTCATTCGTTAGGTCTCTCCTTTTTAATCAGCAGGACTTAACAATTCCTTTTCTTCAGCCCTCAAGTCGACACAATAGCTGTCTCCGAGAGTGGAGCAAGCTTGGTAGATGATTGCAGATGGCAAAAAGAAAAAGAAAAAAGTGAATCGCTCTCAGTCTTCTTATCATGTAATTAACATGGATCCTCACCTAGCAATTAGACCCCCGCTCAGCATGGCAGTGATGAAAAATAACGATAAGGAAAAAGATCCTCTCGTGGCCGCCGTCCTGCTAACGAACGCCTGGGAAAAGAGAAAACAACCAGCGCAGTTTTCAGATGAAAGGGAGGATACGTAAACAGGAGACGCTCTAATCCCTCGCTAAGCCCCCCCCCCCCCCCCCCCCCCCCCAACCTCACCGAATTAATTTAGAGGGGCTTGTTTTGTTCCCTGCGAACCAATCATTTGTCTTTCTGACGTAACGCCGCGTGGCAAAACTTTTTATCTTGGATGTTACGGAGGGCGTTTCAAAGTTCGGAAATCGTTACAGAACATGAAAAAGAGCTTGTCGAGGAGAGACCTTCGAAACATTCTGGTTCTGTGTTCCAGGGGAGTCCCTTAACGATGGAAGGACGTCCCACAGGAAACATCCCTCTCCTGTAACCTATTGATATCTCACCAGTAACCTTTCTAGCTCATTCTCCATTGTTAAAACGGTCTGCACTTTACTCTCACTGTCTCTCACAGAGCGCTCAGCTGCATCGGAAATCCCTGAACGCCAAACAAATGACAATGGGGGCGAATGATCCCTTCTTGAAACCATGAAACACAAGCTAGAAACGGTAGCTGCGGTAGCAGAGAGGCTGTACCTGTACAGATGGGCTGCGGCTCAGAGTTCAAGGATAGACCATCTGAGAGCACCCGGAGGGAGGAGCCAGGAAACCCTGTTAGTTAGCAGGGGCCGTGCTTCCACCGCAGCTGCCCCTCGGAACGCCCATCTGCTGCCGCCCGTGCGCGCGCATGGTAGCGTGCGTGTCTTTTAACAAGCTTGTGTCCAGTGTGTGTCCCGCACGGAAGCGTGTTTGTGCGTCTTTTATTGTCCTTTTGTGTGTGTGTGTGTGTGTGTGTGTGTATAGGGTGGGAACGTGAGTTTGAAAGCAGAGGATAACGGCTGGTGCCCGCGTTATTAATATTGCTGTGCGGGGCAGGGGCAGGGCCGGAGGCGGGAAAGGGTGCCGCAGGAGAGGTCAAATCCCCTGGTTACTGCCCTTTCCTTGGACGAATGAAATACGGGGGTCTGGCAACTCTCATTCTGTGTTCTCCTTACAGAGAGACAAGCAAAGAGACCAGAGAGAGAAAGAGACCAGTCCAAACCAAAGACAGAACAGTGTAGGGAGAGGAAGAAGGAGAGGACAGAGTCAAGCGCGATCAATGAGGAGGCAGATAAATAGGTTCCACGGGAGGAGAGAGATAGAGGAGGAGAATAGAGGGATGTTTTGTCATTAAGGGATTTATCTTCCCTAGTGAGTAGTTTCTCGCCTCTGGACGCTCGCTTTTCTCTTACGCTGTCACACAAAGGTTGCCCTGGTCATTTCCCTATTCACCCTGCTCTGCCCTGCCTCCATCCATCCTGCCCTGCCTCCATCCATCCTGCCCTGCCTCCATCCATCCTGCTCTGCCTCCATCCATCTTTGGGAGTGAGGCAGAAAGCTGCAAAGCGAGGCAGAGTGAGGCAAAACGAGGCAGAGCGAGGTTGAGCGAGGCAGAAGGAGGCAGAGGGAGGCAGAGGGGGGCAGAGGGGGGCAGAGTGAGGCAGAGGGGGGCAGAGCGACGTAGAGGCAGAGCAAGGCTGAACATGCAGGGCAGCCGCTGGTAAGGATGGCATCAGCTTGTTTTTCCTTTTGTCTTTGAGCTTCCCCTCCCTAATCCCCACACACACACCTGGAGCTCCCAGGTGGCAGGAGCGCCAAAGGGCCTCACGAATACTGCGCGTCCCTTCGTTTAAGAATAAACGCCAAAAGGAGGAGGGATGGTGCTGGTGTCCGTTGTTGGTTTAAATTAGACCGTGTGCAGTCTACAGACTAGCTCGTTGTTGGTTTAAATTAGACCGTGTGCAGTCTACAGACTAGCTCGTTGTTGGTTTAAATTAGACCGTGTGCAGTCTACAGACTAGCTCGTTGTTGGTTTAAATTAGACCGCGTGAAGTCTACAGACTAGCTCGTTGTTGGTTTAAATTAGACCGCGTGCAGTCTACAGACTAGCTCGTTGTTGGTTGAAATTAGACCGCGTGCAGTCTACAGACTAGCTCGTTGTTGGTTGAAATTAGACCGCGTGCAGTCTACAGACTAGCTCGTTGTTGGTTTAAATTAGACCGTGTGCAGTCTACAGACTAGCTGGTTGTTGGTTGAAATAAGACCGCGTGCAGTCTACAGACTAGCTCGTTGTTGGTTGAAATTGGACCGTGTGCAGTCTACAGACTAGCTCGTTGTTGGTTTAAATTAGACCGTGTTCAGTCTACAGACTAGCTCAAGTGCTCACAATACAGGATTCTAAAGGACATCTCGGAAGTTCTTCAAATGAATGAATTGTTGGCAGAATACTTTGTAGTTGCAGCACTGGTGTAGTTGGTTTAGTGAATGCAGTTTCTGTGTGGTTGCGCGCGTGTATGCGTAACTCTGCAAGCTTCCTATTACCACAAAGAAAAAGGTGACACACACACACACACATAAAAAAAAATCCAATGAGATTCCATTTTCAACATATTACATTATAAAGAGGGGCTACCGCTTATCTCAATATTGACAGTTCTCATAATCACTTGTGAGAATGGAACTTTGGCACTAGTTGCACAAATCAGAACTGCTGACTGTGTGTGTGTGTATGTGTGTGTGCATGTGTGTGTGTGGAGTCCATGTGGTCCATGTTGCTTTCCTAGTGACAGTGTCACCTAACTATCTACAGGACGCCTCTCTGAATCAGCTTCTTTCTTACTGAGCCATTCATAAGCGACAGATGCTTGGCAAATTACACTATAAATATGTGAGGATTCATTTAGTCATTTATATATACACAGCATATGTAAATTAAATATGTAAACTACTATTCAAACATGGACACTGTTTTAGATTACAGCAGCTGCAATTATGGATTTAGGAGCTACACATAGTTTTATAGCTTTGAAAGAGTAACTTTTCGGATGAATTAAATGTTGTATTAAATGTTCTGTACTAAATTGTGTTTATTATGTACTGTACTGTCACAGAAGATAAGAAAGAAGACATTTCCAATCATGCTGTGCTTATTTTAGAAGAACGTGTAATGATGTTGTATATGAAACCCTAACTCACAGTAATTACTTTTCAAGGTTGATTCTAGCCAATTAATCCGGTTAGAGGCATCCAAGTGAGACTTTGGAGGAGGTGTACTGAGAAATGAACCAAACACGGAGTGAATCATTCATATTGGAGTCAGGCGTAGACCCATCAAGAAGGTTGTTCACAGATCACCACTGGTTCGGTCCATGTTATATAAACAGAGAGATTCTTGAGTGTATCGCATGAGGATCTTTCCAGGCTACCAGCTGTCTGTGAAAAGGCTGCTTGGGACTGGGACTTCCTCGTTAGAGAGAGTGCAACGGAACGCACGGAGCAGCTAAAAGAAAGGTCAGAGAGAAGGGTTGTCTACAATTGTGGGCGTCAGATAGCTCAACGGTTAAGGTGTTGGCCTCATGATCGGATGGTTGTGAGATCGAGCCCCGGCTGTGGCTATGTGACGTTGTGTCCTTGGGCAAGGCACTTCACCCTACTTGCCTCAGGGGGAATGTCCCTGTACTTACTGTAAGTCGCTTTGGATAAAAGCGTCTGCTAAATGAATACATGTAAATTGGGTGCAGTGAAGCATTGAAAGAGGGGTAGACCTTCCAAAATGGACAATATCGTATTCACGAATGATCTTTCACCTTCAGAAATGACAGTCAAAATATTCAGACTGCACATTCGATGCCACTGTACCACAACCTTTTCTTGACTGAATTACTTTTGCGCGATAGGAAACGCTCTTGTTTTTGAATTTTGGGCAGCCTCCCTTTTAACACCATACAATCCTCATTTTCACCCGAGTTCCTCTCGTAGAGTTGAACCTCCCTTCGTCTCCTCTTCTGCACCACCTCTCTGTCTCCCTCTCTTCTTTGCAACTGTATCATGTCAATTAAAGCCAACCCTCCAGCTATGCAGCCAGGGAAAGGTCAGTCAGGGCCTTAATCTTAGCTGAGGCTCGCCTTGACAGAGGGAACAACAAGCAGCCCGTCGCGTATTAATCCCACTTCCTGTCAGGTTCCTCTGCCATGGCATTCCCTCTGATCCATCGATACTTCAGATCACGAGAGGAAAAACTACAGCTGTGTCAAACAATAGTATGTCATTTCACCTGATCTAATGTATTGTGTGTTGTATCTCTTGCTTTATATTCACAATCGTTGTGTTATGCATTTATAGTTCTTCCTTCGGCACTTATTGGTTCTCATGATGTATGATTCACGATCTAAAAATCCGACTGTGTTCGGAGTCTATCACGTTGCTTTGCTCAATGACTGATGCTCTTTGTAAAAGCTCTCTCTCGGAAGTCGCTTTGGATAAAAGCGTCTGCTAAATGAATAAATGTAAATGTACCGCCTTAAAAAAAAACTTTCCTCCACGAGCCCTCTTACTACTGGATAATTCTGTTTCATAATATTGAGCTTCCCTGCTTCAGCGACTGTTATAGCCCGTATTGTCTTTAAATAAATGAGCTGTGAAGATATTCAAACAAACGTTATTGCCTTCGTGTCTCGGATTGGAATTTTCATTTTAGCATCGCTGTCTGCGGCCTCATTCCATAATGACGAATAAAAGAAATGCTTCTCAGACCGGGGGGATTTTCTCCTGTGTCAAACTCAAATCTGCGATGACGTTCACCCTGTCACTGGAAAGAGAGAAACGTTTGGGAGAAGAGCGACCTTTTACATGCGGATCGATAGACTATCGAGACCCTGTTCTAAAACCCTAGTGTTTTGTGCAAAGTGGAAATGCAAGATTTCCCACGATCTTTCCTCTGAATCTGTATCCCTGTGGTGTATCAATGGTATAAATGAGATCCCAACAAAGTCATTGGAAACACTGGGTCATAGTAGGACAATGTGTGCACGCACGCGTCAACAATGCCTTCCAGTTTATAGACCAGGGGTGTCTAACTCGTGCCATCGCGGGCCGAGAGGGTGCAGGTTTTCGTGTCAACCAAGCCCCTACACCAGCTGATTTCACTAACGAGTTTCTCCACTTAGTGAAATCAAACTCGTAATTGAAATCAGCTGGTGTAGGGGCTTGGTTGACACGAAAATCTGCACCCTCTTGGCCCGCGATGGCACTTGTTTGACACCCCTGTTACAGACCATGGCATTTGATCCATTAGATTGTAGTTATGTTCTAAAGAGTACCTTACAGCTCTTAGCAATAAAAGCCAAACAATGTAACGTTTGGTGCATTTATCGTACAGCGCAATCTGACGTGAAACAGCTACGTAAGTGAGGGATTTTGAGCGCTTTAATGGTGGGAAAGACCAGCGATGAAGCCTGTTTCCCTATCTTCCCTCCTTCAGAAGCTGGGCGTGAATGGCTGTTGCCGTCCCTAATCTGTTTTCCACATGTGAGGCCACAGACAGTCCGTCAGATACGGAGGCCCCAGGCATGAAAACAGCCCTGTCAGAGAGCGATCGTCACCCTGGCTCCGGAGCCCTTAGAAAACAGCACACTCGTCAAAGCCATGTTCTCTGGAAAAAAGAACGGACGAGGGCCAATCAGAATCTCTTTCATCACCAAGGTCGAGAAGCGAGAAACTGCAGGAGTACGCATGAGAACTGCTCGGCCCGGAAACATCCGAAACGAGGCGGTGAATAAAAATAAAACATAACAAATATATATTTGTACAGCCCTTTTTACAAGCATTGCAACAAAGGGCTTCACATATGGCCATAGAACTGCCCCTCGACCAACCTCAACCCTCAAAGAACACCATTGCATGTTTCCAGCGTGTTTTTACGGAGGGAGAATTAGCCCGCAGATGGCGTGCACGTGGGATAGAGGAGACGAGCAGCTGCTGTTTCTCTGCACCTGGATGAATTTTGAGCTTCCGTCAACATCAATGGTTGTCGGGAGGTCATCTATCCTTTTACGGATTTCTTTTGATTGGAACAGAGGAGTAATGATCTGTGCACAGCCTCAAACACACACACACACACACCTCCACACACACACACACACACACACACACACACACACACAAACACACACACACACACACTGAGTTGTTTGATGGAGAATAAATTCAAGGCATGAGATCATTTCCTCAAAATATAAAGATCTGTACCCCTTTAAAATAATGCTACGAGCGAATTGTGGGGAAACTTCTTTCCGGGTAGAATAATCAACATTGCCAGACAAGTGAAGGAGTGCCGACTAAAGTCATCTTCAAACAAGAGCAGCCAAAGAGAGCCGCTAAGTGCACAACGATGCTCTAATGTTCCCAACAGACTACAAGCATACACAAGGTTAATGGAAGAAAAAGTAGCGTCCAATTGGATTGCAGTCAATTGGGTGCAAAGTGCCATGCCTATTCCTGTCGTTCATCCAAAGCATTCTGGGGAAATGTTTCCAAACTGTATGAGGAGACTTGACTTAAACAGTTTCTCTCCCATCTCCATATTTCAAAATGTCGGTTGTCTATGGTGAAAGAGGGATTCTCTTTCCAGATCAAAATGTCACACGGTGAACCGTTTCATTGAAAATCCATTTGAAGAGAGACAAATGATTCCAGTGACGTTTTAAGTAATTCATGCGAAGTAGCATTATGTCACCATGACAAATTGTCGTTGCTCAGACATGAAATAACAAATTATGTTAGAGTATTTATAGTAGAGAGAGAGAGAAAGAGAGAGAGAGAGAGAGACAGAGAGATAGTTGATAGAGACAGCGATATTCCTGTAGCCTGTTTGTGCCTGGTGTTCTGCATTATGCTCTAATAGATTTTCAAAGTGTTTACTTAATCATTTCAATCTGCCTGTGATGGCCCAGAGAGCTTCTCGCTCCAATTCTGCTGATAAGGCAAATAGCTCTCGAACAGACGCTCGCATTCTGTACTAGTGCGAAACGCTGGAGGTACTCAACTGAACCCATCAAGCTGCCTACTGTCTACCTCTGAAATTCCCACTGGCAGGTAACACAACACAGCCAACGCAACCACGTAGCCCACTTGGAAGCAGATGAGATGTTACTTCAAACACGCCGCAAGATAGGTGTCGGTAAACCGAATACAGCATATTTTCTCTCAGGTTGCGGTCAGCGATGACGTCTTTTGCCTGCCAACAGTAGATCTATATTTACGTTTATTCATTTAGCAGACGCTTTTAATCCAAAGCGACTTACAAGAGAGAGCTTTTACAAAGAGCATCAGTCATTGAGCATAGCAACCTGATAGACCCCGAACACAGTGGGTTTTTTAGATCGTGAATCATGAGAACCAATAAGTGCCAAGAGAAGAGCTATAAATGCATAACACAACGATTGTGAACACAAAGCAAGAGATACAACAACAACACCGGCAAGTCACCAGATCTGGACTGAATCGCAACGTCAACCAACAGCCGTCAGCATCTTTCTCATTTGCACAGCAGGGCCCTTATCCATTCAGGTGTGTTGTCCCAAAACAAAAGCCAGACGGGGGGCCACAGGTCCCCATTTCTCAGCGGAGGGTGCGAGAGGTGTAAGGCTGACGCCAGCAGAAAAGTGAATTCCCCTGTTTCCCCTACCGATGCTGTTTTCAGATGCTTTTAATTGGCCAAAGTCACTCAAGGTAACCAGGGCGGCGCCTTGGAAACGGGATTACAGCAGGTGAATCGCAAACAAACCGTCCGCCGGGATCACGTGTGTGTGTGTGTGTGTGTGTGTGTGTGTGTGTGTGTGTGCTGAGTTCGTCCGAGAGAGGGCTAACCGAATTAAAGCACAGAGGCGCACTAAGATTGAAATATCCCTTATGTTTTGAGTGCAGAAGGACACTCCCATAGTTTGGTTGAGAGGCAATGTTAGTGAGTACCAGATATTGAAACCTGAATTATGTACGGTGCTGTACTGTATACAGTATGTAGCCACGGTTGTCATGGAGATAAGTGTTGCATGTAAACAGAGGCCGTCCTTGAATGGCCTGATGAAAATAGCACTTTTGATTGGCGGCGCGGCGACTCTCCCTCTTAACAACTGTCTGACACCAAGTGTGAGAGTTTTTCCTTCACATCCAAAATAGAACGAGGTATATTTAACCCCAGCTGCGGTCCTTTTTTTTCTTTTCTTTTTTTCTTTTTTTTAACTGAGATGTCTGTGTTAAGTTTCAGCTATCAGAAAGGAAAGTATCCCTCCAGTCAACTCATTAGCATATCTCCTGGGAATACTTGACCCTTTGAAGTTGCGACGTACTGTTCCGCGTTTGAGTTTTCTCGACATTTCGAAATGACTGTTTTACGACTCGGACAATAACGGTACTAAACCATATCCTGTATTATTTGTGGATAGATTACCTTCTATTAGATCTACCAAAATCAGATGTATGGTCCATTAACATGCCGTTTCTTTCTTACAACAATACTCTCTGACTCATACTTTCCTTTTTTATCCCATGATGAAGACCTAGTCCCATTTTCTTAAGAAAACATTATGGGCATTTCACTAATGATTTGGCTTTATAGTCAGGCCATTACCATGGTGAGCCATTGGCCCCATAACTCACCAGCATCATTGCTCTTTATTAGTCTCCAGCCGAAATGTTGACAGGTATTGCTTGGCGATGAAGACTATGCTCCCATTCCCATAAGGCTCATGGCATAGCATATTTTTCTTGCCACCACCAGGGCCTTAGTCGGCACCTCTGTGGCCCCTTGTTTAATGGCCAGAGAGCGAGAGACAGAGACAAAGAGCGAGAGAGTCAAAGAGAGAGACAGAGAGCGAGAGAAAGACAGAGAATAAGCGAGAGAGCGTAGGTGCGAGAGAGAGAGAGCGAGAGACAGAGACAAAGAGCGAGAGAGTCAAAGAGAGAGACAGAGAGCGAGAGAAAGACAGAGAATAAGCGAGAGAGCGTAAGTGCGAGAGAGAGAGAGCGAGAGCACAGCTGCTCAGATCGAGGACAGCAGGAGCCCAAGTGAACGACAGGAGCGTCAGATGAGAACAAATTGCCAATTTCTGGACTTGCATCGGTAATCAAGTTACCCCCCCCCCCCCCCCCCCCCCCCCCCCCCCCCCCTCAGCACGGCCCAGCGACGGGCACCTTCAGATCACTCCACCGTCCTCACAGTTAGAAACTGCAGTCCAGGCAGACAGACCACACCAGCCGGCAGTACTGTATAGTGAAATGGGTTCAGCAGGGAAGCTAGTCAAAAGGCTGGGGTTTAAAAAAAAAGTGCCTTGAAGTTCCTTAATGGCCAGGTGAAAGTGGGAAACAATACTGGGGGGGAAGGAGGGGGGAAGCGGGGGGGGGGGGGGGGGGGGGGGTTTGACGGTGAGGTTGTGCATTACTGGGAGTGTCTGTCTCTTGTTCTCTGACACAAGTTTCCTCCTCGCCAGAAGCCGCCATCGATCTTTCATGTGGTTTCATGCTCTTACACCGATATTAAAAACTCTGCTCAAGCAAAAGACAGAAAGCCTCAGGTTCGGTCTTAGATTAGATTAGATTCAACTTTATTGTCATTACACAGGTACAAGTCCAGGGCAACGAAATACAGTTACCATCCATCCAGAAGTGCAAAAAAGTTATTAACAACAGAATATAATAAATATGGGTATACTCAGAATATACATATTACGAACAGTATAGTCAGTATATACAGGGTATGTACAGATTCAATCAGGGTATGTACAGATTCAGATTAGACAAGCAGAAATTACCAGGTAGCATGTATGTACAGTTAGTGCAAATGATGCAATTGAACAAAATGAACAGATGTGCAAAGTGAACAAAATGTGAACAAAATGTGAACAAAATGTGCAGGTGGTGCAGTAACAGATGTGCAGATGTGCAAAATGGACAGATAGTGCAACTTACGGATACATTTCCATTTAATTATTTAGCAGACAGTGTTATCCAGAGCCACTCACAGTAAGTACAGGGACATTCCCCCCTGAGGCAAGTAGGGTGAAGTGCCTTGCCCAAGGACACAACGTCATGCAGCCACAGCCGGGAATCGAACTCGCAACCTTCCGATCGCGAGCCCAAAACCTTAACCGCTGTGTCAACTGACTCCATACAACATATTTCAGAGAGATTTCCCAAATGCACAATGGCTTGTTCTTTATTATCGGATGAATGAACCAGATATCATGCTATAGAGGATATAGCATACACTATACGCTACATGATGGCAAAACTGCTGACCGGGTATTCAAATTCAGATTCAGATGACTTTATTTATCCTGGGGGAAACTCCTTCGCAGCAACGGCACACAGTCTCGCAAAAGCACACAGGGGTAAGGGCGTGAGGTAAAAGATTAGAAAAGTGTATACAGGGATAGAGGGGTGGGGGCAAAAAAAGTACAATAAAAACGGTAGGTGAATCCACACTCGTTAGTCTCCTGAAAGCCAGGCTGAATTTACGTGTTGTAGTTTTGCACCCCGTCAAATTGCCAAGTTGATAGGACGGAGAGATGTGTGACGAGTGGTTTACGTCTTAGAGACAAACAGGACCTTAGGTCCTTCGCATGCACAGCCTTACAGGTGGTGTTATTGGTGCCGGCTTGTGACTTTGGTACGCTAGGGTCGTCGCAGGACAATCTCACCCTGACCCTCGCTCTGATTGGACGCCCTCAGGAGCAGCTGCAGCGATGAGGGAAATGAAGAACTGCGATGAGAAACACGGGCCGACACGACAAACACTCGGAGTTTCAATCGGCGCCATTTAATATGAACATGCGCCAATTTTGGGTTGTTTAAGAAGAACAGGGTACATCAAACACTGAACTGGGTCTAATTCTCCTTCGGTTTGTCTTTGTGACTTCAATCTCGCATATTTGTCTTGGGGAAAAGAATAGCATGCTGTCTCTTTTCACTAAGATGGAATGTGCTGAATCGAGGAGAAACATTTAACCAAGGAACAGACTTGAATTTCAAGGGCTGGCTGAACAGATGGTTACTGTACACTTTGGTTTCATCTGTCTAAGAGAAGCTTCATCCATCCCGTGTCATGATGGACATCTGCTCCGTAGATAAAGCACAAGACGAAGAGGGACATGGGCGGCCGGCATACCAGCTCATTTCAATTAGGCTCAGACGCCAAACTGCATGACAAATGGCGTCAGGCGAGGAAGACATACAGTGAACCCTCGTTTTTCACGGGGGTTACGTTCCAAAAAGAACCTGCGATAAGCGAAATCCGTGAAGTAGAAACCATATTTTTTTTTAACAATTATTCATTCATTAAATACTCTATTATATATTAAAACCAAAGAACAAACCCTTTTTACAGGCCCAAGCATTTGTTTAACAAATAGAAAGTACTGTATCCTGTAAACCGCAACTTTATTGCTGCACAGGTTTGTGTTGGAGAGACTGTGCTGACAATGCACGATGCAAATCCGTGAAGTAGCGAAACCTTGAAAAGGGAACCGTGACATAGCGAGGGTTCACTGTAATACCATCAAACTCTGACTTAAATACCGCGCACATGACACACAACTGCTGTGCTCAAGCTGAAGCTTTTCATCCCCGGTCACATTAAATGACCTGGTCGCGTTCTTGGC
The DNA here is from genome assembly GCA_030340665.1 of Neosalanx taihuensis. Taxonomy (NCBI): domain Eukaryota; kingdom Metazoa; phylum Chordata; class Actinopteri; order Osmeriformes; family Salangidae; genus Neosalanx; species Neosalanx taihuensis. Next base: position 3,419,793 of record CM059312.1, on the reverse strand, counting down.
ACTTCCCCTTCCCTCCGGTTTTTGAAGCTGTAAAAGCAAGTCAGCGGTCTCCCTAATCATGTTGCCTTTGTAGGACTAGACACACGCTCATAAATACATTAGCCATCTGCCAAGACCAAAGGCAGCGGCACGGTCCCGGGCCGGACACGCTCATTCGTCATGCTAATTTGCTCCTCGGCGCACCCCGTCGCCCTGCCCTCCCCAGGGAAGATAAGAGTAATGATATGCAGCGTTTGCTTGTTTATTTTAAAACTAAACACACCTGCTCAGCCAGCTCGGAAGAGAAATGGTATCCCGCATTGTCACAGGCAAACTCGCGAACACAAACACAGTTTGTTACGGGCTAGACGGCGCCCGCAACCATTGAGCGAACGGATATTCAGACTTTGATCAAGACCATGGCTGTTCCGATGAAAAATATGAACCTAAGGGAGGTTGTACAATACTGCATTAAACTCTGGAGGCGATAACAGGACCATTAGTCCAGATGAAAATGAGGTTTGCTGGTCCCTGTCGGACGAAACGCAGAAAGAAACGAAAGGAATCAGCAACACAAGGTGTCATACAGTCAAGTCATGAACACGCACTGCTCTGAATTTCTCCCGGTCCACCGCGACATGCAGAAAACCAGGGAGAAACAGATCATGAATAATAAACGAACGCTGTCAAGTTTACATGGCTTGGGGTACGTACTGACAGGAAGTTCCGGACGTGACCGCGAAGATCGTGTGTCACGGGTTACAGAGACTACCATCCACATTCCAGCGCACCAGGGAGAGCCAGGTTCCAAATGTTGGAGTCCTTCCATCTACCCGAAGACGGAACAAGAGGAACCAGAGCGAATGGATCCAGGGGAACCATCTATATCTCAATTTGGTTGAAGAGGGAGGGAGGACCAAGCCACGTCTATTATTTGGTTCCACACCACCTGACAAGCAAGGCAACCTTCCCAAGAGAATAGATGAAAGGGGGATGGGGGGGTGGGGGGTGGATGGGGGGGGGGGGGGGTGAGGCAGAGCAGGGGAGAACCTCAGCTCAGTGTGGTTAAGTGTATCGAGGACACCATGGATGGTTATAATCAAATCTATTTGGTTCACTATGACGTTAAAATAGGGTGTGTTACAGCCAATGAGATTTGACTTGATTCAAAGAAATGTAGGTACACTGAAATGTCAGCCTTGGTTATGAGCGTTGCCAATGGTGAAGAGATGATGGTGAGCATTTACGGAAAGGATAGAACAAGCATGTCTATTTGACACTCTAATTAGTTTTGTAATCCCCCTCTCTCAGTCATACATTGTATATACCTCAAGCTAGACGCCTTTTGAACATGATGCCTGTACATTATCCCTCAGTTCGAAACAACATCAATCACCATCTTATCCGTTATTATTAGCTCTCGTAATGTCAACAAACTGATGTTGAAAGTGTTCAGATCATTATCAAAATTTTTCCTGACAAATTACATTCCAGTTGGTTCATGTGCCAGACAGACCATCGAGCCCTCAGCCTGCCAGACATTTACTTTTCAGAGCTTTCCGGAACGAGCACTTGACATTTCCCACTGTATCTATAGTCGACACTTCCAAAGACTGTTCATTAGGCGCTCTAGAAGGAGGATTTACAGTACTGAGATCAATATTCATTAACAAAACAAAAGCACCAGGCGGATTAGCTTCTTCTCTCATGAGCCGGATGTGATCCGTACGCAATCGGTATGTCAGTCAAAACAGACAACTTTTTTTTCACATACAATGTGTGGCATGCATTTTTCATGAACCTGAGGTTGCGTTCCATGTTCATGTTACAAGGCCAGATAGCGTATTGAAGTCATAGAACATGACTCCTCACCGGCTGAGTATCAGGTTCTCCTTCTGGGGTTTTTGTACATTGCAGTTTGTTATTGAATGCTCCGGAACGTGCTGTTGCTGTTGATTAGCTGGATTTCATTTGGAACCATTTGAGTCTATGAGGATTCTTATTTATTAAAACCAGACAACAATGCAATTCAAAGTCTAGTATATCGGACGTATTTCTGGGCTACATCTGGTACAGAACAAAATCTCAGTTTTATAACATACTGTAAACTGAATTTCACATCAAATATTGCTACAGGGATCTTTGAGATCATGGATTTTATGTTCCATTTATTGCTGTAGGTGATAAAAAAGAGAACGATCATTTGAACTAATGCATGCTTCTATGTGACCGTCTTAGCAAAATCTTTTCAGTGTTGGCTGCACAACAGAGTTAATGGCGAAGGGCAGAGTACGCACAGTGTCATGTTTATCCCCCTGTGAACCACAGGGACACTGCCATGGCCGGTATAGAACGGCTCTTTTCTGATGAAAGGGTTGAAATTCTAAGTGTACCTTGCAGACGTGTTTGCTGGCCTGAAAAAGTCAATTTGGAGCTTTGAAGAAAGCTTTATCCTTTTGTTTAGTACCTTTATTGGCCTTTTTCTGGTTTGTTGTTATTGAAGAGTAGTTCAGACCAGATCTGAGGTCAGAGTAGAAGGAAAGGGTTTTGGGCTTGGGCTTTTTGAGTTAAATGTATACCCCTGTTAAAGGTTTTCAAGCCGAGACTTTATTTAATGATGTTGAAGAATGGCTGAGTGTCTGAAACCATACCTCACCACAGTTCTGTGACTTTTGAAGTCTCTACTTTTTGGTCAGCATCTTCTCATGATGAATCAAAACCATAACTATCGTAGACAAATACCAATAAAAGTTGACGGCTTGATTTAGTACTTCTGTTTCATGGCAATGGCCTTGCAACACAAAGTGCCGCAACAAACATTCTGGTCATTCATCACAATTAGCTTGATTATCAATAAGAGTGTGTTGATCAGGCCATAAAGAGTCATTAAGCCCACTAATTCATTAGCTGAAGTAAAAGTTAATGGAAAAAAAAAACTTTGCGTTCCTGTCTTGTTTCATTAAAACATTCAGCCTCTTAACCAATCAATTACATTTATTCATTTAGCAGGCGCTTTCATCCAAAGCGACTTACAAGAGAGAGCATTACAAAAAAGCTTCAGTTACCGAGCATAACAACTTGATAGACCCCAACATAGCGGGCATCTAGGTTACAAAACATACATCATGACAAGCAATAAGTGCCAAGGGAAAAACTATAAGAGCATTCAGCTGAACTTTATACAAGTTTTAAGGTGAGCCTCTGCCAGGCTGTACTCCATCAGTGGTACAAGTCAAAACACATCAATAAGTGTTCAATCTTTGTTTCATTGCAGCCATTTGCTAAAAATCTAAAAAGGTAATTTTATTTCTCATTAATGTACACTCAGCACCCAATCTAGACAGAAAAAACTGAAATGTTGAAATCTTTTCAAATGTATAAAAAAAAATATCACATGGTCATAAGTATTCAAACCTTTTGCTCAGTATTGAGTTGAAGAACCCTTTTGAGCTCGTACAGTCGTGAGTCTTCTTGGCAATGATCCAACTAGTCTTTCACTACTGGACTTGGGGATCCTCTGCCATTCTTCCTTGCAGATACTCTCCAGGTCCGTCAGGTTGGATGGTGAACGTTGGTGGACGGCCATTTTCAGGTCTCTCCAGAGATGCTCAATTGGGTTTAGGTCAGAGTTGATCTGAAGCAGGTGATGAGCAGTGCCTGGTTTTCTCCACACATACCAACGCCAAAAGTTCAATCTTCGTCTCATCAGACCAGAGAATCATATTTCTCATATTCTGGGAGTCCTTCATGTGTTTTTTGGCAAACTATGCAGGCTTTCATATGTCTTACACTGAGGAGAGGTTTCCACCAGGCCACTCTGCCATAAAGACCCTACTGGTGGAGGGCTGCAATGATATGTGACTTTGTGGAACTTTCTCCCATCTCACTGCTGCACCTCTGGAGCTCAGCTCCTGTGATCTTTGGGTTCTTTACCTCTCTCACCAAGGCTCTTCTCCCACGATTGCTCAGTTGGCTGGACAGCAGGTCTAGAAAGAGTTATGGTCGTCCCAAACTTCTTCCATTTAAGGATTATGGAGGCTACGGTGCTCTTAGGAACCTTGAGTGTTCTTTTGTAACCTTGGCCAGATCTGTGCCACAATTCTGTCTCTGAGCTCTTTGGACAGTTCCTTCGACCTCATGGTTCTCTTTTGCTCTGACATGCACTGTGTGCTGTAAGGTCTTATATAGACAGGTGTGTGCCTTTCCTAATCAAGTACAATCAGGCTAATTAAACACAGCTGGACTCTGGAATGAACCATCTCAAGGAGGATCAGAAGAAATGGACAGCATGTGAGTTAAATATGAGGGTCACAGCAAAGGGTATGAATACTTATGACCATGTGATATTTCAGTATTATTTTAAATGAATACATTTGCAAAAAATTCTACATTTCAGTTTTCTTTCTGTCAAGATGGGGTGCTGAGTGTACATTAATGAGAAATAAAATGAACATATTTGATTTCCGCAAAAGGCTACAACGAAACAGTGAAAAATGTAAAGGGGTCTGAATACTTTCTGTACCCACTGTATCTGAATTTGTGGTCATTACTGTCTTAATTCATCTGAATGAAAGTTATGAAGTTAATCATTCATTTGCATTGATTAGGGCCTTAATGGGTTTTCTGCTTGACTTCTCTTCCAGTGCCCACGTTGCTCACTTTTACACAACAAAAAGGTCGGATGAACAGAAACCAGAAATCTCTTCTAGCTGCATACGTCAGCGCCTCTGAGAAACCTGACTTCCTCTGTTCCCGTTTTCTCAGAGTTGACTTGAAAGTGGCGATGCCGTGTCCTGGCTCGTCTGTGGAGCAGGTCACAGTCTACCAGGCCACATGTTATCTTTGTGTGATGCCACCCACCACAGGAGTCAATCATCTCCTTCAACGATAAACTGGTTTTAAAAAGGTCAAACTCACGGTCACTCAGTTATCCGTGACTCATCTTTTTTTTAAATCTGAAACTAAGCTCAGAAGTGTGTTCTGCAGTGTGCAAACCCTTGGTACCCACTCCTCGCTTTGCAAAGATACAGAACATCTTATTATTGCACCCGAGGCTCCTTGATTACCGAAATAGACAAAAAAACACAATTCAGAAATATATATTCGCTACCTGTTTTTGAGAGGCTGAAGAACACCGTCATAATGCCACAGAGTTTTTATTTTCTCATTTGGAAGGGGGGATTGGGGGTGGGTGCAAGTTGTTTCAAATACCACAAAGTAAAAAAAAAAAAAACACTTGGGGTTTTCAGATGTTCGTCTCTCCAGACGCTCCTAATACCAAATCAAGGGAACTCAGAATAGGCAGCTTGACTCCCCCGGGTTCCACTCCGGTCCTTTTCCTTTACCGATCCGCCCCTCGCTGTGGCAGAACGAAGGCCAACGCCGCGACGCGGAGCCGACAGGTACTCAGCGGGTTCCCATTAGGCCAAGTACCGAGTGCCGAGCCCAGACACGGCGCCTCTTAAAGAGCGTGCGGATGAGTGGGCAGTATCAGTTCGCAACAGTCTGGCTGCCCTGATGCGGCCGACTTCCACTTAGGCCGTTCGCTGAGCCGGCCTCGGAACGGCTTCCAGCCTGACGGAAGAACGGAACCGTCCATGCTGAAGTTCACAGAGCTAGACGTTGGCGGGAAGGATATTTCTGTCTCCTGACGTCAGACTAGCGTTGGTGGCTGAAGGGGGGAGGGAGGGGGGGGGGGAGGGCTATGCAGACTGCAATATCTAGGCAGCACACAGTGAAGTGTTAATGTCGCGTTCCATTCGAGAAAAGTCGTACCCTCTCAAGGCAATTCAAACAGGTTGACATGGTTGTATGGACAGCTGGCAGCGTGTATTTCATAAGCCCTTAAGTCTTTTCATGAACCATGTTTTAACGCTTGCTGCCGTAGGGGCCATAATCATTCTACGTTGCTGTGAGTGACCCTGGGATGGGCTTTAGCTCCCTGGCTTTCGCCACCGCTTCTTACTGCGGTCGTTAAAGAGTTAAGGCACGGCAACGGACTACAAACAAACATCCACATTGCAGGGCAGCTTTTAGCAAAAAAAAACCTTTTTGTTGGATTTAAAGCAGCAGCTAACCTTAATCCCACCAGTTTAGAAGACATTCCCCTTTGGCAAACAGTTTTACAGTGGATACAGATGGGAAATAACACTGCAGCATACAACTATGTGAACCGTCTACAGTATAGTAAACTCTTTTTTTCTCTCTTAAGTTTCATTTAAATGAGTGGTTTCCTGATCGTAACCATCAAACTAAAAAACGAAATAAAACATTCCAAACAGTGGCCGTCAACTCCAAGTTTCTTCATGGAGGTTTGAGGTCTATCTGGGGTTTTTCCTCGCTTTCTTGAGCTTTTGCTGGGTCTCAATCTTCCATGATTCGCATCCAGTCAAAATATTGTTTCTGGGAACTTGATCTATTCCTAATCTACCAATGTGGTTTGAGAGTTTACAAGTTTCTGCGTTCAGTTTGACGATTCACACAAATGTCCTCTGAACTCAGGAACTCAGGAACATTTAGCTGACATTCTGAACCAATTTCCAGAGGAAAGCGACCTTCTTACAGAACAATTGGTTCTGCTGACTGCTTCTAGCATTTTCCGGCTCCTGTTTCATCCTCTCCAGGCTCTAATTAGTTCAAAGCCCTGCAGTGTACTTTAACTACGAGGGAAATGACGATCATAGAATTGCAAAATCATTTAAAAGTTGGTCCCAGCTGTACTGACAAACACTAACCAAAGTGTCACCTTAATTTACTGTAGGTTAGCTATGTTTGGGCAGCTTCAATTCTAATACAGCTCCAGGTCCATTTCAGCCCTAAGCATTCATTGCATGTCAAAACCAGGATTCATCATTAACCTTTAAAGTAATTTAAAACTTACAAGTTTTCCCGAACTACTTTGGCAGTATTAGAGATGTACTGAAGCACTCCAAGGGTAAGTTGTAGCCCAGGGAGCAGTCAGTATCGCTGGGCTGTAAATGCCCCGAAACCTGCTGGCAGATGATTCTGATTCCAGATCCTGTCTTTTTGTCTTGGATATGTATGAAGACGTCTTTTAACCAAGGTTTAATCTGTGAGGAGAATATTCTGTATGTGTTCCCTAGATCACTGATTATTATTCATGCAGAGCCATATCAGCCTCCATTTCTATTGGGACCAAGCAGAACCTGTTCATGAAAGCAAAACAGTGGACCGAACGGTGACCTCGGTTGCGGATAAAGATTTGAAGACATAAGTAGAAGACTTAAGTAGAAGACATAAGTAGAATACTTCTACTTAAGACTTCTGCAGTCGTTAGCCACCGTCTCAACATTAAGACCATGAGAACGCTGGCGGAAAAAGTGCTCAGATGAGTGTGCTTAAACAAGCAGAACCAGGAGTCCATCTGCCCGGCTCAAACTTCCACACAACTCCCTCTTTTCGAGTGGCGTCGGGCTGAAATATGGCTGACATGTTTGGGTGCCCCCGCACAGCTGAACCCCACTTGGGGGTACTCTGGGGAGGGGGAGGTATTGGGGACTCTGGGGGAGGATGGGTGGACTCAGGGGGAGGTATTGGGTACTCTGGGGAGGGGAAGGACTCTGGGGTAGGGATTGGGGAGTCTGGGGGAGGATGGGTGGACTCAGGGGGGGGTATTGGGGACCCTGGGGGAAGGAGGGGTGGACTCGGGGACGGATCAGGTCCCCGTTTGGCACCTGAAAGCTGCAGACTCGGCAGACTCGGCAGACGTCTCTGCAGGGTTCATCAGCAACGCCTCCAGCTCCGTCCCTCTCGGGCACGTTTAGGGACACGGCGCGGGCCGCCGCTCCTCTACCTCAGAAACGACGCGAGGAAGCGTGGAGGAGCGGGGGGGGACACGTGTTCCTCCTGAGTGCGGATACTCGGTGTTCGTGTCTGACCGGGGCGGTTGACTGGTCTGCTTCGAGTCCTCGCCATCCCGTCTCGTCTTATGGATTCTCTTTGAAGCCTGGCATGAAGCCAATAAGCTGAAGCAGAAGAGGGCGGGGGGGGGGGGGGGGGGGGGATGGGGGGAGCCATGTCGGAGATGCAACAAACAGGAACTGAATTATCAACGCTGCCGTTATGAAACAGGGACAGTTTGCAAAGGGACCATCGCCAGGCCAGCAAATCCATGTGAAATCATGCTAACAGCATTCCATTCATAGTAAAGTTGTCGTTTGGAAATCTTCCGCGAAGTATGAAAGATTATTCATGCTCGAGTTTTTAATTTGGTCGTTCAAATATGTTCATCATATTCTCATATTCTCATCATAAGTCTTTACTAAGGTTTTAATAAATAAAACCTTAAAATTAATAAAATAGTAGGTTTTGTCTACTGACTTTAAATGGGAAGTGCTTGGCACATTTCCTGATAGTGTTATGTATTACTTAATGTTACACAATACAATGATAATGAACCGAGTGTTACTATCTCTGCGTGTTGTAGTTAACTACTTGCTTCAAGTGTCAAAATGTCCATCTTAAGTCTGTTACAAGTTAGAAAATCAGTATGTAAGCTTTCAGATACTGAAACAATGGCTACGCTTGACTGAACAGTACGAAACCAGCATGGTTATATTTTCGGAACAATTAATCCTGTCTCAAGACGACGGAGTGAGTGTATTTTCTCGGCAACGACATCATTTATGCACCTGCCCACCAATGAAACGTAATCGGATGATTAACGTGTTTACACACTGCGATACGCAGGCTGTAAATAGCAAGGCAGAGATTCAGTTTTGCCCAGCACTGATAAAGCGTTCTCTAATTATGACTCTACATGATGCTGTGGTTACTATAGAAACTCATGTATTCTATATTTGGCTCAGGAGTACTTGGTCAACAAAAGAAGTAATTGAGAGTTTTCTTTTATGTAACCCATTGATTTTCCAAGTGTTTTGTTTTTTTTTGCTTACACTCCGTGCAGACAGCAATTGCAAGGAAAGTGAATCTATTCCAAGCACACAGAAGTCAAGCGCAATCTATAAAGATTCGAGACCAAGAAAGTTCCAGAACACGCGATGTAGTCCTCCACGTCTGTTTGACTCAAACGGGGGGAGGGGGGGGGTATCAAGTATTATGCGAGCAATCACTTCACAATCACATCCTGGTGCTATAATCATCGGAATAAGAACCAACTTGTGCTCTTCCCCCATTAAAAAAAGTAATCAAATTTAACACCTGAAAAATCAGGTGTTTTCTCATTCAACAGAATCACTCGAGAAAATGTGATTCTTGACATTGGTGAAATTCTCCTCTCTCAGGAGAAGGCTCATGTATTTCCGTGTTTCGGCTCTATGTTTGGGTTTCCGTAGCTGCCTTGTGGACACAGGTGGCTGTATCTGGTCTATCATTGACACGGCACTGTCTGGCAGCTTCAGTCCAGGCTGAGGCCATGCCACATATGTGTGCCATGATAACGGTAGCTTCCTGGCAGAGTAGCTGGGAAAAACCCCAACCCATTCTGAAATGTCAAGTGAAACTAATAGCAGTAGTTTTCCAGTATGTTCTACGTCCAAAACAATAACACGCCTGCACATGGTGCTGAGTTAAGTCAGTGATAACAGTTGTTTTGGTAAAATTCGTAGCAACGTTCTCAGTCACACCTTTTACATAATAGTAAAATATATATATTTTTTTGCTGTATTGATGTTACTTCTTTCCTTGCTACTGTGTTCATGTTTTAACTTGTTAAGTATTTTATTCTATTATATTCTGGTGTTATTCTATTTTCATGTTTAGTTTTTTTATGTGCTGTATTAATATGGTCATTGGATACCGGTAAATACCCAGTCATTGGAATTGTCATAAGGAACGCAAAAGCTATTTTAGCTGTTTTCATACACTTACGATGGGTTTGCTACTTAGATTCTGGAGAGGAAAGAGGTTCGAAATCCATTTGACCCCATTTTACAGCAAAGCCTCACCTTAAGATAATCAGAGCTGCAAATTCACTGTGGACCGTACAGCTGTGTGGTGTTGTGCGGGGTGGGGGGGGTGGGGGGGGGGGGGGGGGTGAGGGTGGTGGGGGGGGGCGGTGAGGGTGGCGGGGCGGGGACATGGCCCGTAGCGGGGGTGAACGGCTAATGGAGGTCACATTCCCCCCCTGAGACAAGCAAAAAGTCCCTTTGCCCAAAGACACGACGTCACGTTGACACAGCCGGGGCTCGAACCCAGGGCCCTTTCTGATTACTTAACCCGACACCCTAACTGACGCGCCGCATGACTTCCTAGTCACGACATCCCATCATTCACTACCATAGCACGAAAAAAACGACCAAGAGCAGCGTGCGGCGCGCCCATCCTTCACCCGAGTGAGTGCTTCATCCAGAGCGAACCCCCTCATCATGGACGTGTTGTTGTCGTGGGTTTGTCTTTCAGTCGATTGTTGCCGTTGGTAGCCATGGTGATGATCGCATGGTGTCATGTCATCTTTAAAGTGATTAAGAGGGGGAAAAAAAAACAAACGTACACTGAGATGTCAAATCTGTCCTGACGCGAGTCATTGTTGATTTCACTGTTGTAGGGGAAAGACTCTAGGGCCGCAGATAAGACTGTTACCATGGTCCTGAAGGAGATACCAAGTAAGGCGTCATCAGAAGGGATACCCCTCCTCACGGTGACAACCAAGGTGGGCAGAACCATCGCAAACCCCACCCCCCACCACCTCCCCCGCTCCCGCCCCCGCCCCACCCCCCACCCCCCCCCCCTCCACACCCTTTCTCCAACCCCCCCCTTCCCCTCCTTTGGGCGCCTGACCGAATCAATGGCGAGGCTTTGAACATCCCCCATGTCCACCCTCCGCTTGCAAGCCTGGTTCTTCCTTGCGGTGGCGGTGGACGTACAGGCTGAAAAAACGGCATTGATTTGATTGACCATTCCAGCTGCTCTCTATGGGGTATGAAACACATTTAGAAATCCACCACACACCACCAAGTAAGAATTGCACCTGCAGTTCTCAAGACTGACCAGCCATATATATATATACTGTTATAGTCTATATATATATATAGTCTGCAGCACACAGACAATGTGCAATAATCAGCCATTGGTGGATGTAATGAGAAAATGTAAATGTACACCCCCCCCCCCCCCCCCCCAGTCCTGTCCTTTAAAGACAGCACTCTCATTGTCCTTCTTTTGGTAAAAAATTACTGTGCATTTACTGGCAATCTAGCAGGGTGAAACCATCCCATCAGCCTTATCTCAACCGCACAGTCCATTCTAGCTTCCTGTCAGATAGAGCCCATTTTTTAGGTTAAGGTATACTTTAAGAATACTTCCACTCCCAGGGGGAAAACATGAACACCTCATCAGCAGCAATTCTTTTAGTCTTTGGCCCCAAAACGTAACATGTTTCAGCATGGCTTCCAGCTCATGAAACAAGTTCTTCTTTGCTGAATCTCTGCCTTTCAGTTCTGCTTTGCCTTTGAAGTGCTACTCTGTGTGGAGGTTATTAGTGTTATCAGTGCCATTGTAAGCTCCCTCACCCATTTTGTGCTCTAAAAATGGTGTGCGCGCTTTTGTGTGTCCATGTATGTTGTGTGCCTGTGTGTCGTTTTGACGTGTTGTGATGAAGAATAAATACAAAATGTAATGCAGGATTGTTTCCAGGTTTGAGGATTCAAATGTTTCACTAACGCTGTATGATGACTCAATTAAAACAGACATATCCTATAGCAATACGCATTCTCACTGTGCTCCACATGTACATTGGTTTAATTCACCAAAATATATAATTGTGAGACACTAGGAAATCCACTCAGGAAAGAACTTGTATAGATATTTACATTTATTCATTTAGCAGACGCTTTTATCCAAAGCGACTTACAGTAAGTACAGGGACATTTTCCCTGAGGCAAGTAGGGTGAAGTGCCTTGCCCACGGACACAACATCACACAGCCACAGCCGGGGCTCGATGTCACAACCTTCCGATCACGAGGCCAACGCCTTAACCATTGAGCCATCTGCCCCCCCCAAGATATAGTTCATCATACTGAAACAAGGAGTCAAATGAACAGGACACTGTCTACCTCCTACCGGTGAGGTTGGACACCACATCAGGGACAATATCAAAAACATCGGTAATGCCAACGCTGAACAACATTTAGTTCAACATGCAACATCCCGTTCGATGCAGGGCGAGATCAAGTGAACTGCATAGTCCAACGTAGAAAGGCACAAAAGGAGGAAATAGACGAGCTGGTTGGATTAGAGTAGCCAGGCACGGTCGGGTGAGGAAGTGGACAGCAGACGCCAGACAGACACGCAGCAATGCCAATACCGGAACAAATATATACCGAGGTGACATCGGGGTCCGCACAGCTCTGTTTATTACTTTGTTGTCTCTGCAAATACAACCCCAGACGACAGCCCCCCCCCCCCACCCCACCCCCCAATGCCTCCCCTGCCCCGCCACCCCCCCCCCCCCCTCTTGCTACCGCCACCTGCTTCACAATTTAATCGTTATCTCTGTCAACATGAACGCTCCGAATCTTGAAGCCTCTCTCTCTCTTAAATGTCCTGTGTGGCATTATTTAGACCGACTCCTGCTCGCAGATGTCTACCCAGTTACTACCCAGTAAAACAGTTCTCCAGAATGTCAGACCTTTTGGGGGGATCTGTGCTTTCGCACGCACACTAACACACACTCCTCCCACCTCTCCACGTCAATCATCCTGTACTTTTTGTCTTTCCTTCCCCCCTTAATCTCCCCCTGCCCTCAGCACTCTGCACTGAACTGGTACAGTATTCCCCTGACAGATACGAGAGATCTCTTGGAGTCATGCCCAGGCGGCGCAATTAGCTAAAGTTTTCCAATACATAATGTGCCCCTCGAGCACTCGTAAACAAAGTGGCAATGTTCTCGGCAAAAGGTTGGTGCAAAACACACAATGTACTGAAAAAGGTGGCCTTCTCCTGGGATCAGAGAGAGAGCGGGAGAGAGAGAGAGAGACAAAGAGAGAGATTAGTCATGAAGGACAGTAGACACCCATCTTCTCCTTTCTCCCAAAGGACGGTAAATCTATAATTGGCATAATTGGCCCGCAATGGCTTGTCCACCTTGTCTCATTAGCAAAGAGTATGAGGAGGTCTCTATCATAGAAGTTTAGCCAGAATCGCTGGGAAAGTACTTTGAAAACTCAGAGCAGGGATAGTTTACGGACGCCTTGCTGGACATAAACCTCAAGGCTCTCCATCAAAAGCAAAGTGGTATCAGTACAGATCTCAATTACACATCCATTCTATCAAATTCAATGCTATAAGATCATATGGAAATGTAACGTAGTCGCTTCGGTTTTATTTAGTCAAAGAAATCAAACATGTCAAATGTTATTGTATTTGTGTTCAAAAATCCATTCTGTTTGATACTACCTCAAAGATTTAGAAGTTACATGGTATAAAATCGTGTCACTTTTTTGGGGGTTGGACTTTTCATATTTGCGTAAAAATAATGAAGTCATTCCATACTTTATGTGCTATCTCTGAGATCTCCAAACGTACTGTACGTCAAGGGAACGTTCCAGCAAACCCTTTAACAGAGTGGGGACTGACCAAATTGATGTCCTGCCTCAAACTGCACGATCATCTTCAGACAAGGTTTCAGCCTTTCCACCGGCGTAGGCCAGCTTTTCTTTTTTTGATACCGAACAGATGTGAAACATCCAAGGATGCCAATTTACAAATGCATCACTCTCCAGACAACGTCCTCAGCCGAAGATATGCAACGGCGACGGAAACCATTACTCACCGCCAGACATTTCCTTGTTGTCAATGTAGGAAATAGTGACGGTGTTCAGAATCAGAGTCCGAATGGGTTTTTTATTTGCCGTGAAAGTTTGCACATACAAGGAATTTACTTTGGCGGGAGCCTGCCGAGACGGCCATTTACAGAACCATCTAGAAAGTTTAAGCAAAACATGAGGAGAGGGGAGGAGAGAAAAAAGATTTAAAAAAACTGACATATACAGTTTGGGAACCTGTAAAAAAAACACCTCAGTACATAAGTACAGAGTATACAGACAATACAGAAACACACAAACACATCATGTGTTTACAACAAAATCATACGGATTCCGTACATTTTAAATTCACTTTGCTGAAGTATTTTCTTTCTGCGGGTCCTCATACTGCAATCTGCGAAGAGCCTTCTGAATGTGAGCGGAATGCAATATATTCAATATCTCAGCCTTTACCTGAAGGTATGAGCGAGAACAAGATCGTTGTTTTGGAATATCAATGTCTTGGGCCACAATTAATTATAAATGTTAAAGCAAAGTACAGTTGCTCACAGAGGCTGTACTGTCTCCTATTCTACAAGAGTGGCAATTATAAGAACACTAAGAAGCTGAGACAGACACCGTTTTCATCCTCCTCTATGAAACACTAATATGGTGAACCAATAAGATAAGATACGCATAAGCAATGTTAACCTTTGCAGGCCTGTATGATTAGATTTTGGCCGACTTTGCCAACATTAAAGTAAGGCGGTGTGCATATGATTTCATTGTGTGCTTGTGCTTGCCACTGATTTAGATGGTCCTGAGGCGATGGGCCTAATTCATATAACAACTTCCATGTTACAGGAAGAGAGCTAGAGCTCTAGAGCTTCCAGAGACGCACGCCGTAGCAAAAAGGCTTCCTCAACACCAGTCTCTCTTAAGATCACATCTTTTAACAAAAGCAACAGGGGGGGGGGGGGGGGGGGGGTCTGGGGGGGGGGCAGCAAACTCTGCAATGCTGTGTTTGAAGGAATTCCGGTGATGAATAAATTATACCAGCAGGGTGGATGCGAGGAGTACGAGCTGTTTGTTCCTGCAGAACTCGGAGGCATCTCACCAGACCGGGCTCTTTCCTCTTAATAATTCCCATTAATGTCAGCAGTCTTTTTGTATTGGCGCCAAAACAACGGCCACATTTTAATTGAATACTGCGGGAAATCATCTAATTAAGTACGAGCAGGGGTCCTAAAAGACGTCCGAAATGATTCGCTTCTGCTACGCTTCTGCTGGCGGGGGGGGGGGTCGAAATACCAGTCCCTTGATTGTGTCAAAGCATTGAGGGAAGTTGAAACGTATTGTCGAAAATGTCCTGTTCAAAGAAAATTTTATTCAGGGACTATGCACTCTTAAAAATATAATTGTGCTGGAACCTTTTTTAGGCTTTTATAATGAAGAGTGACACCTTCCCTGAACAACAGCAAAAAATAGCTTAGGAGCTTTTCCTCAACCAGCAGTTTACGGTTGAGTCAAACTTCTTTTTGCTACTTAACTTGAAAGGCTGATAACCACAGCCACGTCCTTCAATCCGAGCGAATGCAACAGACAGGAGCATCTGTCATTGTTAGCGGGGGCCAGCTTGGGCGCGTGCCGCACAGAAGGGTCGCGAAGACCCCGCGTAACGCCTCTTCGTACCAAACATGTGGCAGGCTGGGCGAAACCTCATGGCTGTGTAATTAAAATTTGAGCGCCTTCATTAGGATTCTGCCTGCGAACGCAGCTCTGGAACGGAGGGATGCCAAATGTCAGGTTTCCTCTCTGCCAGCATTGTGTACGCACGGCTCCGAGAGACAATAAAACCATGGCGGTTGCCATTTTTTTTTTTAAACTTAAATTTTTATTGGGTTTTTTGCACATTTTACAAATATCAAACCACATATATGCAAAAATACTTCCAGAATAAAGAATAGTCTCAAATAGAGCTGCATGTGCTTAGATTATCAATTCTTATACATACATACCCATATATTTAGGTCAAAAAGACATTGAAAGGAAACAAACGACAAATCCAAAGCCACAACAAAAACAAACACAGGAAAGTAAAAGACAATTAAAAAAATAAATAAATAAAAAAATAAATAAAAAAATAAAAAATAACCGTGACATGTAAGCGGGCGGTTGCCATTTTTAGAACGAACTCCTCATACACGGGTTCCTTCACGAACTAGCACAGGGTGAGTCAGATGGGGCGGTTAGTAGGAGCAAGAATTTGTGTAATAATAACGAAGTAAACGAACCCCCTGTGCCAAATGATGCTGGCTAACCTCTGGTTTGGGCCCTGGTGCCTTCCAGGCAAGGTTAATAACTTCTGCGTGGTTTGGAAAGTGATACGAACTATTACTAATGGCTCAACAATTACAGTAGGGGGCGGGAGTACAGAGGTCTCTGTCTAGCTCAGCCAGTCTGGATGAACAAGCACCAGGAGAAGGAAAATGAAGGTTGATGCTCTTATCGCATGGCAAGAGAGACTGGGACTACACAGAGGAAACAAACTGCATACTCATATTCAGATCCCACTGCATGGCCTTACAGTGGGTACGGAATGTATTCAGACCCCTTTACATTTTTCACTCTGTGTTTCATTGCAGCCATTTGCGAAAATCTAAAAAGTTAATTTTGTTTCTCATTAATGTACACTCAGCACCCCATCTTGACTGGAAAAAAATGCAATTATTGCAAATTTATAAAAAAGGAAAACGGAAATATCACATGGTCATACGTATTCATACCCTTTGCTGTGACACTTATATTTAACTCACATGCTGTCCATTTCTTCTGATCCTCCTTGAGATGGTTCATTCCAGAGTCCAGCTGTGTTTAATTAGCCTGATTGTACTTGATTAGGAAAGGCACACACCTGTCTATATAAGACCTTACAGCACACAGTGCATGTCAGAGCAAAAGAGAACCATGAGGTCGAAGGAACTGTCCAAAGAGCTCAGAGACAGAATTGTAGCACAGATCTGGCCAAGGTTACAAAAGAACACTCAAGGTTCCTAAGAGCACCGTAGCCTCCATAATCCTTAAATGGAAGAAGTTTGGGACGACCATAACTCATCCTAGACCTGCTGTCCAGCCAACTGAGCAATCGTGGGAGAAGAGCCTTGGTGAGAGAGGTAAAGAACCCAAAGATCACTGTGGCTGAGCTCCAGAGGTGCAGCAGTGAGATGGGAGAAAGTTCCACAAAGTCACATATCATTGCAGCCCTCCACCAGCAGGGGCTTTATGGCAGAGTGGCCTGATGGAAACCTCTCCTCAGTGTAAGACATATGAAAGCCTGCATAGTTTGCCAAAAAAACACATGAAGGACTCCCAGAATATGAGAAATATGATTCTCTGGTCTGATGAGATGTAACTTTTTGGCGTAAATTCTAAGCAGTATGTTTGCAGTAACGCAGGCACTGCTCATCACCTGCCCAATACGATCCCAAGAGAGAAACACAGTGGTGGCAGCTTCATGCTGTGGGGGTGTTTTTCAGCTGCAGGGACAGGATGACTGGTTGCAATTGAAGGAAAGATGAATGCGGCCTAGTACAGAAATATCCTGGGAGAAAAGACAATGACCCTAAGCTAAAATAACAAAGGAGTGGCTTCAGATCAACTCTGTGACCATTCTTGACTGGCCCAGCCAGAGCCCTGACCTAAACCCAATTGGGAATCTCTGGAGAGACCTGAAAATGGCTGTCCATCAACGTTCACCATCCAACCTGACGGAACTGGAGAGGATCTGCAAGGAAGAATGGCAGAGGATCCCCAAGTCCAGGAGTGAAAGACTAGTTGGATCATTGCCAAGAAGACTCACGACTGTACGAGCTCAAAAGAGTTCTTCAACTCAATACTGAGCAAAAGGTCTGAATGCTTCTGACCATGTGATATGAACGTTTTTCAATTTTTTATAAATTTGCCCAAATTTCTACATTTCAGTTTTTTTCTGTCGAGATTGGGTGCTGGGTGTATATTAATGAGAAAAATTCAAATTAAATTCAAATTAACCTTTAGGATTTTTTTCAAGGGATCTGAATACTTTCCGTACCCACTGTATATTTACCGATCAAATGATCAAATTCTACGGCTTGCTCACACACCAGTGAGTGCCTTTTAAGCAGCACGTTGCAAAAGTCCGAAATCGCACTCCGGTATGCGTCCCTTCAGACCAACTAGGGGTGGGCGGGTGGGTGGTGGGGATCTCCCCTCCCCAAAGAAAAGGTGGGGGGGGGGGGTGACGGCACCGGGGTCTGAGCCGTGTCCGTCTGCCTTGCCTCCCGCAGCTGGTGAGCGAGCAGCAAGAGAGCCGCCCCCTGCTGAGCCCTTCCATCGACGACTTCCTCTGCGAGACCAAGTGCGACGGGGCCGCCCGCCCGGTGACCTCCAACACGGCAGGTACGCCCCCCACCCCCCCTTCCACCGCCGTCGGAAACAGCTCCCGTCTCTCCCGTCAAAAAGTTCTTGTGACGGTCGTTTAGACAGCTTGTAGCTTTCTACTTAAGGTCAGTTGGAATCGCCAGGGACGAAGTTAAGAGGAACTGACAAACAGGAAGTTGTGACTAACCTCATCTCCTGCCTTACCTGTAGTTGTCCTAGGTGTCCCTGCATAATGCCAGCGCTATGCTCAATCTTAGGGGGGTCTTGACAAGCTTTCCAGCAAAATTACAATGACCAGGAAGTCACTCCAGCCGATAAGAAAATCAGAGGACAGAGAGGATAAAGACTTTCAGAAACATCCTTGCAAAATTCACCGCAACAAACATGGCCACGAGATGACCAGCTGACCTGAGCAAGGTCGACTTCCATAGAGCCCAGACCCTTCATTATGCCAAGCCTCAAGGGTGACAGCGGTTCCGGTCCTGCATTCAGAACGGGCCTTTCTCCTTGTCACGTCTGCCATCGCAGACAACCATCTCAATCCCCCATGAGTGCGGCCCTTTGATTCCTAATTGGGGCTCTCGTTTGAAGAGCGCAGAGCTATGGAGGCCCGGCACAGTGGCTAATTGCATTCAGGGTGTCGTTTTATTTGTTTGTCATGACACAGCAGAGTGTTAATTACAGAGAGAGGCATGTGTTCGTGCTAGCAAGCAAACAGAGATGGAGTTATCTAACAACCCACTCTGTCATAGAGCACAGATGTGTGGGGAATGTGGCCTAATGTCTGCAGTATTCCAACGCTGGGCTTTCACAGCCATTCATTTAGTCGGATGACGGGTCGTGACTTTAGCTAGAAACGGTGTGAATGCCGTACTAATGTTAAGGGTAAGTTACATGAAGATAACGTTAATATTACTCGATTTTTTTTGCAGTATCATTGTATTGCACACATTTTCAGTGGAGCAAGACCCTTTTTTATTCTACATCGGTATCAAGTCTTGTCATAAACGTTTTTTATTATTCAGAAAATGCATTTAAATCTCAAAAGCTAGTCCATTGGCAATTGAAAGAGGGTTTAGGGAAAAGGGGAGACTGAAAATAGACAAAGGCCCATTTCCTCGTCCTTGCTGGTCTGATGAAAAAGCTTAATTGACCGTACAGGTGAGTCTTTTCTGGAGCTGCCTTAACTGCTCATGCCCTGGTGGTCATGTCCTGAACATACCCAGTCAGTCAGTGAGGAGAGGGGGAACATTTTTGGATGTGTATCCAAGGGAAGTGTAGAGTTCCTGTGCAGGTAAACATGGCAGCTCAACTGCAGCCGTTCTTGTGGCTTTAAGACAGGCTTTTTTTGGGCCAAGTTGCCTCTAGATGAATGATGTAAAGAGACGAAATGTAAAACAGGCTACAACTGAAACGGAGTTCTGCTGTCTCAGCTGTTTGCGTAAAAGCAGGAGGCTGGCTCTTTCTGTGTGGCAAAACGTTCAAAGTCCCAACTCCAACATTCCCTGGGACTGAATGGGTTTCAACCTCCCTCCAGTTCTGACATCATCGCTGGACCTTCTGGACCTCAGCGAGCCGGGCGAGAGGAGAAACAGCAAGGACAAGCGGAGCTCGCTGTCGTCTCGCGACGGCGGTCAGAGAAGCACGCCGCACAGGAGGAAGATCGACGACACCGAGCTGATTCAGGTGGACGTGGAGGAGACCGCACCCAGCTCACGCACTCCAGAGAGAGCGCCACTCGACTCGGGTAACGGTCCTCTCTGTGTTGTGAAACGAAACATTTACATTTACATTTATTCATTTAGCAGACGCTTTTATCCAAAGCGACTTACAAGAGAGAGCTTTTACAAAGAGCATCAGTCATTGAGCAAAGCAACGTGATAGACCCCGAACACAGTCGGATTTTTAGATCGTGAATCATACATCATGAGAACCAATAAGTGCCAAAGGAAGAACTATAAATGCATAACACAACGATTATGAATATAAAGCAAGAGATACAACACACAATACATTAGATCAGGTGAAATGACATACTATTGGTAAGTGCCATTAAATTCTCTAAATCAGTGGTCTTCAACCCTGGTCCTCAGGACCCACTGTCCTGCATGTTTTAGATGTTTCCCTGCTCCAACACACCTGATTCTAATGCATGGGTCGTTATCTAGCTCTGAAGAATCCTGGTAAACGATCATGCATTAGAATCAGGTGTGTGGGAAGGGGGAAACATCCAAAACATGCAGGACAGTGGGTCCTGAGGACCAGGGTTGAAGACCACTGCTCTAAATAGATGAGTTTTAAGCCTTCTTTTGAAGGTTAGAAGGCAGTCCGTGCTTCTGATGGAGGTCGGGAGTTGATTCCACCATTGGGGAGCCAGGCAGTGGAAGAGTTTGTGTTGCGCTCTGGCGCTCTTGAGGGGGGGTACCACTAGATGGTTGTCAGCAGATGACCGTAGGTGGCGGGTGGGGATATAGGGCTGGAGGAGAGAGTTGATATAGGTCGGGGCAGTCCCGTTTACCGCCCGGAAGGTCAGTACCAGGGTCTTGAATCTGATGCGGGCCATGACGGGAAGCCAGTGGAAACAGCTGTCTTCCTGTGCCGAATGTTACAGGGATCGTTCGCAAATGGAACTCCATGGTAATAAAAGCCATCAATCCATCCGACAGCAACTGTAGCTCTGTAAACCATGTATTCAATGATCTGATTTGCACAGATGGCCTTACCCCATTCTAAACCCTTCATACATTTGCTAGTGCTCACTTACCACCCACTATAACATCTTTAATACACAGTTACTCTATCATTTCACAACTCTGGATGAGGAACATCACAATGTGCTCACGTTTTAGTCTCACACAGTTCATCATATAAACCCTAGCCCACACTTGCGCACAGTGAAGTCATCCTCATTCATGTTTGAGAAGTTTCCGGAAATTGCCCGTGACGTAATGGATCATCTTAAAAGGTCAAAAAGTCTGTACAGTTTTCAAATGAGCTCTAATTAGGAAACGCAAGTAAAACTTTGCACTGTCCGATTAATGACGGAGTCCAACGTTAAACATGATGACATTTCAGTCTGAGGCTCCTGTTCCGGAATGGATTACTCAAAATGTTTTGCGCGTATTAGACTGGACTAGTAGAGATTTGTGGTTTATCGTGGAATATTTGTCTTTGGTTCTTGTTTTTAGTCAACATTCCTTCTCCTCTGGACAAATGGGAAGAGTTGAACCCTACCTCTGAGAGGAACAACAGCCGCAAGTGGAAACTAGAAAGACGACGTTCTTCCAAAAACTCCTCGAGTGAATTTCTGTGGTAGGAATTTCTTGTCAATTCATACGCCACTTTTGAATACTATAAGAGAGTAAAGGGCAAGACTTTACCTGCTGATAGTAAAAAAAACACAAGTTACAAGTTGTTTCTAGTGAATAGAATGTCTCTGTTTGAATTGGACCACTATATGCTTTTTTATCACTAGCAAAGTGCTCCTTATAGATTAGATGAACATTTATTTGTCTTCCAGGGGGTGGAAATTGCAGTATTAATATACAGATATAATATACAGATATTCCCTTGTGTGAGACCATTACCCTGAACATGGAGAGAATATCTAGGCCTGGTTGATGACACAACTTTACCTTTTCTGATGAGGCTCGGAGGATTTTAGCAACTCAGCCTCGTTAGTGCATACTTAAAAAGGTCATTTAAAGGACAT
The DNA here is from genome assembly GCA_030340665.1 of Neosalanx taihuensis. Taxonomy (NCBI): domain Eukaryota; kingdom Metazoa; phylum Chordata; class Actinopteri; order Osmeriformes; family Salangidae; genus Neosalanx; species Neosalanx taihuensis. The sequence continues at coordinate 3,397,961 of CM059312.1, read as the reverse complement.
TGTGATATTTATTCCATTTCTGTCTCACATTAATGTAAGGTGTTTTAAATGCAGGCGGCATTTGCACAAGCAGAGGTATACACTTAGAACTATGGAATATATGAAAGGATTATGTAGAGGTATATTAGGATGTATTCTTATAATGGTTAATACTACATTAAACACAGTAAAGTTGTACAAGATGAATGTAGAAAGGTGTGTCTTTTATTAAGTTTTGGGAAACAATTAGGCATGCTCCAAATAATTATTATGGATGGAATGTCAACTCTCTCTTCCATTGTAAATCTTACTGTAAATCTTTCCCTCTCAGGTCTATAGACTCTAAAACGCAACCCGAGCCATCGTCGAAGTCCTCCTTAGAAGCGAATGGCAAATCGGATCCAGAATCTGCCCTAGCCAGTCAAGTAAGTATACGCCGATAGCTCCTCAGTTCTAAATCAGATCCAGAATCTGCCCTAGCCAGTCAAGTAAGTACACGCCGATAGCTCTCCAGTTCTAATCGTCCTTCCTGCCCGCTACTGCACGTTTGTCTATAACTGCAATCGGTATTTCTTTCTGCGGACCGTTTGACTGCCGCATTAGGCAAAATACGCGCTAATATCTACTAACCGTATTTGAAGACTGGTTTAATCTGGACGCATGGAAACTTGTTGTTCGTCCCCCCATCTCCCAACGTTGAAGGCAGACGGCACAACTTGACGCCAAAGCCGCAAAATGAGCAGGGACGCTGGGCCGGAGATCATGAATAATGGGGCCACTCGATCCAGCGTGCGTCTGCAGGCATAATGCGATGTTTGACCAATCGTTGGGTGTCCGTGACATGCCTGGCGGGCACTGTGGGAGTGGGTAAATATGTCTGGCGGTTCAGAGACGTATTTTGGGGGAGGGATGTGGGTGGGGGGGCTCGTTCTGTGGTCTGCCTTCAACGCTTGTGCAGATGGACTCCTTACTGTGTTGACCATGTTAACCCTACATTCTTTGCTAACACCCTCACTTCTTCCATTTCAGCTCAACAGGCAGTATATTAGTGGAAGACATGTAAGCCTTTCGACGCACACTTTCATTCATTCATTCACTGTCTAGCGCTTATTAGCGGCGCCGCTTATTCCCGTCAGGGGTCACGGGTGATGGGAGCCTATCCCAGTTACTTACAGGCCTAAGGCAGGGTACACCCTGGACTGGGGCCAGCTAGTCGCAAGGCTTTATCACCCTTTCATATGTTAACAAAAGACCTGCAAATTTACATCAGCCATAAAGCATCACAAAAGCAACAAAAAAACTCAAATTCAACAAGACTGAAATTGAAAACCAAACTATGAATGGTTTACGACGAATACTGAAAAACAAAGTGCAGTGTAAAAAATGATCGGATTTTGGGGATGTATTGTGAGGGAAGTCCGTATTGGCTCTTGTGGTGCTGTGAGGTCCACATTTGAAGTATTTCAGCGTCTCAGTGGAACAGGTTCTAAACTGCGCTGCCCATGGAGTCTGGTTTCTTGCTGCCATTATTAGATTAATAGTTGATGAATTATTCAGAGGCCTAACTCCAGGACCATTAGCGTGGATGTGACAGCCAGCTAAGCATACATAACCTTTTCAACATCCCTTTAAATAATACATTTGGGATTTAGGATATCCATTGAAAATGACGATTTGGACACAAATATATGCTAAATTCGCTACCCCCAAAAGGGACGTCGTAGATAGGCAGACGGCGAAACTGTAAATGGTGGCCTTGGATTTCCAACTTGGCAAGTAGCCACACACACATCCGCACAAAGGAGGAGTAGTATGCCTCATGCTCGTGCGTGTCGCTGAGAACAAAGAGCACAAAAGAGAACAAAGACAATTCCTTCCGACACACAATGCATGCATCCTTGGAAAAGATGGGGAAATACCGACAAAATACTTGCATGCTTCCCCCCTCCCCTTTTAAACCTGTGGACCTTTCAAGTCACGAGTGGCTAATTCTGTTGAGACGGTAATATGAAGGTGGAGAGAGATAGGTGGCTCAGCGGTTAAGGTGTTGGCCTCGTGATCGAAAGGTTGTGAGTTTGAACCCCGGCTGTGGCTGTGTGATGTTGTGTCCTTGGGCAAGGCACTTCACCCTACTTGTCTTAGGGGGAATGTCCCTGTACTTGCTGTAAGTTGCTCTGGATAAAAGTGTCTTCTAAATGTAAGATAAGCCAACTCCAATTAAGCACTGTGCAGGTTGTCTTGTAAATGACCGGCTCCAGAAATGGAAAATTACATGTTACATGTAATGGCTGGGCTTTAATTCAATTCCTCAGCCTCCATAATTGATAATCCAGCCTCTGGGCTATAGACATAGCCAATTACAGTAACTCACTTAATGCACGACAATCAAGCAGACTATTGGACTACCACAACTCAAAATTTTCGGCACTTACAAAACGTCTATAAACATTTCAGACTTGCTACGCATAACAGACAGGCTCCTTGACATGCAAACTGGTCCAGTTCCGGTAAGGCTTTGGCAACCCGAGAAAAAGCCTATTTGCAAGTGTGATTATGCACAGGCGAAGTCAGAGGGCCCCCGCCGATGTAAGGATGAGGATCAAGGCCTCCGCACAGAGGGTATCGATGTGTAATTGACAGAGGGGTCAGGTGGCTGCGCGGAGGGAAGAGGGTTGGGATCAGAAGAGAAGCCGCTGGCGGGGAGAGGGGAAGGGGGGTGGTGGGGGGGGGGGTGGCTCGGGGGTGCTGACGGAGGCATTTCTTGGCTTTCATTGCTTTGCCGAGGCAGGGATATTCACTTCTACAGGGCTCCAAGGCTGAACCTGCACCCCTTTCTGTCTGTCCTGTATTCCTTGTCGTGTGTGTGTGTGTGTGTGTGTGTTGGTGTGTGTGTGTTGGTGTGTGTGTGTGTTGGTGTGTGTGTGTTGGTGTGTGTGTGTGTGTGTTGGTGTGTGTGTGTGTTGGTGTGTGTTGGTGTGTGTGTGTGTGTTTACATGTGACAGGGTCGCTTATCCAAAGAGCAGAAATGGGGCGGAGCCCTCTTATCGAGGAACCAGTCGCTGGAGGAGGAGTTTGAACGTGCCAAAGCAGCGGTAGAGGTGAGTGCAACGTGCCGACCCCAAAAATGGCAGGCCCTTGGTGTTCCTTCTCCCCCATGTTGACATTGAGTCTCTTTATAGCAGGGGTGTCAAACTCGTGCCATCGCGGGCCAAGAGGGTGCAGGTTTTCGCGTCAACCAAGCCCCTACACCAGCTGATTTCACTAACGAGTTTCTCCACTTAGTGAAATCAAACTCGTTATTGATATCAGCTGGTGTAGGGGCTTGGTTGACGCGAAAACCTGCACCCTCTTGGCCCGCGATGGCACGAGTTTGACACCCCTGCTTTATAGGGACTGAATGAGCTCAAACCAATAAAAGGATTCTCGAATGACACTCAGGATTCTTGTCGAAAGTTTAATGGCGCTCTCATTGTCCCAGTGTTTACTCTGGTGTCAAAGAGCTCAGGCTTTCATTTTTCATGACTCATGGATGGAACTTTCTTTCATTAATAACCTCCTCCTAATGATGCATTGGAGGCAAATACATAAGGGGGTCAGTAAACAAGGAGGACGAAAAAAAAAAACAGGAAGCTGAAAGTTAATTACTTTGTATGACGCAGCCCTGCACAAGCCATATTACCCTTCCCCCTACCTAACCAAAAACAGCAGGTCTGAAAACACTGAATTGCTTCGCGAGAAATCTAAGATGCGATCGAAGCAAAGGAGTGGGGGGGGGGGGGTGGAGAAGATCTTTGATATCACGTTTCAGTTTGTCACGCCCAATCGGAATTAGAAGGCGTGGGATGTGGTCAACCTGAAGCGCTCACGGTTCCGTTTCCCCTTCGACTCGCAAACCCCCCTTTCTTACCGCTGCTTGAGGTGATCGCTTTTGCGTTCGCTTCCACTTTCCCATGGCACAACCCCGACAGCTTAATGGTCCATGCCTACTGCCACCGCTTCAAATTCCAAGTTCACGCTCTGTTTGAACCAGAAAAATGACATCATCTGCAAGAATTTCCACAGTCTAACAATAGAAATGGGTCAGTCATTTTGGTGTCGGGTAACACAGGAGGGAGGTACAGTAATTAGATGACGCTTGATTCATCGTTGCTTAATGCGTCGGGTGAGAGACGTTGCAGTCGAACTCGCCAGTATGCTCAGCTCGTTTGAAAGAAAGTGAATCTTGGCGAAACGCCTCACGATCAGCTCTCAGAAACCCGATAGTCCGATTACAGGAAACATGGCGACGGTATATTTCAGGTTGTTCCGGGCATTTCTTCCCCGTGTTCTTTGTTGTTGTTGTGGGAAGCAGTTAATGTTGTCTAAGCATTGGACACCAAAAGGGCACAATGTCGTTTTCCGTTGCTCGTAAAAGGTCCCTTGTCGATTCGATGTGAGGTTCCGGAGGAACTGCGGGTGGGAAAGCTGAGCCGTCATTTATCTTCAAACAATGTAAGCTCTCAGTAGGGTGATGATACACCCTTGTACAAACCGGTGGTTTACAAAGAGCAGATCTGGCTATTTTCTGATCAGATTCAATGTCTTACCACAGTTTTAAAAGCATTGCGATTCATTGCAGTAAGATTTATACATTTCATGTTTGTGTAACGTGCATGGCGAATAAAAATAATTCTGATTAGAGAAGGATAGATTCCACTTTTTTTTCTTTTTTTTTTTAAACATCACAGCATAATTGAAACATTTCAGAGGCACCTGCTTTGGTCTACTGTGGACCAGGGGCCTGTGTAATCCCACTAAAAGCTCTTGATCACCTCTTTGCCAGAGCTCCTGCGTTGCCTGACGTCAACAGAGATGAGACCTATTGAGTTACCTACACTGTAGCAAGGGCTACAGTAGGACGCTACACTCTAGAGTTATGTGTGAAGGTCAATGAATAATAGAGACGGAGGCAGGAAGCAGGTGTGAAAGTGAGAGAAGCGTCTCATCCCAACGTGTCGGATGATGTCACGTAGTGTGCGGTACTCCGTGTCCTAACGAGCGCTCCTCTGGTACTCAAATGGTGCGGTTAGCGTAGAAGCACTGACCAGTGATGAAACTCGGAGTTGAACCCAGACAGAAGGAGGGAAATCGATCAGTAACACTATCCTGCTACTTCGATCAGGTGCCCCGAGTCCTGAGAACCTGCAAATAGCAAGGCTGGATGTGACTTGTCAGCCATTTTGTTTGCCGTTACTCATGTTCCATAGGCAACCGAGCCTTAATACTTCTGAAAGTAAGACAGGGAAACTGGATTAAAAAAAGGACATTTCTCTGACACACACGCTGAGCTGCTAATCTACTCGATTAGCTGAACCGGTCAGATAGCCACGAAAATCACTAAATCACGGTAGAACCGAATCCCTAAAATTGAAATGTATTTAATCAACGACAAACAGGAACTTCCTAAAGCCACGACCTTTCTTCCTTCTGGAAAATTCTGTTGTAGCTGAGAAGCAGGGAAAACAAACGTTGCGTCAAGGTAACAGTCTGCCTGCGTTTTTTGATTAAAGCAGCGGGCTAGGCACTCAGCTTCTCGCTTTAAGATGATTGCTCCGAGGCAGAAGGGGTGATTGTCGATGATTAAGTACTGAACTCCAGTTGTGTAAAGTTACAATTGTCGGGGTTTGATATAAAAGAACACTCGCCAATCGCAAAAGTGTGAGACATTGTACTGCTTGTTTGGTACAATGACAAGTAACAAGTTTGATCTGGAAAGGCTTGTGAGCACACAAATTAAACTGGACTAAACGTACTTAAGATCCGATTATCTTCATTATTTCACACATTCATGTAACATGGCGACAACAAAAAAATAGGTCAATCTCTACGTCAATAACTTCCAATCTGAGAATGTTTGTAAACAAACTGGATATTAACATAATTATGCACTCCCGATATAATTAAGTGTCGAAAACGGAAAGCGTAGAATGAGCCCATTTATATGTCAGAAAACGTTCGTTTGATGTTTTGAAACCAAATGGGAAACAGCTGTACGTTTTCTCTGCTTTCTTTCCTAAGCGGAGGTGGAAATCCTCTTAAGGGTTTTTTTTTCCCCTAAGAGCAGCATGTGGTTTTGCAGGATGAGCCACTAGCCTCGCACCTGTGGTCTTCCTCAGGCTGGCAGGGACCATTATAGATGTGACCAAAACACACGGTTGCCAAAGACCCTTTCTGTTGCTGCTGTTTGCTTTGGAAGCAACAGTGTGACTCGCTTTAGGTCAACAGACAAAACCGCTTTCGGATTTCCTCCACGACTGGAAATGACATTCTGAAAATAGCGTCTCCAGTTATAGCTGAGTCAATATTAAGGACTCGGGTCTTTAAGATGCCATTTTCCAAACTCCAGTTGAACGAAGAATTGAGCGTGCATGCCTATGTGTTCAGGTTAAGGGTGGATGGGGTTGATGCAATCATATCTTTTCATTTCCACATTCGGCAAAATGCATTAATTCACTTCTCTAACTAGTTCTACTGTATAACAAATGTGTTGGGCAGAACACAGTAATTGCATTCGGGGGCAAATCAGGGAGACGTGCTCCAAACTTGGACCGACTCCAACAACCAAACACAGGTATTATCTCAATCAGCATTTCCATAATCACTTTGCCTGGCAACAATGTATTCATTAGGTAAAACAATAAATACAAATCTTCCCCAGTTCGTTTCCATGCTGTCGCAAAATGTTTTACATTTATTCATTTAGCAGACGCTTTTATCCAAAGCGACTTACAGTAAGTACAGGGACATTTTCCCTGAAGCAAGTAGGGTGAAGTGCTTTGCCCAAGGACACAACATCATATAGCCACAGCCGGGGCTCGATCTCACAACCTTCCGTTCGTGAGGCCAACGCCTTAACCCGTTGAGTTGAATTCCGTATGAATTCCCTTCTGCTTCGATGGCTGGAAACGCTGATGTAAAGGGGAAAACGCACTATTGTCTGTATCCCAATGCGTTCCCAGTAATTGGCGCACCTTTGATTAGTGAGCCGTCGGTAACCGTACGATTACTGCGTTCTCATCAACTGAACTTATCATCGCGCCGTGCCCTGATAGCTTATCAGTGCCGTCATCACCCCAAGCGTACAGCGATAGCTGGTTTCCCCCTTGAGGCTTCCGGGTAAGTGGATGGTTTAATTTGCGGCCTGTTTTCGGTGAAACACAACATAACAAACAGCATAATTAGAGGCTGACCGAAGCAGAGCAGCATCCCAAATCGAGGATTGACACTGTCTTTCGCAGAGGCCGTACACTCCAGTAGAGTAGGGGCCCTCTGCGGAGTAACCGATGCAGGGGTGAAAAATTGCCTCATTGCTAATAACCTCGCTCGACGATGCGGCAGTTTTAATCGTGAAGCGACCTTGCGTTCACGCTTGTTTAAATCACTAAATGAAATATTGTTTGCTACACGCTCGCACCCATTCTCATGAAAATAAATTATCCTGAGCATAACCGAGTCTCAAACCTAGGTTAGCGACGCGACACAATATCTGTTTTCGGCCCAGGCTGTCATCTGGACTATACAGTGTCGCTCGTACAGTCGAAAGGATCCGGGCATGGGGGAAACAAGCCTTGAAATTCCCAGAAACCAGTTCACTCAGAAGGCGCTGCTTTGAAGAAGGCTCCAAATTTAAGGTCCAGTTTATAAAAAGTAGGTCTGTGAATCGGAAGCGGTTATCCCTAACAAAGCTATAAAGCCTTCCGTGGGCCCGCAGCTGAAAAAGAACCGCGAGCCCGGAGAGGAGAACGTTTGTAATAGAACGGGGTCCATGAAAACAGGGCGGGAACTCGCTCAGACGAACACATCCGGAGGCAGATTTTCGACATCACCGGACAACGTAAACGGTAATTGCTTTTCCGTTGTTGAACATACAACGGTTTCGCCTTTTGCCTTCAAGGCAAAACATCGAAACCCTCGTCTTCGCTTCATTATTTATGAAGTATTCAAATGACCTTTGTCACTCTATCTCCCCCCGCCCCCCCCCCCCCCCAACAGTCACCTGTCCACCTCAGCAGCAGTTAGTGGACTCTCCCAGACTGTCAGCTGACAGGGCCAGTACCGTCTCACCTCTGGATGTTCCAAGTCATTTTTTTTCTGGAAGCTTCCAGCCAATGGCAAGGTATCTTTGACCTCCGACAGACAATTGGCGTAGCGTCACGTGCAACGAGAGCGAAATCACGCTGCATTACGCGCACACGCGGTGGATGTGTGTGGAAATCGATACACGCGCTCACGTCGTGCACAGTTCTCGGCCTGGCCCTCACCATTTGTGTCAACCCAGCTACTTACACACACACACAAACTGTCATGTACAGATGAGGTCCTCACTGTGGAGAATTCAATGATACACAAGAGGCCTCTGTTCGGTATTTCTCTCCATTTGGAGTTCTTTGACAGGAAGACAGCTGGGAATCACAGACCTAGCTGGACTGGAATAGAATATACGCACTGTTGTGATTGGCCGGCCACAACTCAGACATCAAAAGCATACAAAAGCCACCGTATCTACAGTCATGGAGCTGTCAAGGCCATTTTTCTTTGTAAATACTTATAGTTTGTGGACAAAATAAACCAAACTGGACTTGATAGAGAGCTAGAGAAGGGATGGTATGCTACTATATATGTGTTTTGTTGTTGTTTCATCTAAAAACATCATTGACTAGAGTCAGACAGTAATGGATGTAATATTTTTGCACTTCTTTAGGCTTTGAAAAAGGGAGGCAGGGAGGGAGCATCAACATCAACCTCTAAGGACCAATTGAGTCCCAGTCGATAAAAACCCACGAATGACACCGTTGTGTTACCAACTACCAAACGTGAATAAATCAATATCTACACCAGGGGTGGGCAACCCTGGTCCTCGAGAGCCGTAGTCCTGAAGGTTTTTGATATTTCTCTGCTCAAGCACATATGAATGGGTCATTATGAGGCTTCCACAGAGCTTGATAAGCACCCATTCATTAGAATCGGGTGTGCTGGAGCAGCGAACTTCTACAACTGTCAGGACTATGGCTCTCGAGGACCAAGGTTGCCTACTTCTGATCTACATCAAGAACAGAACGGCTTCAAATCAGGCTCCAGCTACTTCTAACGTCGAGCGGAGCTCTGGCTACCTGGTGAATGTCAGAGACCGCTCTCTGCAGCTCATTACGAGACTGAGAGCATGTTCATGTTCCAGGTGCTCTTCAGCTCCTACTGCTTCCTCTTCCGTTCCTACTTCCTCTTCAGTTCGTACCGCTTCCTCTTGACATGTGCAGCGTGACAGTCCTTGCCTGCTCGGCCAGGATAATGAGTCTTGAACCTGGGTTCCACTTTCCTCCTTGACCTGCTTGCGTGGGGAGCAGAGGATGGGGTGCTCCAATTATCGTTAATTACCCACTCAGCCCGAGAATCGCTCAGGAGAGCGCTTATCCACTTAGGAGGTGAAATGCAGCAAAAGCTGGATATCCCATCGCCGTCGGACCGCCAAATGCTGCGAATGCTGGGTCACGGAGCGTTTGTCAGGAGTTTGTCGTCCGTCGGTAAATGAAGCGAGGAAAGAGTCTCGGCGGCAGGCGAGCGGCAGGGGCGTCGGTCTATTTTCGGTTTCCTTCAGAGATTTTTTCCTTTGCGTCGTCTGCAGTTCGGACGCAGCTGTCTCTGGGACACGGGTTTCTCACTTCGCTCCCCTGGACCGTGTTCGTCATCTATTGCGACGCGAACACAGGATGTCTGACTACAATTGTGACGAGAAAGAACAGTCAGATTGATGTCGTTTGCATGGCTGATATGGAAAACATTTTTGGGGGGAAGGGGGGGGGTAGACAACTAATAGTATCATGAGCATTCACATGTAGTCATTTAGCAGACCCTCTTATCCAGAGCGACTGGACAGCGAGTACAGGGACATTTCCTCTGAGGCAAGCAGGGTGAAATGCCTTGCCCAACGACACCAAGTCATGTTGACGTTGCAGGGAATTGACTTTCTGATCGCTAGTCTGACACCCTAAACCACTCAGCCAACTGACACGTGGAGTTCCCATCCAACTCTTCTTATGGGAAGCGTTTAGCTACGATGGAAGTCAGGTGGCTCGGCGGGTTAAGGCGTTGGCCTCATGACTGGAAGTTTGTGAGTTCGATTCCCGGCTGTGGCTTTGTGACGTTGTGTCCTTGGGCAAGGCTCTTCACCCTACTTGCCTCAGGGGGACTGTCGATGTACTTGCTGTAAGTTGCTTTGGATAAAAGCGTCTACTAAATGAATATTTATTTATAACTGACATCTCACATCTGGTCTACTTCCACACCAATCTAGTCTAGGCTTTCTTACTTGACTTTGTGGTGCACTGATGTGCAATAACTAGAACACATGTTCTTTAGGCAGCAGCAATTGTCATTTTTGAGTTTAAATCTATAGTACCGAAAACACAAATCACAGTAACAATGGAAAAGGATATGGAGCCTCAGCTATTCAAATAATTAATCCTAAATTAGGCCAACAGTTGTGTTAATCTACATTCATATGAATAATCAACAGATTTAGTACCAAAGTTTAGAAGAATTAGAAGAAAGTTTGATAAACAGATGAGGACGCGAAGATGTGTTTAGCCGACGTTCGGTGCAGTCGAATGCTGCAAGTGAAATGATTCTGGACTTTCCTGCAGTTCATTTTGCCGCAGCCCTGCGTGGCCACTGACGTACAGAGATGAAATGTCTCTTTCAAGGCAGGCGCGTCTTTGATGTTTCCTCTATTGTGACCGTCCGATTCTGATAAATGTAACATGGCACCGCAACATCAATCGATCGACGGAAATGTCGTCGACTGAAATTTCAAAAAGACGTCGATAGTTCCCGGGTCTTGTTCGCGCAACACGTCGCCGTGTTTATTCAGATTCCCCCCCCCCCCCCAAGAGTCAGGACGTCAAAGCAGCACCTCCTGTGAACTAACTCTCCCTCTCTTCTCTTCCTCCCTCGCCCCCCGTCCACCTCGTCTGTTCTCATCCATCCCCCCCCCCCCCTTCCCCCTCCCCCCCCCCTCGACCTCCTCTCCTCTCGGCCAGTCGGACACGGAGTTCTGGGACAAGATGCAGGCCGAATGGGAGGAGCTGGCGCGCCGGAACTGGCTGACTGAGAACGAACACGCGCAGATGCCCTCCACCGTGTCGCCCCACGAGAAGGTCTCTGTCGCGACCTTCGACCCTCCCGCCCCCTCGGCATTCGAATCCTCCAAGCCCCGTCACTTGAGATGAGATCACGTCCGCAAAGACACATTAATGACGAGGACGGATGAAACCCTCTCAACTAGTGTCTTTATAGATTTAACTGAGATTTTATCGCGTAGAAGGCCACTGAAGGTGTTAGTTAACATTTAGTTATCATGGACTGTTGTAGAGAAAGTATTCAATCCAACTTGCAGAGGGCTCAGAAATTAAACTACTAAAATAATGATGACGCTGTGGCATATAAAGGTCACTAATCTGTTGTTAAAAACAGATTAGTGAGAACACGGAGTATAGCTGTGTTTGGAGTTGAACGCTTCACCTCGAATCGACAACTCCAAATCTGCTGGACGGACAAAGATTTCCAGTCCCGCGACTACTTTTGTGTGAAGGAAGCTCCTAAACCATACAGCTGAACTGTACGCCACATTAAACACCCTTTCAATATCAGCAAAATACTCCGATATCAGACATCTGGGTTCTTTGATTTGATCCCCGAGCGAAGTTCTAAGTTGAAAGTCATCAGGTTCAGAGCAGTGCAACGGTACACAGGGGTAATACCGCTTAAAAAATGCAAAGTTTAACATTTAAAGAGAACATGGAGCCCCGAGGGCTTCCGCCAAGGTTTGATGCATAGCACAGGCATACAAAAAAAAAGATCAATTCAGAGGTTTGTTTAGATTTACCTCCAGAGGACGCTTGCTGTCACCAACAATCAGAAAGAGCAGAAAAAAAAGAGCCTAGTCGATGTTTTGTCCTGTTGTTTCCTGGTGCGGCTGGCAGGGTTACTACTTTCACACGGACAACCCTTACAAGGACTGGCCCGGCCCGTTTGAAGAGGGACTTAGGAAGGCCAGGGAGGGGGATCTACCCAACGCTGTGCTTCTTCTGGAGGCAGCCATTCTGCAAGACCCCCAGGATTCAGAGGTAAGTAGGGACACTTGACATTTAGTCATTCAGAAGGCGTTCTTATCCAGAGCGACTTACAGCAAGTACAGGGACGTTCCCCCCTGAGGCAAGTAGGGTGAAGTGTCGAAACCCAAGGACACAATGTCATGTTGACACAGCCAGGGTTCGAACCAGGGACCTTCCCATTACCAACTAGACACCCTAACCGACTCCCTAATGGTTCACACTTGATCGAAGGACTGTACACACGCAAACACAAACATGGTTACACACCCCCCACTCACGCGCATGCAAACACACACAACTACGCAAACGTACATACATTACTGCACGAAGTCACACTTTTTCAGGGAGGCGCACACACGCGCGCACACACATCCACTCTCCAGGGATGAGGCCTTGACTTCCAATCAGCCTTTTCGCACACCCCCGTACAGACACCAAAAAAGAACTTTTCCATCCACAATGTTACACAAAATGAACACTCGGGAATGCAGAGCAGAGGGGGATGACTGCCGAAGGAGGAACTGGGGAGTCCTCCAGCTAATGGAGTTGTTTACTGTAGCAAAAAATACAGTCTCCCCCTTACATTCCGACGGCATTTTCCATTTTGCCCAATGGGCTGAATAATAGCCTTGTTGCCAGGTTTGCCTCCCAGTCGTGTCCTCCCAATTTCGACTCCGGCGACCTGATTAGAGGGGTGCGCAGTCATGCGAGCTGACCAAAAAATCCCAGGGAAAGCGCACGAAGGAGTTGGATATCCCAAGGAAGGGATTATCCTTGCTGTCTATGGAACTAATATGATTCCCGAATTCCTGCCTCGGTGTGCCTCGAGGCTTATCGTGCCACAAGAAAAGACCTCAAACGCTCATAGATTATTCCTCCACTTATTCCATCGCTCAGATATGGTTCGTTTTCATAGACTTGTAGGCGTCTGTGTTTTTAATTGACATATCAGTCATATAGCACATAATAAAGTAGCACACAGACTAACTTGAATAAATCAGTTTGAAGAACATAGTTGGTTTGAATGTCAGTTGTCATATATGTTCTATGTTTTGCTCATTTCTGCCACAGGAAATTCTATGTTTGTGAACCTTGCATAGCGATTAAACCTCATTCTGATTCTGAACAAAAGGTTTTAGGTCAGTCGTCGTTCACACGGTCGTACAATGGGCCGATCAGGCTTAGACTTGGGTTCCTCAGCTTGAAGCACTCCTTGAACTTCCAATCAAGAAGTCCGCATATGACGTTTGCCCCGGGGCACATGTATGATTCATGGAATCAATAGCCGAGCGTGAGTCATGGTCGCACTCACTTAACAAATTTGGCCTGTTGCCAGCGCATGAGAAGTCACCTCACCTCAATTATCATCTGACATCTCGGAAGAGGTCGCCTGTTGCCAAAGTGGTGTCTTATCCGTGAATCATGCCTCATAATTCATTCATTAACTCGCTGTATTAATTTACCAGGTACTCTTGCCTCTAAGATGATGCAGTCAGCGATGTGAATGAACAGGAAACCCGAAACATGAAGCTAGGGAGGAAACTCACCAACGCTACATTGCTCCGAGACATATGTTGAACATATCCAACTAGGCTAAACCCTTCGCGCCAATCACACCCCCAGTCTTAACCACAGCTGTTTGAAGTAGGAGCCATCCTCAAACAAGTTCAGAAACCCATAAGCTGAACAGCTGGAACTGTTTCCACACCACCTATGCTTCCTCTAGCCTGCTGGACTCTGGTCCTCTGGACTCTGTGGTAGTTCCATCGCAAGTCATCGTGGTTCTAAGCGTCAGGAACCCGCGCGACATCTTTCGCGGGCTGACGTGAACCCGAGGCGCAAACCTCTCATTCTCTGTTCCCGTTTGGTCTCGTTTGCTCTCCCCAGGCTTGGCAAGTGTTGGGGACCACCCAGGCGGAGAATGAGAACGAGCAGGCGGCGATTGTCTCCCTCCAGAGGTGAGCGTACGTGCTGCATGACGGTTAAAACACCAAGAGCAGTGGTCCACAATCCTGGTCCTGGAGGGGCCGCTGTCCTGAAGGTTTTCGATGTTTCCCTGCTCCAGCACACCTCCACGGAGCTTGATAACGACCTTTCATTAGAATCAGGTGTGCTGGAGCAGAGAAACATCGAAAACTGTCAGGACAGCGGCCCTCGAGGACCCGGATTGGTGACCCCTCCCCAAGAGGATGCTAAGATTTCACAGAGATCTCCGTTCGTTGTCTTTCCTTCTCTAGAACTGTCACTTGTATCCCCGTCGCAAAGCACGCTTCAGCACGTGACATTCGTACATTAGCTAAACCAGGGGTGTCCAATCCCGGTCCTCGAGGGCCGCTTTCCTGACGGTTTTAGATGTTTCCCTGCTCCAGCGCACCTGATACTAATCATCAGGCTTCCACAGAGCTTCATAACAACCCCTTCATTAGAATCAGGTGTTGCTGGAGCAGGGAAAAACTTCAGGACAGCGGCCCTTGATGGACCAGGATTGGAGACCCCTGAGCTAAACGTTCACACCCCCCCCCCCCCCCCCCCCCCCCCCCCCCCCTTAGCTCCGATGGCTGAATGGGCACCATACTTTCTTCCTTCCTGCTTTCTATGAAGTCAGGGAATAGACAAGGATTTTGCGTGCCAGAGTCAACAGCGTGACGGCTCGCCACGGCCATCAGGCTCCAAGCATGCGTAGGTCCGCTCACGTTTACATTTATTCATTCGGCAGACGCTTTGATCCAAAGCGCCTTCCAAGAGAGAGCTTTTACAAAAGAGCATCGGTCACTGAGCATAGCAACTTGATCGACCCCAAACACAGCGGGTTTATAGATTATGAAACATACATCATGAGAACCAACTAGAAAAAAATTCCTAAAGAAATTTTGAGTGTGCGTGACTCTGGCCCGGGACTCTCCCCCATACATCACTGACACTGTTGAGTAATTTTCACAATATGACTTCTACCATTGCTTAGGTATGTGACTGATCAAGCTTTCAACAGGTGTTCATATGCTGATGCACTAGTAGTAGCGTAAACACTAATTTCAGCAGGATTAAAGACAGCTCCACTTGAGCACACTGCCACAGTTTAAGTTTAAGTAGTAAGCAAGCAGTAAACAATTGGTCACTCTGTGTCAGGTAGCACTTTACATTACAGTTCAGTAGCATAGTAATAGTTTGGTTCTAATTTGATAATAGTGATAAATGCTTTCAAAAACTTAGAGTGTAAAATGACCCAAATACATCCAATGCCAGAATTAGGCCATCAATGGCTATGACTTTGGTATTAGAAATACACCTTTTATCAAAATGATACCGCATTATAAATATCAGATAACATTATAAAGTTATACAGCTGTGTTAAATGTCAAATCAATCCACATGCAATCAAACATGTAACAAATCAGGATTCAGCAATAAGCTAGCACTAGGTCACACAGTTCTGATACCACACTAACAAAAACAGCGCTTTTTATCCAACATGAATTGAGAAAAACACACACGCACATACACATACACACACGCACATACACACGCACACACATATATATATCTATAGATAGATACATATATGTGCATACACACAGGCAGTCTGTACATTAATGACTTAATGATGAACTGTCAATCAAACCATTCAGTGCAATGAATCACTTAGTAGCTGACACACAGGTTCAATCATCTATAAACTACAGGACTCCCCATACAACACTAGCCAATAGTTTGCAAGGTCAACCAGTATCCAGACGATTATGAATGTTTTACAGCAAGCCCCCCCCAACAATTTAAATAGCAATTCCTAAAAGACCTGTATTTAATCCCCACTGTTTCTCTATGGAGCGGCAACTCCATTAACTGCCGATCCCGACCTCCCACACACCTCCCCAATATCTTGTTAGATTCATATGGACCCCACCACATGAACCCTGCCCTCAAACCCCCCCGCACGAGCCCCCCCGCCCCCGCCCCCCGCGAACGCCGATCGCCCCCCCCCCTCCGAAAACGACCATAAACGGTCAAAATGCACACAAATAACCCCCCCCCCACTACCCTCCTTACAACCCTCCACCACCGTCCTGACTGATAAGCACATGAATACATATAAGCCCAAATGTTAAAGAAGTCAAAAACCCACATCTCAGATAGCATGCTAGCAAAACATATGCTGATGCACTAGCAATTAGCTTAAGCGCTAATTTCAGCATTGGTCGCTAATGTTAGCAAACAGCATATCTTTACAGCTAGTTGGAATGTCAGTTGTAAATCCTGACTGATAAGCACATGAATACCTATGAGCCCAAATGTTAAAGAAGTCAAAAACCTACATTTTAGATAGCATGCTAGCGAAAGAGTTGAAAAAAGATGTTCGCTTACCTTAGAGACTTAGAGCCAGAGAGGAAGAGTTGAGTTGGAGTACAGTTTATAAATACACCCGAAACAAAAAGAGCCAATTTGATTCCTCCAGTAAATATCCTCCAATTAAAGTTATTAAAGGTGAAATGAATTAATGTTCGTAAAATAGCCACCGTCATTCGTGGCCACCGTCTCTCCTCTTTCAAGCACGTTGCTAAGTAACGAACTAATAAGTTGCAGCTGGAACTGTCATGGCAGTTCGAAAGACAGAGAAAAGGCTTACAGCACCCCTCGAACAGGAAGGATTTCTGGCCAAACCGTGTTTCCAATCATAAAACCAGGTTAACGTGAAGCCGGCTGAGACCTTCCTGAACGTCTCCATAGGCATTTTGTGTTGAGAAGTGAAGAAATGTGCTCTTAGGAGCAATTCTAAAAAGTGTTCGTTTTCTATCTTTTCAGTTACAGCCCCGCCTCTCTTAACATAGGAGTCTATGAGGCTGTTCATGGGTGCTGCGGCCGAATCTTCGCATGTCAAGCTAAAACAATAAATCTGACAGATAAAGTAAAGCAAGTGTGAGCTAGAGGACACATTTTCCTACGTTTCTATGTATAAATTGTGTCTGTAGTGGTGCATTTGAGGCCATGGTAATCAAATACGTTTTATTTTTTGTACACAATTCTCTCTCTTCTCCACACTCTAGCGATGACATCACCACTCTACCTCTCAAACATTCTCTCCATTGACACCTATTCATTTTTTTGGTGTGGTTTTTGGCAATTTTTGGGCAAAATTGTTCGCCAAAAGTCTTAGATAAATCATAGCACACATGTCGGGGCCGAGCCGCACGTTTTGATATAACTTTTGTGTATATGCGTCAAAAACTCTGGTAGGTGTTTTGAGCCAAAAAAACGGCGTAAGAATAAGTATAATAACTAGAAAAAAATTCCTAAAGAAATTTTGAGTGTGCGTGACTCTGGCCCGGGACTCTCCCCCATATATCAATGACACTGTTGAGTCATTTTCTGAATATGACTTCTACCATTGCTTAGGTATGTGACAGATCAAGCTTTCAACAGGTGTTCATATGCTGATGCACTAGTAGTAGCATTAACACTAATTTCAGCAGGATTAAAGACAGCTCCACTTGAGCACACTGCCACAGTTTAGGTTTAAGTAGTAAGCAAGCAGTAAACAATTGGTCACTCTGTGTCAGGTAGCACTTTACATTACAGTTCAGTAGCATAGTAATAGTTTGGTTCTAATTTGATAATAGTGATAAATGCTTTCAAAAACTTAGAGTGTAAAATGACCCAAATACATCCAATGCCAGAATTAGGCCATCAATGGCTATGACTTTGGTATTAGAAATACACCTTTTATCAAAATGATACCGCATTATAAATATCAGATAACATTATAAAGTTATACAGCTGTGTTAAATGTCAAATCAATCCACATGCAATCAAACATGTAACAAATCAGGATTCAGCAATACGCTAGCATCAAAATTCACAAAAAGCACTAGGTCACACAGTTCTGATATCACACTAACAAAAACAGTGCTTTTTATCCAACATTAATTGAGAAAAACACACACGCACATACACATACACACACGCACATACACACATACACACACATCTATATAGATAGATAGATAGATAGATAGATAGATAGATACATATATGTGCATACACACAGGCAGTCTGTACATTAATGACTTAATGATGAACTGTCAATCAAACCATTCAGTGCAATGAATCACTTAGTAGCAGACACACAGGTTCAATCATCTATAAAGTACAGGACTACAGGACTCCCCATACAACACTAGCCAATAGTTTGCAAGGTCAACCAGTATCCAGACGATTATGAATGTTTTACAGCAAGCCCCCCCAACAATTTAAATAGCAATTCCTAAAAGACCTGTATTTAATCCCCACTGTTTCTCTATGGAACTGCCGATCCCAACCACCCACACACCTCCCCAATACCTGGTTGGATTCGTCTGGACCCCACCACATTAACTCTGGCCTCAAACCCCTCCGAAATCGCCCCCCCCGAGCCCCCCGCAACGTCACAAACTCCGCTTGAAAGTGAAACTAAATCATTCGCGATTGTCAAACCTCTCCCCCAAACAGGCTCATAGCTCATCAACCCGACCTCCCACACACCTCCCCAATATCTTGTTAGATTCCTACGGACCCCACCACATGAACCCTGCCCTCAAACCCCCCCGCACGAGCCCCCCCGCCCCCCGCAAACGCCGATCGCCCCCCCCCTCCGAAAACGACCCTAAACGGTCAAAATGCACACAAATAACCCCCCCCCCACTACCCTCCTTACAACCCTCCACCACCGTCCTGACTGATAAGCACATGAATACATATAAGCCCAAATGTTAAAGAAGTCAAAAACCCACATCTTATATAGCATGCTAGCAACACATATGCTGATGCACTAGCAATTAGCTTAAGCGCTAATTTCAGCATTGGTCGCTAATGTTAGCAAACAGCATATCTTTACAGCTAGTTGGAATGTCAGTTGTAAATCCTGACTGATAAGCACATGAATACCTATGAGCCCAAATGTTAAAGAAGTCAAAAACCTACATTTTTGATAGGATGCTAGCGAAAGAGTTGAAAAAGATGTTTGCTTACCTTAGAGACTTAGAGCCAGAGAGGAAGAGTTGAGTTGGAGTACAGTTTATAAATACACCCGAAACAAAAAGAACCAATTTGATTCCTCCAGTAAATATCCTCCAATTAAAGTTATTAAATGTGAAATGAATTAATGTTCGTAAAATAGCCACCGTCATTCGTGGCCACCGTCTCTCCTCTTTCAAGCACGTTGCTAAGTAACGAACTAATAAGTTGCAGCTGGAACTGTCATGGCAGTTCGAAAGACAGAGAAAAGGCTTACAGCACCCCTCGAACAGGAAAGATTTCTGGCCAAACCGTGTTTCCAATCATAAAACCAGGTTAACGTGAAGCCGGCTGAGCCCTTCCTGAACGTCTACATAGGCATTTTGTGTTGACAAGTGAAGAAATGCGCTCTTGGGAGCAATTCTAAAAAGTGTTCGTTTTCTATCTTTTCAGTTACAGCCCCAACTCTCTTAACATAGGAGTCTATGAGGCTGTTCATGGGTGCTGCGGCCGAATCTTCGCATGTCAAGCTAAAACAATAAATCTGACAGATAAAGTAAAGCAAGTGTGAGCTAGAGGACAAATTTTCCTACGTTTCTATGTATAAATTGTGTCTGTAGTGGTGCATTTGAGGCCATGGTAGTCAAATACGTTTTATTTTTTAAACACAATTCTCTCTCTTCTCCACACTCTAGCGATGACATCACCACTCTACCTCTCAAACATTCTCTCCATTGACACCTATTCATTTTTTTGGTGTGGTTTTTGGCAATTTTTGGGCAAAATTGTTCGCCAAAAGTCTTAGATAAATCATAGCACACATGTCGGGGCCGAGCCGCACGTTTTGATATAACTTTTGTGTATATGCGTCAAAAACTCTGGTAGGTGTTTTGAGCCAAAAAAACGGCGTAAGAATAAGTATAATAATAATAATAATAAACGCTAGTAATAACATAGTGTGCGCCTTGCAGCACGCACACAATAATAATAAACGCTAGTAATAACATAGTGTGCGCCTTGCAGCACGCACACAATAAGTGCCAAGGGAAGAACTATAAGAGCTTTAAGACGAGCAAATTACTAGTCTCCAATGGACAGTAGTCTACCTAAGGGAAGCAAACAATAACGCAACCCAAAGAATACACTAGCGAGTTTCCGCACAGGGACTATTTCTAAGCGCCTTAATATTTCCAAGTGCCATTATATTCTCGGAATAAGTGAGTTTTGAGCCTTTTCTTGAAGGTGAGGAGACAGTCTGTGTTTCTGATGGAGGTGGGGAGTTGATTCCACCATTGACAGGGAAGAGTTTGCGCTGGGCTCGGGCGGGGGAGGATCACTAGACGGTTGTCAGAGGAGGCCCGTAGGTGGCGGGCAGGGGTGTAAGGCCGGAGGAGAGTTGAACGCTTAGATGAAAACACCTCTGTTTACCTGAGGCGAAGCACCTCAGTGGGAATGGAGGGAGAGGTGAGGGACAAAAAAGGGCAGAGGGGATGAAATGCTTTTTTCCCGCTTCACGTCCTTCTGAAGTGCAGGTGTGTCGTCCCCCCCCCCCCCCGCCTCACGGTCATAAGATTTCACTGGAGATCCAATTAAAGTGGTATTTTAAGAGAGATCCTACAGGCTAAGAAAGCAGGCTTTCGTTTCTTACAAACAGAAAAGTGATGTCTCGCCGAATGCTGTTCTCTAAAATGTGAAGTCAGCCTGGTTTAACGATATGTTGCGGTTAACCTTGAAAGACTAAGGCTTTAATGCCGTCATGATGTCTTTTCAATCGCAGTAAAGCCTTGAAATCCTGCTAACACCCCCCTGCATTCGTTTGAACGACGGGAGGGGGTCGTATTCTTAAATATGTTAATCATATGTTAACACTGAATCTGTGTTCCTCAATTGATACTGCCTACAGTTACATAATTATCTCCTTAAATGCAACAAACAAGCCTAATCAAAACACTTTGGTTGAAGAACAATTCAGGGATTCTTAGGACAGCTGGAGGGTTGAACACTATTATCAACAACATTATCTTGATGAGAGAAATGTTATTTGGGCTTTTTCCAAGTTCTTCTCTAATCATTTCACATTGTTGTGGAATTCCCCCCACCCCCCCTCCATTCCCCACTGATTAGAAGAGCCAATATGATATAACTGAAGTTGTAATGCCATACTAGTGGACATAACACTCAGCACTTGGTCCACCAACAACCCCCATCACCAGTTCCTTCAACACAGCCACTGGAGAGAGAGAGAGTGAGGGAGAGAGAGAGAGTGAGGGAGGGAGAGAGAGAGAGGGAGTGAGGGAGAGAGAGAGAGAAAGCGAGGGAGAGAGAGAGAGAGAGAGAGCGAGGGAGAGAGAGAGAGAGCGAGGGAGAGAGAGAGAGAGCGAGGGAGAGAGAGAGAGAGAGAGGGAGAGAGAGAGAGTGAGGGAGGGAGAGAGAGAGAGAGCGAGGGAGAGAGAGAGAGGGAGGGAGAGAGAGAGAGGCAGGGAGGGAGATAGAGAGAGAGCGAGGGAGAGAGAGAGAGAGTGAGGGAGAGAGAGAGAGGGATGGAGAGAGAGAGCGAGGGAGAGAGAGAGAGAGCGAGGGAGAGAGAGAGAGAGAGCGAGGGAGAGAGAGAGAGGGAGAGAGAGAGAGAGCAAGGGAGAGAGAGAGAGAGAGGGAGAGAGAGAGAGCGAGGGAGAGAGAGAGAGAGAGGGAGGGAGAGAGAGAGAGAGGGAGAGAGAGCGGTCCCTTCCAACCTGACCCAGGCCTCATTAGACACCACCTGATGTCCGTTAGCCCTGGCCTGTCAAAATTACTGTCCGTCAAACCACCCCATCTCCTTTGAAGTTCAGTAACCCCCCCCCCCCCCCATTTTCCGTCCCTCTGCTCCTTTGCCCCCCCCCCCCCCCCCCCCCCATTCCCCAATCTCCTTCCAGGTGTCTGGAGCTCCACCCCAACAACCTCCCGGCCCTGATGGCACTGGCGGTGAGCCTGACCAACACAGGCATGCGACAGGACGCCTGCGAGGCCCTGCTCCGCTGGCTCCAGCACAACCCCAAGTACAAGCACCTCGTGAAGGGCAAAGGTCACCTGGCCAGCTCACCGGGCTCCCAACGAAGGATGTCTCGGGTCTCAACCGTGGGCAGGTATGAAAGGTAGGAGTACAGGGGGGGGGCTGAGCGAACCCCACTGCAGGGCTGGTTGTGTTTGAAGAATGCAGAGTGCTGCTTCCATTCTCTACTTTAAGGCAGTGGTTCTCAACCCTGGTCCTCAGGGCCCACTGTCCTGCATGTTTTAGATGTTTCCCCCTTCCAACACACCTTATTGTAATGAATTGTCATTATCAGGCTTCTGCTGAGCTTCATAGTGACTCATTCATTTGAATCAGGTGTGTTGAAGCAGGGAAACGTCTAAAACATGCAGGACAGTGGAGCCCTGAGGACCAGGGTTGAGAACCACTGCTTTAAGGAATAGTAAGCATTACTGTGGCTGAATTATGGTTTCGGGTTCGTACAATGCATTGGAGCGGTATATAAATGACCATGAACCCGAGCTCGGCTATTAACCTTGTACGAGGTGTCCTGAAACTGTAAGATAACTACAGTAATAATGCTGAGTTCTAATGGATTTGCTAACAGTTACTGGAATACTTCAACAATACTTAGCATGACACCCCAGAGCAGAAGTGCAGCAGTTCATTGCACGATCTACGATGAGTTGCTTTTTAATTTAACACCAGCGCTAAACTGTTCTAGCCTGCTAGTCTCTAAGTGCTGAGCTGAGAATTGGAGTTCTTTATGACACCATCTCAGTAACGTTATCTTTAGCCCACCCAATTTAATTCTTTTCACTGCAATGCCAATTACTCAATCATCAACGAATGGAAATGTCATTTCAAGGTCCTTTGGCTTCACCTAGCAAAGGTATAATTTCCCAGCCAGCAGCGCAGTAATACTCTTACTGTATATGGGTTCATTGAGCAAAATCACCATCTTATTTTACCAAAAGGATGTTGTACGACGGCCATATTATCTAAGAAGCGAAGATGAGAAAATTTGAAAGTTCATTCGAAAGGATTTCTGGCACGGTCACCGCGACATTTAGGAATGCATCTCTACTTCTAGTTCCTCTCTCCCTCCCAGTTTCTCTCGCTTTCCCGCTCTTAACTCTTAAAAGGAAACGGAGTAACATCGGCGCAAGGTACCGACGCGCAGCAGGTCCCTCAACAGGGCGCGCTCTGCCAGCGCGGAGCCAGGGTTCGAACCGTAGTCCGGCCGCGTGTGCGCGCGCGCGCGTGCGTGTGTGTGGCACAGCCTGAGCCCCGGGTCTGTTTGTGTGTCTGCCTGCCTCCCCTCCCCCCCCCCCCCCCCCCCCCCTCAAACAGCTCCCTGCTACCAGAGGTAAAGGAGCTGTTCCTGGAAGCGGCCCAGCACAACTCGGACAGCATCGACCCGGACCTGCAGACCGGCCTGGGAGTTCTCTACAACCTCAGCGCCGAGTTCAACAAAGCTGTGGAGGCCTTCAACGCAGCGCTGTCCGTACGGCCAGAGGTAAGGGAGCCACCGGAGGCCTGGTGAATCCACGGCACCTTATATTCGCTTTGGATAAAAGCGTCTGCTAAATGAATACATGTAAATGTATATTCAGCAATCCTCGAATCGCTCTTTTATGGAAACGTGTCGAAACTCACGAGAAAAGATTCAAGAAGGGCGTTGAAACTGGACTGCACGGCGCACGATCCCTCTAATTCTGCTGTACGTTTTCTCTCTCTGTCTGTCACGTTCACGCACGGCTAGTTGCTGGCACAAGTGACCCAAAATCAAACCTCTTTGGAGAACAAGATGAAAGGTGGAGGGGAAAGAAGAAGCACCCGAGAGAGAGAAAAAAGTAACAGTATGAAAGGGATAGAGATACACTGACAGAGAGAGAAAGACAGAGAGCGAGAAAGCAAGACAGAGAGAGATAGAGAGAGAAAGCAAGACAGAGGGAGGAAAGCAAGATAGAGATAGATAAAGAGAGAGAAAGCAAGACAGAGAGAGAGAAAGCAAGATAGAGATAGAGAGAAAGAGGGAGAAAGAGAGAGAAAGCAAGACAGAGCAAGAGAAAGCAAGATAGAGATAGAGAAAGAGAGAGAAAGCAAAACAGAGAGAGAAAGCAAGATAGAGATAGAGAGAAAGAGAGAGAAAGAGAGAGAAAGCAAGACAGAGCAAGAGAAAGCAAGATAGACATCGAGAGAGAAAGAGAGAGAAAGCAAGACAAAGAGCGAGAGAAAGCAAGATAGAGAGATACAGAGAGAAAGCAAGACAGAGAGACAGGGAGAGAGAGAGAGAGTAGGAACTCGAGCAAACCAAAGCACTGAAGCATGCTAACTGTCACGCCGAGGCCTGATGGACGCCACACCCGAACACGGGAGCTTTCAGCTGAGAAATCCAGTCCCATGAACTCCTGAGCTTCCGACCCACACACACACACACACACACACACACACACACACACACAACTCAATATGTCTCCACACTGTCCCCTCTCTCTTTCTTTCTCACACACACACACACACACACACGTCTCACACTGCTCAAACCCTACTCCCTCAACTATGTCCTGGGGGCAAAGAGCACATCAACATACTGAAAAATATGTACCCCCCCCCCCAACCCCACCCCTTGCATTAGACTTGGTAATGATACCCCTTTCTCTGCTGAAAACAATGTGTAAGTATGCTAGCCTGCTGCTAGGCTAGGCTGGAAGCCAAGGCCTTGGGATCTGACCATGGCTTCTGTGAATATAGATCCCTGCCCAGGTGGTAAACACAGACGAACCAGACCTGTGACGTAACCGACAAAGGCGTTCTAAAGACTCGAGCGAAGTCACAGCCATTTCGAAGAGCAAGAGAAATCACAGCGGAGTTGCGAAATCATAGTCATTCGCACGCTCGCGACGCCAGGCAAAGACGGCACCTGATCTCGTATCCCTCTGCAAACGGAGCTGTTAACCCCGCACGGGAAAGCGGTCGGGCCGTACGGCGCACATTCAAACGTGGCAGTTGCCTCCATGTCATTGTCTAAAAAAACGCCGCTCCCTGGTCCCCCCCCCCTCCTCTTCCCCCCCTCCCCATCCCCCCCCTCCAGGACTACCTGCTGTGGAACCGCCTGGGGGCGACGCTGGCCAACGGCGACCGGAGCGAGGAGGCGGTGGAGGCCTACACCCGGGCCCTGGAGCTCCAGCCGGGGTTCATCAGGTCGCGTTACAACCTGGGCATCAGCTGCATCAACCTGGGGGCGCACAGGTGGGTGAGCCCCTGAGGGGGTGGAGAAGACGGCTGGAGTCAGCTGGGGCTATCCTGCGGTTGTAGAAAGCAAGTGGAAGCATGTGTTGGTTGTGGTAGGGCGTTCAGAGTTTATTTACGTTTTTATTGGCGGTCAGTGGTAAAGTTGTGGTGGAGCAGGTGGATCCAGATAGAGAGAAACACTGTCAGTGTCAAATCAACACAGTTCTTTATTCGACCAAACTCAGTAACACTAAGGACAGCTCACACAAAGGGGAAAAAAAAACATCAACATGAAACTGACAAATACTTACCAAAGCAGCAGACATCTCGGATGACCTGTCCTGGGTTACTAACACCTCCGGCCTGATCAAGAAGGCTCACCAGCGTCTCTTTTTCCTGAGAACACTGAGGAAACACCACCTGTCCTCAGCTGTCATGGTGAACTTCTACCGCTGTGCGATCGAGTGCATCCTGACAAACTGTGCGCAAGGCGCTGCAGCGGGTGGTGAAAACCGCCCAACGCATCGCATCACTGGGACTATTCTTCCATCCATCAAGGACATCCAGAGGAAGCGCTGTCTGCGTAGAGCTCACAGCATCCCGAAGGATTCCTCACACCCCGCCCACAAACTGTTTGCCCTCTTGCCCTCCCGGCAGGCGCCTCGGGAGCCTCCGGTCTAAGTCCAGCAGACTGAGGAACAGCTTCTTCCCCAGAACTGTCGCTCCTGAACTCCAACCCGCGCTAACCCCCGCCCCTGCTCTATCTGCATAATTTCTGTTGCGTCTTACTATTTTGCACTATCTGTTCATTTTGTACATCTGCACATAGCATCATTTGCATACGGTAACATTTTGTACAATACAGCGGTACATTTGTCCCCACCAAATCACTTTAACACCTGTACATACTCTGTATATTCTGATTATACAGTACATACTGTGTATATTCTGAGTATTCTGTTGTAATAACAGTTTTGCACTTCTGGCTGGATGCTGACTGTATTTCGTTACCCTGTATTTGTACCTGTGTAAAGACAATAAAGTTGAATCTAATCTAATCTAATAAACAGGAGAGCAGTGTGAACAGCAAGCCTACTGCTAATTCAGGGGTCGGCAACCCTGGTCCTAGGGAGCCACTGTCCGGAAGATTTGAGATGTTTCCCTGCTGCAGCACACCTGATTCTAATGGAGGGTAATTATGAGGCTTCCACAGAGTCTGATAACGACTCTTCATTAGAATCAGGTGTGCTGGAGCAGGGAAACAGCTAAAATCTTCAGGACAGTGGCTCCCTAGGACCAGGGTTGCGGAGGCTGTGCTAGTTAATTGGAAGAAACACAGGTGTGTATGGGACTGGAAACCAGGACCGGAGTTTCCAAAGCCAGGACTGGACTTGACAATACCAGGACACTGGTATTGACAAAAACCAGGACTGGATTTCACACTTATCTAGGGAGACAGACTAAAAACTTTAGGGGACAGAGAAAATGGGGAAGACCCACTTCCCCAAAATCTGTCCTGACAGCTAGTGCATGTAATGCTACAGTGGCTTCAAGTGAACTACCTTGGGGGTCAGATGGCTCAGCGGGTTAAGGCGCTGGCCTCATGATTGGAAGGTTGTGAGATCGAACCCCGGCTGTGGCTAGGTGACGTTGTGTCCTTGGGCAAGGCACTTCACCCTACTTGCCTCAGGAAGAATGTCTCTGTACTTACTGTAAGTTGCTTTGAATAAAAGCATCTGCTCAATCAATGAATGTAAATGTTAAACCCTGTTCTAAAATGGCCGACTCCTTCTTTTTCAGGGAGGCAGCCAGCAACTTCCTGACGGCCCTCAGCCTGCAGAGGAAGAGCAGGAGTCGGCAGCTCTCCCACCAGGTCATGTCTGGGAACATTTGGGCTGCCCTGAGAATTGCCCTCTCCATGATGGACCAGCCGGAGCTCTTCCAGGCTGCCAACATCGGAGACCTGGACCTCCTCATGAGAGCCTTCAACCTGGACATGTGATGCCGTCGGCCCTGACCGCGCTATTGGACTCTCCCATCAACAGCCAATAATCCAAAGTGTACAGATCCGAATGAGCGGGGGCGGGGCTGGGACTTTTTAGTTTTGGTGCCATGTGTAAGATGCTCCCTCTGTTTTGCATGTTACTAGAACCAGACCATTTTTTTTTTTTGGGGGGGGGGGGGGTTTCTTGCTTCCAAACACCTCGGCAGTGCTGCGTGTGCTTGGAGAGACGTTGCGATGGATTTGCACTGGACAATTTGTGATTTCCCTAAAGAGCACAAGAGCACAATGATTGTACGAGAGATGCCTTAGAGAATTCAGCAATTAAAAAAACGGGACTCGACGAGCGGAACGGATCTGAGGGAGGGAAGGAGGTGAGGGAGCGGAAGAGAGACAGAACGAGAGAACGAGAGAGGAAGGCTGGAATTTTCTGAGCAGGATCGGGGTTTTAACAAGACCTGTTTTATTATCTACTTACTTTAGAAAGAGTAGAGCTTGTCACACAGACACAAAAAGGAGTTAGTGAGAATGATCTAGAAAGACTTCACCATAAGTGGAAGGTTTCAGAGTTCTAAGTAGAGGACACATAGATTACTTTGTTCGTTTTTTTTTCCCGGTTTTCTTTTCCTGGGAAAGAAATCACAACGTATGAGAAGCAGTTTCATAAACAGACTGAATGACAATCGTCTGAGAAGAAAATCATTTTCATGATTATGAGAATCACCCTATTTCTTTGAGTGCGCATTTGAAAAAAAAGCTATATTTCTGGATCCGGACCAGAGTCTCCAAGCCGGATTGTTACAGCCTTACTCAAACTGCATGTGGAAACTAAATATTCACACGACTTTCATGATGACAAGCCATTTTCAGACTGGTTGTTCCTGATTTGGCCTCCTCTACACCCGCTTGTTGACAACCCATTCATTTGAATCAGGTGTGCTGGCGCTGGGAAAAATCTCAAACCTGCAGGACAGTCGGCCCTGAGGACCAGGGTTGGGGACCACTGTTCTGCCCAATGCTTTTGAAGCCAAACATTTTTTTGGCACTTCTCCATGCTTCACTCCACCTCTCCTTCTCTTTAGCCTCATCAGTTTGAGAGACGCTAAAGCTGGACACCCTCGTATTCCCTCAGAACCGCAAAGCGCGACGTGAACCCACAACGCAGTCTCAGAAAAACCTTTTCGACGAACCCGCTCCTTGCACTTGTGTCCTTCCTGTTTCGGGAAAAGGTAAAAGGCGGCGTATTCGAGGAGTTGTGGTCGAATTTGTATCGCCGTTAACTTCATTGCCATTCTTGGTGATTAAAGAAAGACTGAGGTGTGGAGAGCCCTAAAATACTAAATGAAATGATTCACATCCTCCCGGGTATTTGAAAGAGCTGTTGCTTTCATGTCGAACGCAAACACTATCCCTTTAAGTGTGGGTTTGGTGCTGAGCGGATCAGCAGGATTGCAGCATCACACATGGCAGGGAGACACAAGCCACCCCCATCACCGGACAGCGGAGAATACGTATTTAAGACGTTCTCTGTACAGTAGCTTCGGGTGTTAGCGTCCTGTTCACAGCCCCAGATTGATCATTTCTGTTTAGGCTGATATAGTTTAAGGGGGAAAAGAAATGGGTTTTGGTAGCTATGCAAAGGTCAATGTTTTATGCAGCCATTTTGAATGGACGCCACTGCCCTGCGTGATTCGGCGGACCAAAAGGGAATGCTGTTTCCGCACGTCGCTAGAATGTT
Source organism: Neosalanx taihuensis (assembly GCA_030340665.1). NCBI lineage: Eukaryota > Metazoa > Chordata > Actinopteri > Osmeriformes > Salangidae > Neosalanx > Neosalanx taihuensis. Next base: position 3,368,868 of record CM059312.1, on the reverse strand, counting down.
ATCAGGGTCTAGCAGAGACACCATCGCGCCAGTCATTCATCTCGCAAATTCGACCGCTTTCATGGTTTTCTAACGAGCTATGCCAAGAGATTTGGACGGAATATTTGAGGCGCTCACAAAAGGGAGGCTGCCGGTGTAACCGTTTGTATTTTTTTGTACTTTCCGTTCTCCAGCAAGTTTGGCCTGTCAGCAGAATCGTTCGGTTGCTTAATAGTACAAAAACACTAAAGGAGGCATGCAGTTGAAAGCACTCATTTGGAGAACGCGCAAAACTGCCGCTCTAAATTCACGCTCGTGCGTTTTTAAAAACACTCAGCACTGTGGCTGTGACGTTTGACTTCATTTATAAGCTAACGGGCCTTCACTCCCTACGATTTCCTCCCAACGACTCCTCTGGTTAAGTCAGCCTATAGTTACCTCACGGTGTGGAACAGCAACCTAGACTGCACTTGACAAATATTGTCCAAAGAAGGTGAATAAATCGTTTGATGCATCGTATGGCTATGTTGATTCAATAGTTTGATGCCTCTGTATTTATTTCAAATGGTAACTCCCCTATCAAAGAATTGGGAACAAAACAGGTTGGCAACCGGCCCCAGAGCAGAGCAGAAGGTCTTTTTGTGAGTACCGCCACGGTTAAACATCAAGGAGGAAGACGTTAGCTCGGAGAGACTCTGCTGATCCATACAGGAGGTGGGTAGCTTTGAAGCATTGGGGACACAGCGGCAGACGGGCTCAAGTCAAAGGTCATTGGGTGAGCGTGTTTTGGCACCCCTTTCCTTCTCTAATTGTTTGGGGTCAGACCCCACCAGGCAGCCAACCAACCAACAGGTCCCCTCCTTCACTCATTATACAGCATCTCATGAACACAAAAATGGCAGCAGAGTGATGTGGGAAAAGTATTATCGATTTTTTAAGTCACACGCCACAAGGATGCGACCGGGTTACTACCCGGTTTGCGTCGAGTTTTTTGGCCTGTTGCGGTAGCGCAGCCTCTACGGACATTTTGTAGCTACGTCCGTATACGCAGCTGACGCTGTGATTGGCTGTCTCCCTGTCTGCAGATGGTGATTTATATTCATGAATAAGGGACTCGAAGCCCCGATTGTCTTAACAGTCAGCCACATCAATTGTAGCTCAAAGCTGATACCAGAATATCCGGTGTTTTTTCCTCAAAGTCCCTCTGATTTCATATGGGCTAGTAGGCCTTTGCTTTTTTTGCATTTTGAATGAATATAAACAATGTAGTTAGGTAGAAGATCAAAGTATTTTTTTAAAGATTGTTTTTGAACGTATTACATACGACACAACTGTAAAATACTGTATATTTCTGTGCATTGACTTAGAATGCTTGACGGCCAGTTCCCTTTTCTAGAACCTTCTCAGGTCTGATGACATAGCTGAAAGCATGCTTCTGGTGAATTCATACTAGCTGACTGCATGCTAGATTCTTTATTCTCCTTTTTGAATGCCATTTAATTTTTATGCATGCACTTTCTTTCTATCGGTCCCCTATTTATGAGATCTAAATATACCACAATATTACATGCAATATTTTTACAAAGCACTTTGATCACGCTACATTGATAATGTGGCGCGTTTATTCAGTATATGAACTTTGCATTGTACACAAGATACAAAACATGACTTAGTTGAATGCACACATTTAAAGTATATAGGCTCTGTAGATTATTAAAAATCTTGCTTCAGAAATCGATGTACAAGGTACTACGATGTACCTTGAACTTTGACCTGCATGTACCCAAAGGAACCACAGCAGATGCCCCTGTTCAGAACTAAAGTATTAGACAGATCTATATTCTGTATCTTGTGTACAATTGATTATTTTTGACCAACTCATTCTACGTTGGCTGTTTACTCTATTAAGTTTATTTGTACGTATATCCAACATGCATACTAATAGATCAAATATTTTGATGCAAAAATTACTTAGAAATCAAACATTGAAATACTTTAATATTTGACGTAAAACACATACTATCCAAGTATACTTAACCACTAGAGGAAGCATTAATACCTTTCACACGAACAGTATGAAAGTCAACTTTTAAAAATAAACTCTTGTTACAAAGTCAGGGTCTGTGTCCTTTATTATCCCACTATTTACCGGTAGTATTTTTATATCGATACCTACATTACTATGTTTGACTGGCATTCGTTTGGGAATTTTACTTGACCAAATATAAATATATAAAACAGGAATCCACTGAAATAATGACCTGCAGTAATGCTGTTTGGGTTTACAATAAATGTTTATATTCTGAATGTAAAAAAAAAAAAAGGAAATGACTCTGCATTAAGGTCAACAAATGTGTTGTTTATTGAACTAATCAAAACATTGCAAGAAACCAGTACCATAGATGTTACAATACATTTAGGGTATTCATGTCTATCTTTGCAATACTGTATTCCAGGCAATATTTGGATAAACACATAAATTACAAAAGTTAACTTTAAACGAAATGAAATTCTATTTAATGAAAATTATTGGATTGGCACAAACTTCATTGCAAAAAGGCAAAGAAAAAAAAATTGAATAAAAATCGAGATGTGAAGTTTCAAAAGGAAATTTGGGTAAATGAAGAAAAAAAAAGTACAATTGTACAATCCAAATGACTAAATGCCTGTTTAGTGCACTGCTGACAGCATGTGATAAAATGCATTTTTGTGGCACAAAGGCAAAACCATTACCTTTGACAACCAAGAGAGAAAAAGCCAGAGAGTGGTGGAGACAGAAAGTGGTTCCGGCGAGAGAAGCCAAGTGTGGGGAAGAGGACAATACAAACACAGTACTTCAAAGCAACTTTTTTTCATTGTACATTTCTCCTGCTGTGGGTAGCTAACCATGTGCTCGGACAGACGAATCACAGGAACAAAAAGATTTGCATAGAAAACCATTAAGAATTCCCTGGCTGCATAGAAAACGTACACAGAAGTAATAACTGACAAAGATGAGAAACCTTAAAGGATGAATGAAGGAGAGTTCAATCTTCTCCAAACACAAATGAGAGGTTCTACTCAAATCAAACCCCTTTAACCAGCTTTTCCCTTGAGAAGTCGACGACATGACGATTCTGGCAGAGCAAGGAAAGAACCCAGCCTTTCATCTCTGTGTGTGTTCATACATCGAACGTTCCGTTCGTTAAACGATTCTTTGCTCGGTGAATTCATTAGAACAGTACGAGCCACACAGCCATGCGTCACCTGTAGACACATTTGACTACAGAATCGTTAATATAAAAAGGAGACATCCACATGATGTAACCAAGGTGATATGCGCTGCAAAGCAACAAAGCACAAAACAGCACGAGTCGATATTGACAGTAAACAGAATACACAGGAGCTGGTGTGTGTGGGGCATTAGGAGTTCACTTATTGACACGGTCAATTTTCATATCCAAGCTGACAGGAGAGGTTATTTGGTTTCAGTGAGCACCACAAGGCTATGTATGAGGAGAATATGTTCCAGCGCCTATTGCATATAGTTTCGACTCCGGTCCAACACAAACCTACGGCTGTGTTGAAACACATTCAGTTGAAGCATGGATAATTCTGATATTTTTGCATACAGAAGAGTACTGTATTATCATAAGAGAAACATTACATGATTTCTATCTAGTGGGGCAACTGATTATAGACAGATTCACTGTTAGAGATGTGACAATACAACCAAGGCTGACAAAAATCTTTTTGTATGAATACATTCATAAAATGCTTGAACTGGGGCTTGTACGGGGAAATACTGCTGGAAAGTAGTCAGCATTTTTGACATTCGGTGTCTTGATTTCTATGACATTCAACAGATGTCATTTTGGGTAGTTGAAGATATAAAAAAACTGTGCAATGTTTATTTCCATTATGAGATGGTCTGGATATAAAATAATTTATATAAAAAGGCTTTTGATGCCATGATGGGCGGGGGGGGGGGGGGGGGGATTTGAACAGGCTGCTCTTTCTCCCCTCGGCAAAACAAGTCACAAGAATTGAATTTTGAATAGTGATTGAAATAATACCCGATAATGGACTTCATTACTCATGCACATCACAGACAGATAAAAAAGGTCTTACTTCTATAGTTATTTGTCTTAAGTGTCTATATATACAACTGTTTTCTGACTGGCTATGTGCAGTTCCACATCTTAGGAATTTCTGCTGTTCTCAGATCTGTCTCATGGAACATATCCCAGCATTCCATGCAAGGCCCCAAGCTGTATTCTATAATCGTTCTTTTTTTTCCATGCATCAGTGCTGAGCTTTTGAGGACTGGCAGTGAACGGTTGTAGCGTTTAAATACGCTTAAAGTTTATGTTACTGGCACATTTGCCAAAGTCATATAGAATTTATACTACGATCTGATATGTGATATTGTTTTGGGTCCAATACTCCGGTAACTGAAATTGCACACATTCCTTGGTAACAACACAGACAAAATACATTTTAACACACAGTTACCATAGACATCTAGTACACAAGCACATTTCTTTCCCCTTCTTTCTTTCCCTTCGACTCTGGGGGTGTTCGTTTCTGTCGTCTCTATAGTTGTCGCTCCTTCGTCTTCCAGTCTTTTGGTTGTACAGTTGTAGTTTTTTTCTGAAGTTGGAGGGTGGAGGAAGGCAGCCATAACTACCTTTAGCTGCTGGACAGTCGATGATAAAAGTAGACGTAACCCAAGTCTTTCGGAGGCCTTTCCGACAAACACACTTTGTGATCGTTATACATCACCCACCTGAGGAGAGGAAAATGCCACATGTCATCCTATTGAACATATTTATATATATTATTCAGATTTATGATATCCTAATAAGTGTATTTGACTGTATCCGATATCAATGACAACATACTGTCATTGTCATAGCCGTTGGCTCACCTTCCTTCCTTTTTAATGTGACAAACATAATGACCAGACATTGTGGATGTACCCATGTGACTGATGAAGGCAAAGAGCTCGTAACCTAGAACAGAAACATCAGACTCAGGTCACACGCTTACAGAACAGCATCGACCTACGATAACCGAGAAAATACACTTAAAACCATGCTCCATTTTCTAAGCTCAACTGATAACGTAACCATGTTAAATAAAGCCAGTTGTTTACATTATGTCCATATGTAGCTCTGAACCTGCACTACCATCTTGGCTCTGGAAACTGTCTTCAGGGATGGATGAGGAAGTATTCTGTCACAAGTGATTAGACAGAATGAATAATGAAAGCTACCTTCAACTTCAACCTTTATTGGTCCAGTAGGAAATCACCCATAACTACCAAACCTCTTTGTAATCCCTTTAAAGCGGTGGTTCTCAACCCTGGTCCTCAGGGCCCACTGTCCTGCATGTTTTCGATGTTTCCCCCTTCCAACACACCTGATTCGAATGGATTGTCATTATCAGGCTTCTGCTGAGCTTCATAGTGACTCATTCATTTGAATCAGGTGTGTTGGAGCAGGGAAACGTCTAAAACATGCAGGACAGTGGAGCCCTGAGGACCAGGGTTGGGAACCACTGCTTTAAAGCTCACGTAGCTGCTAACAAGATCAACGGCCGTCCTCAAAAGATTCACTCACGTCCAGGTCCGTCTCTGACCCGCGGCCCTGACATTTCCTGGTCTGGGGACATCGTGGAGCCGCTGTGGGAGTTGGCGTTGGAGAAGACGTGGTCGTTGGGCTCCGTGTCGGCCATGTCCGACAGGGCATCGCTCTCCTCCTCCATCTCCGGGTGGGTGAAGATCCAGTCCAGGGCCCGCTCCAGGTTATTCTTCTGAAGACCAGCGATGAAACGTGGCAACAGAAATAATGAGGCTTTTAAATAGAAATGTGTTTGGGGTTGTTTTTTTGGACAAACTAATGGGAAGGACATGGAAACATGCTGACCCAGCAAGGTCGTTCAATTTCAGGTTATTCACTCTCCTCATATCAACCACGTTTCACAAGGTAGCTACGCTTGGTACCAAATGAAGCGAATATCAACATGACTCATCCGTCATTCGACACCTTCTCGTTCGTCCCACAGTTTCAATAAGCCAGGTTGTGGCTGTGGTAGCGCTGCCCTTAAACCCTCATTTAGCCGTTGCCTCCGATCCAAAATAAAAGGCATGATTCATTAGCGGAGGCCAACGAGGAGAGCATGTACGGGTGGAAGAAGAGTGCGGGCGGGAGGGAGAGGGAGAGGCTGAGGCCGCCTGCTTCCCCAGACCATGCCCAGGCATGGCTGGCTGGCAGGCCATGGAGGTTGAACACATCTTCCCTTGGTTGCAGGGTCTATATTTAGATCACCCACAGGACCCTCTGCTGTTTTCGCACCTCCACAGTGGCCTTGCGAGCCCCTTCTGGTTTTCATTAATAAGAGGGCTTAGGAAGGGGTTGTGTTCGGAAACATTAAACGGACGATGAAGCAAGGATATTCTGGTCTATTCTTTTAGGTGAAAAACTGAAATTGGCGTTGAGCTGTTGTGGCTGTAGATGGCTGTAGGTGCACAATAGGAATAGGTGCCCTCTTTGGAAATAAAATAAAATGCAGTCCTTGTAATGTTAATGTAGACATATATTATGAGATTTAGATCACACAAAAAGGATCCTACTAACTTTGGAAATAGACCCTATTATAAAAAAAGATGGAAGGATGTTGCGATCTTTAACATGTATTCATTTACCAGACGCTTATATCCCTTCCCAAAACCTCTAAAAGCTCTAAAAGTCGTTAAGCTGTTTCCTATCTGCAATCCCTGAACTCAGCACCCCTCTCCATGAAGCCACAGAGCTCTGAGCTCAAACCAGGACATGAAGACACTGACCGTGGCTTTCAGAGCTTGGACGGTGTGTCTGCGGGGGAAGCCCATGGAGGTCAGGATGGCGATGCTCTCCTCGGGGGGCTGGTTGTCCAGGTGGGTGGCCCCCATGCTGGTGCTGCTACTGGAGAGGACCGGCTCCAGGATGGTGGGAAGAGCCAGGGGCTCGGCAAAGTCTGGAAGTGGGTGGGGAAAAGGAAAGACGGCCGTGGTGTACACCGACTCTGTGTTCCTTTTTTGGGAATTTGATTACCGTATTTTTCGGACTATAAATCGCTCCGGATTACAAATCGCACTAGCCAAAAAATGCATAATAAACAAGGAAAAAACCTATATAAATTGCATTGGCGTATAAGTCGCATTTTTGTGAAATGATGTAATAATGATGTGAAGTTATGAAATAATGTGTCAATAATTTAATGTTAATGATGTGACACACGTGTTAACACACATTCGCATACGAGTATAAATCACACCCCCTGCCAAACTATGAAAAAAACTGCGATTTATAATCCGAAAAATACGGTACCTCATTTTGCAGTTAACTGTAGACTATGTAGTAGAAAGAAAATAAATAAATGTGCACAGCCTTTGAAATCAGTGCATATTTCACCAAAGTGGAGATGCTTTGTGGCAAAGATAATACAAGACTGATAGATGCCTCATCCATATCAAAACCTTTTTGCGAACTGAGACTGAATCGCTTTCCATTCTTTATTGTGCGTGCGATCCGAAAAGTAGAAGACGCGGAGCACATACGCTTGGCAGCTATACCGATTCCCCCGCAACTTACGTACAATTAAAGTGGAGTGCAGAAATATGGATCCTGAAAATAGGTCACTATATGAATAAGCTTACACATGCTCACACACAGAAGTGTGCATTTGGTACGAGGCAAAGCACACATTTTAGAATTCGCAGACTAACCTGCCATAAAGCCATGCAATCCACACACACACACACACACACACTCACACACACACACACACACACACAGACACAGTGACGGTTGATATAACTGCCTGTGAAATGGCACAATCCCAAACATTATATGCATCCGTTAACCCCTATTATTATTTACATTTATTCATTTAGCAGACGCTTTTATCCAAAGCGACTTACAAGAGAGAGATTTAAAAAAAAAAAAATTATCATTATAATTAGTAACTTTCTGGAAAACCATTATAGACGAGAATGGCCCATAAATAAGGAATGAGGAGTTTTTGCACGCTGTGTGACAGGAAAAGCCTGTTTGAGAGTTCATCCACCTTCCTTCAAGTGTAGCCATAACAACCAGGTGGGGGAGTACAGTGGCTGTGACCATGAGCGCTACAGACATGACTTCACAGTGACGGGAGCCAGTGGAGCATGGTGGAGGTCAGGCGAGGGGAAAGGTGGAGGTCAAATGAAGGATGTACTTACCATCCTGCTGTCTAACAACTTCGTTATCGTTTTCTGCTACGAATACAAAAAAAAATGAACGCCCACGTCTCCTCCTGTGATTACTGCAACTGCCGTCTTTCCCGCGTGTTCGTGCGTGACCGTAATGCGCGACGGGGCGGGAGCTGAATACGTGCGATTGCCTGGTTGTTTTGGTTTTCCTGAGCGATGTGCTGAAGGGAGATGTTCGGGCTGCGAATGACCAGAGCGTCCGCAGCTATTCACCAGAATACAACGGACGACAGCGTTGAGGTTGGAAGCTATTCTCTGACAACGCTGAGGCTATTGTCAAGGAGCGGCTGAGACTAACGAGACGCGGCGTGTCTAAAACACGCGCCATTTCCCCCCCCCGAGCCGAGAAACACGTCCACGCGACGAGCCTAACGGAAAAAACACGCCCGACGTGCACTTTCAGGCTCAGGAAATAGGGAACATGCAGAGCCGGTGTCGCTAACTGTCTGGCGAGTCCCTACCTGGCTCCTCCATGTGGGCTATGATCCAGTTGAAGGCCATCTCTGGACCCATGTTGCCTGTGTAGTACACCGCCTTCCGGCAGGCCTCCAGCGGGAAGCCCATCTCCGCCAGCTGCATGGCCGCCGCCTCGTCTATCTCTGGAGCTTAAGGACCATCCAGAGGAAACACAAACACCATGAACATGCATGTAGAAGATCCAGAACCAAATAGGGGGGGCCTATTTTTTGTCGTACAGGTCTGTGGTGGTCCTCTCTTTGGTCGTTTAAAAGAAGGTCAGAGGAAGCGTTGCTGGGGGAAAGTTTTAGCAATCCCCCCCCCCCCCCCCCTTAGTTACTGTAACCTAGAAGTATGTGCTGGGCGGTTGTAAATCTACAAGTACAAACGTAGAAAGAAAAATGGCATACTTACAGTCCAAGGAGTTCATGGAGTTATCTGAAAGTACAGCAAAAAAAGGGCGGCTTTCAATGGCAGGACAGTGAAAGGTTCAGGCCCTGTTCTGGCCTGTGATTCATTACAATTAGGTTTCGCCTCACTGAACCAAGGTGAGAATAATAAGCAATTCAATTCTGGAGGAAAAGTTTGGTCTAACAATCTAAAAAGGAAAGCCAAACTATTTGTCATCCGTGACATAATCACTATACACTGGGTCAGTGAGAAACATTATCGGTTTGCAACATTGCTTTGCGAAAAGGACGGACAGACATAAATCTGAGGAATCATTTGTAATGTACTTTTTTCCCCCTCGCGATGTTTTGCTCAATCAATACCCCATTTTAAAATGAAGAAATGGCTAATTGTTGGGAAATGATGCATATCCAGAAACATGAGGGGAAAAACATTTGCTTGATTAGCAGAAATCCTTTGGCGGTCCTTATTTGGAAAGTTAACCTCCGCATAATCTATCATGCGGTATGAGAGGGCACTTTTTTTAAATCTAGGATTTATGATGCTCATCATATGAGTGCTATATAAATCACATGTATTGAACATTGATCACTAGTTGTCCTTTCCTTTCAGAGCGGTGATTTACAACCAACAGAAGACACTCGCATGCGGAACAGTCCGGCAGTTAGAACGCTGTTACTTTGTGAGCGAAATCGGACAGCAAAGGGTTTGACAATCACTTGCACACTTCACTCAAGGTTTAAAAGTACCGTATTTTCCGAACTATAAGTCACACTGCTTTCCATGGTTTGGTTGGTCCTGAGACGTACTCTTTTGAATTATTTTTATATATTAAACATATAATATATCCAAATGAAATGTCTGTTTTTATATGTTATATGTTATGAAATGAAATAACATGAAATGTCTGTTAGGGGGGCACGGTGGCAGAGCGGTTAGTGCTCTCGCCTCCCAATAAGGAGATCATGAGTTTGAATCTCGGGCCCGACCATGATCTCTCTGGGTGGAGTCTGCATGTCCTCCCCGTGTTACCGTGGGTTCTCTCCGGGCACTCCGGCTTCCTCCCACCGTCCAAAGACATGTATGCGGTAAGTTAATTGGACATTGTGGAGAAATTGTCCCTAGTGTATGACTGTGTGAGTGAATGGTTGTCTGTCAATGTCTGTGTGATAGCCCTGCGACTAGCTGGCCCCAGTCCAGGGTGTACCCTTGCCTTCGGCCCGGAAGTAACTGGGATAGGCTCCAGTCACCCTTGACCCCTAACGGGAATAAGCGGTAGAAAATGAATGAATGAAATGTCTGTTCTTGGTCTCTGATATTATAATTTTTTTATCCCACCCAAACATGTGACATAGTCCAGTGCAACTGGTGTTTTTTTTTCCTTCTTCATTATGCATGTTTTTTTTTTTTTTTTTTTTTAGCAGACGCTTTTATCTAAAGCGACTTACAAGAGAGAGCTTTTACAAAGAGCATCAGTCATTGAGCATAGCAACGTGATAGACCCCGAACACAGTCGTTTTTTTTTGGCTGGTGGAGCGACATATAGTCCGGAAAATACGGTACCTAAGTGAGGCAAAGGTTATTCAAACATTGGTTCGTTTGTATTCACTGCGCGGATAGATAGAGAGGTTACTGAATGATGGTAAAGTTAGCTGAACAGCGTCATTTCAAGCAAGCAGCGAATGCCTAATATAGAATTGTGTCAGATGCTAACACCTATTCTGAGGGCCTGAATCTTAGACCATGTCTCGCACCTAAAATATTTAGGGGTACATTGACGAAGTGATTTAGCTTGATTCTCCAACAACAGATTCGAAAGGAAGATTTATTTTTTATAGAATACTGTTTAGTCCAATCAGTGAAGGAGAAAAGAAAAGTAGGAGATAGAATGACAACGTAAAGACAAGCCAACCACATTGCTAAATCTTAACGCCAATGGAAGCCACGATTGCGATTCATTTCATGCATTTATTTTCAATTCTTTATTTTATTCAGGCAAGTCCCTCAGACGTCAAGACTGCTCGGACTTAATGAAAGCAAAATAATTCTGACAGAGCCTTGACAACCTCGCCTTTAAACTGCCCTAAAGGCCTTCGTGTATCCAATTGTAAGTCACTCTCGAGATTGTTCCAGGAAACATGTCGTTAAAGAAGGTCACTGGCATATCTAGAAGCTGATTTTCCTAATCCTTATGCAACCAAAACAACCTTGAGAGAGACCCACGCCTGGAACCCGGTGAGGTAATCTGTCAAAAGTGCATAAGAGATAAGAAGGAAAGTGGATGTGATGAACGCGACCATGAAGACGTCCTGCCGACACGACTCAATAGTAGTAATGTGCTGAAAGGGGGAACTGGGGTAAAGTGCACTCTGACAATCTGTCCACTGCTCTCCAAAGCGGCTTCAGCATAAATAGCGAATCACGTCTATAATGTATGAAATGTCAAGTTCAACTCTTATTAGTTATTTTTTTATATATATATTTTTTGCTCCCACCCCTATATCCCTGAGTACACTTTTTTAATCTTTTACCTCACACCCTTACCCCTGTGTGCTTTTGTGAGACTGTGTGCCGTTGCTGTGAAGGAGTTTCCCCCGGGATAAATAAAGTAATCTGAATCTGAATGAACGTCTTGTAAATGGAATGCCAAAAAAGATATTGGTCAACCGTGGGTCATTAGCAAAAAGGGCCAGGTTCCAACTTTGAACAAATAAATCAATACGAGCGATAGAAACAGTGGAGTTGGGCCTAGTATGTATCCCTGTGGGACACCCTTTGTTGTTGTTTAAAGAATTCTGTTTAATCCTTGGATGAATGCATAATGAAATACGTCTCCAGTTCACAGCACACTGGGACAGGTCAGTTGGAAGGTATAGAATCATAGTTTTGCATTCTCAGTTGAATAAAGTAATTAGACATATTTTTCGAGGCAACACCTGTCTATTTACTTGGGCCCGGGGAGCTGTATGAGGTAGTCGAATTTATCTAATTTAGTTGAATTTATCTTGCATTCCACATGTATAATGTGAAATGTGAAATGAAACAAAGATAAGATGGCTGTTGATGGAATTATTCCCAAAATTGATTGCACGTGGTGAGAAATAGGCGCAGGTGGCTGGTTGGTCAATGTCAATATAACCCTGATTGATTTTCAATAAGCAGCTTTCAGATTTTTTATCTTTAATGACGGCCTGATTTAGACTGACTGTAGCAAGCAGGAGAGAGTACATTTAGCAGACGCTCTTATCCGCAGCGACTTACAGTAAGTACAGGGATATTCCCCCTGAGGCAAGTAGGGTGAAGTGCCTTGCCCAAGGACACAACGATGTTGACACAGCTGGGAATTGAACTGACGACCTCCTGATCACAAGCCCGACACCCTAACCACTCAGCCACCTAAACCATGGTAGGTTCCCATCATTCAAAAGTGTTACGTTTTCCACAATCTCAACAAAAAACGACGGGATGTAGACACAGATGTACTTAGATGCATGACCTGAACTTGAAACCCGAGCACATTTAGGATCTCTGAGGTTACCTCTGGTGTCTTCAGGAAGGACGATGGGTGGACTGAGGTCCGGAAGCTCTTCTTCTCCCGATTGCAACCCTGTGGCACGGAGCCTGGACAGATCCAGGAAGTCTGGGACTTCGATAGCCAGGTCTGAGGAAAACGCAGCATCGCGTTACGAGACAGGAAAACCGATTTGAGGAGAGATGAGCTAGGAGAAACTACAAACGTGAATCTGATCCCATCCTAGATGAGTCATGAGAAACAGTGTAATGACAAGAGGGGGTTCTAGAAAGGATCGAAAACTTGCAAAAGTAACATGTACCGTCTGTGACTATGCAAGAGGCCATGAAAAATGAATAAAGAATCGCCAAAATACTCCAAATGAACCACGAGATGAGCCCTTAAGATGTATTTTTCTTTTACTAGCGCAAACTTTGACCAACTACAAGAATACAAGTGTCTGAAGGCAGCAATGGCCTACTTTGTACCCCATTTCTCATAAATAGTTAACCTTCCTCAGCACTTTTTGGTTTGAAGTTTTAACTAAATTCAGATGAGGTCATGTTGGTCATGATGTCATCAAGAAGTTATCAGAGGATAGCTGGGGCGCCCAATCTGGCCGAATCCTTGCTGGATTTCAGTGCCTCAGTGCCATACTGCTCTCTGCTGGACACTTACAGAATTGATTGCACGTCATCCCAAATCATCTGCGAAAATAACCTAAATGCAGTATCATATCCATATGAATCTAGCATTGAAATTCTTCGTATTCTATCAACAGTATTAGAGATGAAAAGTGTGCTCTTTTGGAATGCTTTCTCTCTCACCTAGTTTCTTTGGAACCCAGTCCACGCCAAATGTGAATTTCTTAATCTGAACAGCCAAATATTCTGGGAAGGAGGCAAAGCGTGAGGTCCTGTAACGAGATGAGGGACCATTTTAGGAGGAAAATGAAAGCAATGTTTTGTATCATAACTGGTAGCAGCAAACACATAGCTGTCTGGCCTTAGGACTAGAATGTTCCTCACTTGACTCCGGCTGACTTGGCCTGCAGCGCGGAGCTCCAGAAATCGGGGACGTTGTCCGGCTCTGTGAAGGCTTGCAGGCAGGCTGTGAAGGGAACCCGGGCTCTCACAGGCTCCGGAGGGGCCCGCATGTTCTCCTCTGCATCCTTCCGCTTGGCCTCATACGCTATGAGCTCCTCTGGGATAACATTACCATCCAAACATTAACATGTGCAAACAACACACCAAGTGAATAATCAAGCACGTAGGACCATACTTTCCCAACCATATGCAATCAAGCAATGTCAATCTGTTTCACTATATCAACAAATACTGACATTAAAAACCTAAAAAAGCAGTTTGAGAACCGTAACCAACAGCAGACTAAAACAGCAGACTAATACAACATCCTAAGTATCTGTACCTGTAGTCGCTCTGGATAATAATGCTTCATTTTTGTACCCCTTTTCCACCACCTGCGTCTCTCCCCTACCCACTGCCTCTCCTCACCAATCTCCCCCCCAACTTCATTGGATAAGAGCGTCTGCTAAAATAACTAAATGTACCTGAAATTAAAGACCAGACCCAGAACATGTCTTGACATGGCTAAAACTAGTTACTAAGTTACTTTCCCGCATTCTGCGGTGTTGAAAAGTCATTCACTCTCCCTGCCCTCCCTAAGCTATCGACTTTGAGCTCCCAAAAGGGCTCCTCGGTGCCCTTTCAAGGGGAGCTCCCGCTGGCTTCCCCCCTGTAGCAGAACCAGCTGTGTCCGCAGCTCAGGGGGCCCCTCCTCACCTCTGTTGGTGGCTGCCTCAATGGGCACGGGGAGCTGGATGAGGTAGTCCACTCTCTGGGAGTAGCGCACCCTCCGTGTCTGGCAGCACTGCACGCGCTCCTCGACCAGGAAGCGGAACACGTCGCTGGGGTTCTCTGAGCCCGAAGAGTTCCTCTGGATGGAGGTGGAGGGGGGAGAACCATGGGGCGGGCAGGTGTAGGGGGGGGGGGGAAGAGACGCAGGTGGAGGAAAAGGGGGGTGGGCAAGAGAGCGACAGAAAGACAAATAGGAGAGAGGTAAATAAGCTCATTCAGGGGCCAGGGCCAGCGGTCACTGGGTCCATGTGTTTCAAGTGTTTATTTGAAGCTAATAGCTCTGTGATGAACCGACCAGGCTTGTATGGAGCATTGATACTGCCGTCTCTATTCTAAGAAGCTACAGAAGCACACAATATAAATACACTATATAAATACCCAATATGTAATTTTACTTCTTCATTCCCAAGTTAAAATGGGGCTGCGATCATGTCTGCGGTCTCTGCCTTGACTAGTTCACTTTCAGTTATATAATATATGCTCTGGATTAAATTAGGAACCTTCTTTATCAGGATCTTTGGCAAGTTGTTGGTGCTTTGTAGAAAAATACCTTTACATGGCACCTGCCTTAAACACGGGGAAAAGTATCTAACAGGTTTAAAGTAGCTTAATTATCCAGGGTAAACACACAGGCCAGTGTGTTGTTGTCCTGTTTCAAGGACAGCGGAGGTGTGAGGTTTAAGTATGGTCTGTGACTGGAGCAAAATATGAAGCATTGGTTAGCCTGTGTAACAGATAGGGGCTGGTCTAAATATAACCCTGTTGAGAAAGTCACTCCAGACCACAAGTTGTTTGCCAGGACTGGCTGAGGGCTGTTTCGTAAAAAAAAAAAAAAAAAAACTCCTTTACTGCTTCTCCCACCTCTCGACACCTCTTGTCACATGACACGGTGACCAGGCAGCCAAAAGTGCAGCCCATATCGGAGTTTACTAATATTTGGGTCGAATTTTCACCGCAGTGGCAGGACACTGAAAACTGCTTAATCATTCCTCAGTTACAAACAGTGAGCCATTTTGAAAAGCCTGTATGGTTTAATATAGTCACCCGGCTGTTGCAGAGAGCTGAGAAGGCACCTGGTTCAACTCCCCCCCCCACCTCCCTGTACATCACTTTGGATCACACCATTGGCTAAATCAGGGGTCGGCAACCCTGGTCCCAGGGAGCCACTGTCCTGAAGATTTGAGCTGTTTCCCTGCTCCAGCACACCTGATTCTAATGAAGGGTCGTTATCAAGCTCTGTGGAAGCCTCATAATTACCCTCCATTAGAATCAGGTGTGCGAAAGCAGGGAAACATCTCAAATCTTCAGGACAGTGGCTCCCTAGGACCAGGCTTGCCCACC
The DNA here is from genome assembly GCA_030340665.1 of Neosalanx taihuensis. Classification (NCBI taxonomy): domain Eukaryota; kingdom Metazoa; phylum Chordata; class Actinopteri; order Osmeriformes; family Salangidae; genus Neosalanx; species Neosalanx taihuensis. The sequence goes on along the minus strand of CM059312.1, from coordinate 3,353,018 downwards.
CCTGGGCTGAATGAACCCAGTATATCATATTTCCTAGTCCAGTGTCTCTCCTCACCTCCACCTGGTTGATGATGTGCAGCAAGAACTCCTGGGCGTCCTGCTGTCGACTGGATGAGAACTCAGGATGACCCTTACTGACCAAGGCTTTAAACATCCTGGGAGACACTCCTTTCTGCTGATGCTGGAAGGAGGGTCAACAAGGTGTCACACACACAAAAGCAAGACACACAACCATCAGCAAACACAGCCGATACTCAGGCGACACAAGGCCATCCGATTCAGCCTCGGGCACAACACGAACATCATCAACAGGCAGGTATTCTGGAAACTACTCCAAACTGCTCCGTTTTCCCTCCAGGAAAACAAGCAGGTGACCCCAAGGGTCTGTTCTTTGGCATTTTTTGACAGATTTTTGACAGATTTGTCGGCTTATCGGTGTTACTGGAGACTCTGCTGGAAAACTTGACAACTAATAATAATGATACATTTTATTCGGAGGGTGCCTTTCGAGACACTCAAGGACACCGTACACAAATGAGATAAAAGAATACATCAAGATCAATAAAATAAAAAACACACAATTAAGAAACCCGAAGCGTTAAAAACTTAGTTAAAAAGTTAGTTACCGCCGAGCAGCGGCAGCTAGCTGCGTCAGTGTTCATTTGCACATGCGTTTTGTGCGACTGGATGTCTACCAAAGGATGAGCCTCACCAGAGACAACGCATAACTGCTTTCGTTCAAGCAGATGGGGCCTTTTAAACAGCTAGATGTCTAGGCAGGGAGAAACGCCAAATGTAACTCCACTTTAGGAAAATGCGTTTTAAATCAGTGGTTCTCAACCCTGGTCCTCAGGGCCCACTGTCCTGCATGTTTTAGATGGTTCCCTGCTCCAACACACCTGATTCGAATGATTAGGTCTGTCTTATTAACTCAGCAGAAGCCTGATAATGACCCTTTATTTGAATCAGGTGTGTTAGAAGGGGGAAACATCTAAAACATGCAGGACAATGGGCCCTGAGGACCAGGGTTGAGAACCACTGTTTTAAATGATACGTAATTGTGTAGCGCTCCCAAACTACGATTACACTGGAATAGCTGCAACAAATGGCTGAATATCATTCCACCATCCCCCTAGTCTGTAAGGCCACAGTGTTTTTACCCAGCTGTCTGTGTGTTCCAGACCTGTCCGTCCCCTCAGAGGGGAAAATGCAGGACATCTGGCCCAGCCTATTGTTTACTGGAGGGGCTAATAAGGGCTAACAGGAAGTTAGAGGCCTGTAGATGCACATGGGGTTGTATCCCAAAAGGCTTACTTGCTTACTTCTCTCTGTGTCACTGAAGCACAGGGACAAACAACAACTCTGCTATGTGGTATGAAGTGAGCCGAAGAAAGTGTTAAGAGCAAATGATTTCATTTAAAAAGGCTAAGGTGAATAGTAATGGACATTTACATTGAGTCACTTAGCAGACGCGCTTATCCAGAGCGACTTACAGCAAGTACAGGGACATTCCCCCCTTGAGGCAAGTAGGGTGAAGTGCCTCGCCCAAGGACACAACGTCATGTCGGCACAGTCGAACCAGGGACCTTCTGATTACTAGCCCGACACCCTCACTGCTCAACCACCTGACCCTTTAAAATACATTTGAAATGTTTTCATTGAATCTATGGTTTTACGAAATAAAAAGCTCAGCTAATACACTGAATACAATTTCAGTAACGAGGATGAAAATCTTATTTCATCAAAATGAACCAATGCGCTAATTGAGATTTGAGACAAGTTTGGTCACAGAGGAATTTGAGTTGTCACACTGGGACTGTAGCAACAATCTATTCCAGGCACAATGCTAAAAGGTCACAGCGCAATTAAATCTGACATTGTGTATCCAAACCTGTAGGCATCATCTTGGGGAAGAGTTTAAAACAAACGAACCAACAACTTCATCAAATATTCATTTATGGGAACGGCAGAACCGAATTTTATCACCCAACCGATCAGTAAGCTGATCAACACATCATAAAGCTACAAACAGACTACAACAAGCTACAAACTCTGATTCTCAGCAGTCCAACACGACCGTTACCTGACAACCGCAAACGGAAGGTTTCTCGTTGGTACGTACCGGCATGCTAAACATTAGAATCCAAAATACTGTGCTAAACATACCCAGTCTAATACCTTGTGGTCTTCCTTTATCACCTGTTCAATGAGTTCAGATTTCATGGGCGGTTTGGAGAACACACCTGAGAGCAGCCCGTGGCCCAGCTTGGCCCTGTGAGGCAAATGAAAACAAACATGTTAACACCTCAGCTTCAGATCCACACGCTACAAGAAGTTAAAGAACGCCTTAAGGCGGCTGACTCTTTATTTAAACACACCCCCCCCCCCACCACCACCTGATGTTTACATGACTTTCTGAACTAAATTGTCAAGTAAAGATTAAAACAAGTCACATTTCTGGGACATTTATGAATATAGTTACAAATATGGAGAGCCACGATAAAAAAACAAAACTGTTCCACATCAATCACACGCTCGTGCACTTTGTAGCTGGCTGAAGTTGTAAACAACATCCTGATTTAGTACTTCAACCCGCACCAAATAATAAACATGTTTAAGGTCACGACACGATCACATGATCGCCCTCCCCAGCTCCTCTCGACTTTTTGTGTCTCGATGACCAATATTCATTACCTGCCCAGAAATCTTCTCAGGTATCCTTTTGGCCGGTGTGCATGTGTGTCAGAGTGTGTTTGCATGTTGGTCTGTGTATTCAGGGACTGACCATGTTCACTTTGTAGCCTTATTGCCGTATGTGTAGTGTCACTAGTGTAATGAGGTACACGTTATAATCATGTCAAGTCATTTCTAAAACGATGCATTATAAATGTTGTACTTGTTATGTTAAATATATGATGCGTTATGAATGTTATGCAACTACTTGCAACACAGGAGCTTTTTTTAGATGGCTAGCTGTGATACGTGTCGTACTAATTTCTTCTTCGACACACCAGGTCTAAGCCATGACAGACCTACTTAATGTGCTTAATCAAGGCATGAAATTGCTGAGAAGCTAACTCAGCGAATCAGGGAAAACCATCCCATGTTGCCATGGGACGGAGTTCTTCAGAAACGCTTCATGTTATGCAATAGGCTGATTATTTACATTTGCGTGGCAAAGTCCTGCGTTGGGTCGAGAGGTGAGTAATCGTATATCCTTTGTAGATTTCCAACGTACCTAAAGAGAGGCAGAGACGTAGAAAAAAATCAAATAAATGTTGATTTCGAAATGCATTGTGCCTTTTACAATCACGTTCATAAACAGGTATAGGCACGTTTGATTGCCCCAGGCTCCCCCCCCCCCCCCCCCCCCCCAAAAAAAAAATGTGTCTTTGCGCCTCGAGTCCCAGTGCATCATGGGAACCCAACACTCACGCTCTCTGGAACTCTGGGATGCTGAAGAGGACCTGCATGACTGTGCTGAGGTAGCAGCTGTTGCCCAGGTTCTTGATGCCGGTGTAACCTGAACCGTACACAGCCTTCAGCTTCATCCCCGACTCCTGAATCACCTCCCACTCGCTCACATGCCGTCCGTTGGTGTCTGTGTGGTGGCCATTTTCCGGCTGAGACAGAAAACACAGTGAGCGAGGGAAAACGTAGGTGTGCGCGAGAGACAGAAAGAAAGAAGGGGTTTATACAGCGTCTAAGATTCCCGGAATAAACTGCAATTTCCACCCCTGGAGGACAAATAAAGGTTTATCTAATCTAAATGAATAGACAGGCATAGCCAATGAGTGCCCTTCGTGTGATGTATTGGTGGAGTACTGACACAGGAAGTCCACATACCCTCTGCATCTGTAGCATGTCTATTCCAAAGTGTGACAAATGTTCTGATATGTGAGGGTCCAAAACCGCCTCTTCTTCATCGAAAGAGTAAATATCTGCGTAAAAACCAAGTCGACACAAAAAGATAAGAAGGATAGTTTTGAATTTACCTCGCACAAATGAGCGACGGACTGCTTCTTCACTGGTTACCTGCTCCATCAGGGGTAATGGTGTTCAGTTTAACCGCGAGAGGGAAGTTGGTTTCTTTGTAATGGTCCAAGGCGTGACCGTTCCCCCCGCTCCCGTCGAAGAACCATTTTCCGCAGAGCACCACGCCGTCGGTGAGGTTCATCCACAGGTTCTCCCTCAGCTCACACTTCTGACACTTCCATCCACTGGCAGGACAGAAGGAACAAAGTCCTGAATGTCTGTGCGTTTTGAACATTTGCTGCACAAAGACTATCCGTTAATAGTATAATATAGTAAAGTGGGGGGACTAAAATTGCAAACGTTTGAGGTTCATGTTATTTGATCGTAACTTGCTGAATGCTCTTCGCTTTGGTACTTTCTCACAATATATGCTGCATGTTCTGGCTCCCCGCAACGTTCGGGGTCTATCACGCTGTTTTGATCAGTGTCCGATGCTCTTTTGTAAAGCTCTCTCTCGGAAGTCGCTTTGGATAAAAGTGTCTGCTAAATGGAAACGTAAATGCCTACAGTATTGTTGGTAACTGGTAAGGCTACTACTGCTTGGTGACAGTAGTGTTGCAAACAGCTTAGCCTGAGATTTGCTGTGTGTGATGGAGCACAGCCAAAGAGTAGAGAAGCTGTACACATGCGTCTGTCTGGGTTAGCTGTCTACTTGTAGCCATCACTGACCGGTTAACCTTCAGAATTATCGCCAGAGCAGCCACTTTCACTGCTTATCTCCTGTTGCTAGCCTTCCCAGATAAAGCATCGCACTCAAGTTGAATCAAACGGATACTTCATTTTTATTTTTAGTCGCCCGTCGTCCATCGTTGAACGGAGCGTGCAGCACATTCTCTAACGACTTTTTACCGAACTGTTACGACTTCTGCTAACACATTTAACAGTCGATCACTGAAGAGCAAAGACCGAGTGTAGAGATGTGTGGAAAAGTCATGGAATTCGAGGCAAAACACGTTTTGTGAACTTATTCGGTTGCTACATCCCAACGGAGGTGGAATGCCTGCTCCCCTGTTAGCGAACAGGTCCAGCATTGCCAGCTTTACATTTATCATTTTGTACATGTACATTTACATTTATTCATTTTGCAGATGCTTTTATCCAAAGCGACTTACAGTAAGTACAGGGACATTTTCCCTGAGGCAAGTAGGGTGAAGTGCCTTGACGTGTAGTCATTCAGCAGACGCTCTTATCCAGAGCGACTTACAGCAGGTACAGAAACATTCCCCCCTGAGACAAGTAGGGTGAAGTGCCTTGCCCAAGGACACAACGTCATGTACGTCATGAAACGTCATGACACAGCCGGGGTTTGAACCAGGGACCTTCGGATTACCAGCCCGCCTGGTTACCTGGGCGGGATCCTGACGCCATTGTCCAGCTGTCTAAGACTGCGGGCGTGTCGGGACACCTGGATCTCCTCCTCCCAGGAGTCGGGGTCCTGCTTCTTGTAGGCCGAGGCGGCGTTGAGCACAGCGTCGCACGCTATTGTCACCTGGGGGGAGGGGGGGGGGGCAGAGGGGGAGAAAAGGACCAGGGTTTGGTGAATGAAGGACTAGCCAGACAGCGGGGCTGGGAGGGAGAGTTGTGCATCTCGGGGGCGGGCAAGAAGCCGAACGGAGTACAGGAGGTGTCCGTTCAGGTGAAATCGTAGGGCGTCTATATGAGCAGGCATCTCTACGTGACAAGCACTGATCAAGGAGGCTAAATGCTCACTGAGAAATAGTTACAAAGGTGGACCACAGAGTCCTTACTGCCAATGCATGCATCACTATACTTCCATAACAATCAAACACCATGCAGCGAAGGAGAAAAAAAAAACACACACGAAAGCATACGCTGTGCACAAAATCATGCTGCACTCAAAGACACCACTACACTAGAGACGCCAAATAGTATCACTTGACTCTGCCCTCATCATGCCTGGCAAACGCTGTCACACTGAAACACACACACACACACACACACACACGAACATAAGCACACATTCACTAACCAGTGCAGGCAACTCCTCAATATTTGGTAATGGGATCTCGTAGTGGTCTGGGAATATAACAAGCTTGGCTTCGTCTTCATATTCATAATGGTCTCCGTTAAAATCACGATTTAGCTCTAAATCTTTAAGAGAAAAAAGCAGAGGATCACCATGATACAGTGACTGATATGCGCATCATTGATAACGGTCGGTTGATTGGTCCGTTTCACATACTTGAGCTTTCCAACACCAAGTGTTGAGTACAACATCCTGTACATAACCGAAGGCATCATTTTTAATTCCCATATTGATCTGCTATACATGGATCCATGTGATGTATCAAATAACAGGTCGTTAGCTGGTTATCTGTAACTGTGCATCCTAAAAATGAAACAATTGTGGTATGTTTTGTTATCTGTTTGAATTTGAAAAACCTTTAGGTACCGGGCTCACCACAAACGGATTATTCCGGAATGATTACCAAAAAGTTATCTGCTTAGAAAGCCAATAACATGGAGCCAACGTCATCCAATCAAAACCATGGTATGAACAATGGAGGCACACCACCTCCGATAAATATGACTATGACTGGGCTAATAGTTAAGATAACGGCGACAGGTGATCTCATCAGCGTTTGCATTGTTTAAATGGTTTGTCTAACATTCCCACTTAGGCCAGGAGGAGAGCACCCATCCCATCCCCACTGAACTCCATCGAGCTGCTCTCTCATGCTCAGGTTATGCCTGTCAGCCCCAGGATGACGTCATGGTTGGGGCTAGCTCGACGATAGGATCATCGCTCCGTTGTGGAAATGCCAACACACTGCCTGGTCCTCTGGTTCCAGTTGTGTCAAAACCCTGATAAGTGGACCGGAGGGAGGGAGGGAGGGAGGGAGGGAGGGAGGGAGGGACCTGTCTGACCAAAAACAAGGTAGAACCGTCCAGTCCCAATAGAATGTGACGGGGGTTGGACCCGTTAAGATACTTAGTCATGTCAGACACATGGTTGGACAGTGTGCAGAGTAGCCTAGCGCCCATGTACAGTAGCAGAGGAGGAGGGCTTGGGTGGGGGAACGTGGACCGTGACTGACTGTTCGAACGCCAGTCTGGAAGGAGGCAGAGACACCTGAGAGGGCCGGCCCATGTCGTGGCAGCCAGTGGCAAAAGGGTGTCATGAGGGTGACGGGGGACAGCAGCTGAAGACAGGCAAGTGACAGGCCTGGGCGGCCCACTGTAAACCAACCCTCCTATCGGTACTGCGGGCTGGGGCATGTGGCACTTTAGATTTAGAACGGTTACTAACAGCGTATACAAATAAATGAGCTAAATTTAGGACACACTTGGGGGGGGGGGGTGGCTTTCAGAATAGAGTGACTAGAAGGTTGGTGTGTGTCTGCTGCAACCCATTTGATTATCATGATTAAGACCACAATCTTAAGGCTCCAATCACAATTTTGGTAACATAGAGAAGCCTCCAGTATCTATAACTGTTTTGGTGCAAGATCTTCTGCAGAGCGTCGGGCCAGCGATCGGAAGGTGGCCGGGTTCGATTCCCGGCTGAGGTAACGTGACGTTGTGTCATTGGGCAAGGCACTTCACCTTACTTGCCTCAGGGGGGGAATGTCCCTGTACTTGCTGTAAGTCGCTCTGGATGAGATGACTGAAAGTAAATGTGTAAGAGACTGTTCAGTATCCACCACAGAGCTAGTAGGAAGTCTTTTGAGAAGCTTACCTAGAAACACTTTGCCATTTCTTCTTCGGGGAACGGCTCCACCTGCGGCACCTGTGGGTTTCTGTAAGGAGCATGAGAGAGAAAAAAAAAAGAGTTGATACATGCAGAGATATATAACTTTCCGTTCAAAAAAAAATTACCCTAGGTTCTCGTATAAATGAAATAAACACGAGAAACATCCAAAAACATTTCGTTATATTTTTCACATCGATAAAAATGAATATACTCAAAACCGACATGGCAGAGTTTTTACGTTGATCAAATTTCACTGCCCTTCAGGGCCAACTGAGATGGAAATGTTTCTTGTGAAGTAATACGGTGGGGAACCCCCGTGTGAGGGCCTGTGACACAGATGAGTGTGCAGCAACGCGTGTCAGATTCACCTGTCAAAACAGCCAATTCCATCCATCCTAAAACCATGCGAGAGCGTGAACTTCACGAAGTAAAAGACCGATTCGTAATCATAACAGGCCTACTATGACGAAAACGCCCCGCACAGATACACAGTTGTAAATGGCGGGAGTACCCGGTGAATCCCTGGGACCCAGTTTGTAATCGGGCCGGGCCGCGTCTGTCGTGCAACGGGAGGGAAGGCGGAACACGGAACAGGCCCGAGAGAGAATGCTGACACACTCCAGGAGGCTCATGGGAAAGAAAACAGCAGACACAGGAGCCGGGAGAATGCAGCCAGCTGTTTCTGGTCAGATCCAGGCATGGAAATAGAAACACTTAGAAGGAGGGGGGGGGGGGGGAGGGGGTTGTCGTCAAGGGTGGGGGTTGGTTGTGGGGGTGGTTGGGGGGGGGGGGGTATTTGTTTTTGTGTGGTTGTTGCTAATGGGACCGCTTCTTGCAAATACGAAAGATGCGCATAAAGGCCGACGCCAGACCAAGAGTTCCGGTTCTCATCCACTCTCAAATCTTGTTTGATAGATCTAACCAACTCTACATGGTGCTGCAGCGTGACGCACCGTAGATCTATATTAAAAGTGAGTTAGGGTTAGCTCGTGCCAAAAGAGCTGATATCTTGTGATTGGCGATCGACCAAATTGACTAGAAATAAGTCACTTGATATTTAATGTGTGGCGACCGTAATCCATTGACAAGGGCAAAGATTTTGAACAATGTTGTGACGGGACGATTTACATGACTGTACATTCCACTGGGGGGTTGGATCAGGGACACAGCGGACTACAATGACCTACATTTAAGAACAATGGTTATAGGTGAAAATGCATGTTTATAATCAACACAACTGTCATTACAGGCCTTTACCTTGAATCTAGTGTCTGTTGCATCTTTATTATTTGCATGTTTGAAGAAACGAAACAGTAAACGATATTCAGAAATAATAGGCATCAATTCGAAAAAGCCATGGTTATGCTAATAGAATAATCTGAGCCACATCAATTGATCCACTGCAACGCCTGGTACACAAACAGTAGAAATGATCCCCTTCCACAGCAGGACATCCTCACTCACCTCCTTGATGTGGCGTTTCAGGTGCATGTAAACACTCTGTCCAGTTTTGCGGTAATGTCTTTCCACGTGTTCTCTTCCAAAGCCCAAGAACGTGTTCATGCACACATAGAGGCCTCCTTCAGATTCCTGTGGACACACACAAACACAAACACACACACCTGTGTGAGCAGCGATAGCTGGCCGAAGATTTTGAAGAGTGCTTTTGCAGATTCTGCTATGTAATCTCGATCGAAGATCTTTCCCGATCTTAATATACTGATATACTGTATTCTAGCACACTTATTTCACTCCAAGCCTGTTACCCTGTGTGCATTTTTCTTCATTTGATCCCATACCACTTTATCCCCGTGTGAACTCTTTTTACCCCTTCGCCCTTGCCCCCGTGTGCATTGACGAGACTGTGTGCCATGGTTACTAAAGAGTTTCCTCTTGGAGATTAATAAAGTAATGAATGCTGGTTTATCAACCAGGTTCTCGTTCCCAATGTAGACTAATCACGTTGCTATGCTCAATGACTGATGCTCTTTGTAAAAGCTCGCTCTTGTAAGTCGCTTTGGATAAAAGCGTCTGCTAAATGAATAAATGTAAATGTAATGTAATCATGTCTTTTCCCTGTGGGTGTCTCCTTGAAGGCTACATGTGAACTTGCCATGATATTTAAGTTGAATTTGAGAATAGAAATTAAATGAGGCTGCTGCCATCGTCATATTAAAACCAAAACGTGTTTCATGACAGACGTCACAATGTAAACTTCTGAGGCAATCAAAAAGTAATCGTAAAAGTTAGAGAAGACCAATATTTGTATAAAGCCTTAACACTCCTTCTCCCATAAAATTGCTTTTCACATGTCCAGCCAGTCTCATATATAACAATATGGAGATGTCAGATTGACATCAATACCCATTCTTACAATAGTAAATTAAGGTCTGTTCAAACTACCTGAATTGAGGGGAATAATATTTCTTTTAGGATGCTGTTAAAGTCAATAGAGCAGGGGTGGGCAATCCTGGTCCTTGAGGACCGCTGTCCTGAAGGTTTTAGATGTTTCCCTGCTCCAGAACACCTGATTCTAATGAATGGGTCATTATCAGGCTTCCACAGAGCTTGATAACAGCCCATTCATTTTAATCAGGTGTGCTGGAGCAGGGAAACATCTAAAACCTTCAGGACAGCGGCCCTCAAGGACCAGGATTGCCCACCCCTACAAAAGAGGGTAGAGATGAACATTTCTGTCAGTTGGCAAGAGCTTCTAGTACACTACAAAACATCCTGGGAACAGCAGACTGTCCAGCTGTGTAAGCAAGGCAGTGGAACATGTACATTTCCAAAAACACATGCCATCACAGAGACTTGGCCTACTGGCCTACAACTTCAGTTCCAACTATGGTGGCGTTTAACGGCTGCTGAATGACACCTCTGTCTGTCCTAACCTGTATCTGCTATCAGAAGTGGGCCTCATAAATATTCCTACAAACCTTTAAGTGGCTCAGAATGACATACGAGCTTCAACAGCTCTCGGTTTAAAAATAAGCCTTCGGTCTGACTTGATGAACTCCAGACAACTGAGTCACCTTTAAAATGTTTATTAGGATTTAAGTTAAGTCATGTTGTTGAGGCAAAAGTTCCTCTTGTTTTTGTTTATTAATCCAACAGATCAATCGGCGTGTCTGAAGGTCGTGTGTTCAAAGTTTGATCTTGGAATATCTAAATGACAGGGGTCGAGTGGTAGTCGATATCAAATGCTAGATCGTATTTGACCAAGTCACCATGCTTGTTAACTCTCTGGCTAAATATTCGTGACATATCGTCAAAACACTCTCCAAATTAAATTTCCAGTTATTTTGCACAACAGGCCACAGCATGGCTGTTATGACGAGTCAGATTTACAGAAAGACTAAACACCCTGAAGACATGGGCTTTAAACCTTAGAAACATTATGTCGGATATAAATAACATGTATTTATTTTGTCATTATTTATTTTCTGAGAAAAATACAGCCCCGACAGGTGTTCGTGATAATCAGGCAACGTTAACAGTACACCCTTACCAAACCATTTAACAAAGGAAAGTCCATTCTACGAGATGTAAACAAGATTTCATTATTTATTTTGTCCAGATTCTCGCTCAGGGAAACCGCGGATGGATTTCAACCCAGCAGATCCTCCCTCTAAAACTGCGTAGCTTTTCACATGGTTAGGGGGCAAAGCACACCCGGGGTGAGTTCACAGCTTGCGGGTAACAAACGACTTCATGTGCAAGTGGATCAGACACTTACGGGAGAATCGTAGGAAAAGGCACATTCGCTCTTGAAAACCCTGTCTCCTGTCCTGGGGACTCTGATGGTGGGCATGTAAGGGACCAGCAGCTCGCCGAGGTCTGTAGCCATCTTCGCATTCCTGCTTCTCGCACCACAATGCTTGGAGAGTCACCCAGAGCAGGCTGTCAAAAGAGATCCGGCTATTTTTAAATCATTCGGGGTTTCGACATTCCTCCAGCTAGTGGGGGGGGGATGTGACGCGGGGAAAACACGGCGGATGGGAAACCGTGCGCAAAACAAACGTAAAAAAGACCCCCCCCTTTCAGAAATGACTTCTGAAGAGCATAGAATCTATAGATAATGTCTATGCTGAAGAGACTTCTAGAGATTTCTAGACCTTTGAGCAAGTTGGAGATTTCCGAGCTCGAATATTCTGGTCGTATGACGCGCAACTGAGCGATTTTGTAAGAGCGGTTCCACCCAAAGAATATATACAGTACATCCATCCATGTACCAAATGCATACCGTTATTTTCCACTCGTTATTTTACGTTATACAAATTTTAAAAATGGTAATGTACACAACAAAGGTGAAGTCAAGCGTATGTCTGAATTTACGAGGTTCAGGACAGTTCAGGTGACAGTTGTAAGACGGGGGCGTTGATCCACAAGGCGGTGGATCCGTTTATTTTGTGTCAATCCGTTTATTTTTTTATATAGTCCAAGTCTATTCGAGACAGTACAATAGTTCTTACCTGATACCACATATTACACAAAGATGATCACTTTATCTTCATGAATTCCAGTTAATTTAAAATACATGTATTTAAGTTAAATATATGTGCTTTGTTTGCTCTATCCTGCCACAGTGAATTCCATGTTTGTGTAACTTGCATGGCGAATAAAATCGAATTCTGATTCTACACTCTTACATCAAATGAACTGTCAGCACAGCGCTGTCATCATGTGGAAATGTAAACGTGCATGAGGCTACCTTTAGGAAACAAAGACGACTCCCAATATTATAGTGAACCTCACGACAATTCAGGGAAAACAATTCAGTTATATATACTTTATTAAAGCAATGAGGAAAAATATACACAGTGGCATTCATCACTATATAGCAGATGGGACTCCATACAGTCTAGGTGATTGGACTGGACAGCTCAGTTGTCAGGTGTTGACTTGACGCCCATGTCGATCAGATTCTTGTCCAGGGTCTTTCTAATGTACCAGGGTCCGTCTCCCCTCTCTCTCATGTGTTTACGTACCTCCATCTCAGCAAGTCTGAAAGAAGGGGGGAGGGAACACAAAATGAAGAACATGTATCTTAATTAAGTCTAGTCCCATTTTAGCACTTGCTGTCTTCATGATCTCTTTTACGTTTAAGAGATAAGATAAGATTTACCCAACAACAAATACAAGTATGTGGGAGAATCCAATATATTTTACAATAAGTGGCATTGGTCATACTGTGCACTGATGCTTGTGTTTTTTGAAAGAGCTTATAGACTGCCTCTGCAGTTCAAGGCCTATGTCAGAGGTCCCCAACCCTGATCCTCAGGGGCCCACAGTCCTCCATGTCTTAGACATTTCAGATGAACGGTCATTATCAGGCTTCTGCTGAGCTTCATAATGACCAATTCATTCAAGTGTTGGAGCATTGAAACATAGAAGAGGGGTGTCCAAACTACGGCCCGCGTCTATTTTTTAATGGCCCGCAAAATAAATTCTAAATAGAATGGAATACTGTATGGCCTGCACTTCAACTTTTCCTTGAGTGTATTGCAACTTCTTAGTTTTAACACTAGAGGGAGCTACTGTTGATCAAGGCAGTTACTAAAGTTACTAAACATGGCAGAACCAAAGAAGCGGAAGGTAGAAAGTGAGTGCAGAAAATTCAGACAAGGTGGAAGAGTGAATATTTCTTCAAATAATTCAAGGGGAAAATGTGTCTATTTGGGGGTCAGATGGCTCAATGGTTAAGGCGTTGGCCTCATGATCGGAAGGTTGTGAGATTGAGCCCTGGCTGTGGCTTTAAGATGTTGTGTCCTTGGGCAAGGCACTTCACCCTACTTGCCTCAGGGAGAATGTACTTACTGTAAGTCGCTTTGGATAAAAGCGTCTGCTAAATGAATAAATGTAACTGCATTTGCATCACTACTCCCACTGAGTGCAATGCCGTTACCACTTTAGGTGATTCCACAGTACCCGTGTGTTAATAAGCATGCATGTGCAGGTACACATGCAACAAATATCAATAATGCGCATACATTTGATGAATTCCCTGCTTTTCTGAGCTAACAAAGTTTTTCTGAATGAATACATAAAGATCCATTTATGGAAACCTGTGATGAAGGCAGTTTTGTCTTCAATGATATTCAACAGCATAACGTATTTGACCCCTTTGGATTGATTTTTCTAACTTAAATATACTAATAAAGTTATGGCTGTATACCTAATTTCTAGTAAGTGGCCCAGGCCCTCCTATATTGTTATGTATGTGGCCCTCAGCGAAAAAAGTCTGGACACCCCTGATATGAAGGACAGTGGGCCCCTGAGGACCAGGGTTTGTGACCCCTGGCCTCTAATCTCTTATACATTCAGTCTGTGGCTCACCTCTGCTCGCCCTTCTCATGTTCTTTATGGATTAGAGCCATCATTTTCTCGTAGTCCTTAGCCGGGGGGTCGTAGCAATTCCGTACTATCCACCTGGTGATGGGGTGCTGCAGAGAAATACATACGGTCACCATCGACCAAGACAAGATTGTTCTCACAACAAAACGTTTAGCCATGTGCTTACTCACCAACCGTCCAATCAAAATCATCCAATTCCTGACTGAAGTCACAATCATTCAGGGACATTTCACGTGCTTGTCTAAAAGGTGTATATGTTTGGTGTAGCGAGGACATTACCTTGTAATACTCCCAATATTCGGGTTCATAGCCCTCTGGAATTTCAGCCAACTCAGCCTCACCTAAAATAGAAAGACAATAAAATGATTTATGTATGTTAAAAAATAATGTTGCTATGATTTAGATCAAACAAGTGTGCCATACTGAAATCAAATATAGTTAGATACAATCTGGTGCAACTTACCAATAAACACATTCACAGATGTGACAAGGATAGCGATGGGAATTCCAGTCAGATAGATGTAGAATCGCTAAAAAGATAACCCTTATGTTAAAAGGCAGTCTGATGTGTAGATGTCTTATGTTCTGAAAACTTAAACTGTCTTGTCATTACAATGGCAGATGTGTATGTCAATGTGGAGAAAAAAAAATCTAAAAATCTAATTATATATATATTATATATATTGTAATATAATATATTATAATATATATATAATTAGATTTTTTTTATAACTGTCATGTTAAAATACCTACCAATAGGCGCAGAAACCTGCTGTCATAAAATAAACTGGGTTTGATGAAAAACGATTCCTTCCCATGGCTTCCCCAGCGAACTGCCACTGAAAGTTCAACAGAACAAGGTGTTCATTAAAACACGGTAACACAACTGAATCACGAATTGTGACTTTTTATGACAATAAAATAATCTTTTACTTTAAAACTCTGTTACTTAATATTGGTAACCAATTCTTCGTCATTATGATTTCCTGTCTTTTTCTGCTGCAATTTCCACTTTAGGATCAAGTACTAATGTAGACTAATACACTTAAAAGACTGCTAAAACAAAGTTGACCCGCTACAGCAAAACTAAAGGTGTTTTTCTCTGAACAAAGTGAGCAAATTTAACACAAAACTAGTCAGAAATATACAGTAATATAAAACACAACGCCGATCAACAACATTCGCAGGTAGCCGCTAACCTTCTGCTTTTTGTCTTGACTTGTGTTGGTCAATCTATCATAGCTTCTACTAGCTAATTGCTATAATTGACTTTAGATGGCTGCATTACATATTGTGCACTGTCAATAGCTGTGATTGCTAGATCTAGCTCGCTAGTTAGTGGTGCTGATGACAATCTAGATGAGGACTTTAGAGCTCCAGACCTCCCCTGACGTTAGGTAGTCAAGCTAGCTAGCTTACCAGCCCTGGCTAAGGAGGCTCAGCCACAAGGTCACAACATGATACAGCCATTCAAAAGACCATACGCATGACTTGGTGAACTCCTGAAACACATTTTACCTTTTTCTGTGCGGGGGATCGTCCTTGCGAGCAAATGAGCCGCAGAATTTCCTGATTTTAAAGGACTTAGTCTGGCTGCAAACGCAGCGGCAGAACGGAGAACGCTCATGCCCACCATCACTCCTGAGGGCACAGGAAGTCCGGTTTTCTTTAGTCCATGGATACATGACGTCGAAGTCAGCCATGTTTACTAAGGGCAACAAAAATACTCCGTGTTTCTTTTTCTTGTTTGTTCCAATAATTTCGTTTTTAATTGAAAAAAGATGTTATCAGTGTACAGTAGAAGTAAAATAAAAATTAATTTAACGTTCTTTTATTTCTCCTTAAGAAAATGCATGCTGGGTAAATTCTCTAGGAAAGATGGCGGCGACCTCGGCAGGACGCGTTTTGACACTTTGCAGACAGTTTCAAAACGCAATCCGAATATCTACTCCATTACCACCTCGACTAGCCGCTTTCAATTCGTCAAAATCACAGTCTTATCTAAACAGGTAAGAGCAATCATGGGAACGTCACTTGTGTCTAATTTGCGTAGGTAAGGTGAAGAGGCAGCCGGGGATAATCTCAAATGGGCTTCCACTGGTCCGGCCGTAATTACATTTACATTTCTTCATTTAGCAGACGCTTTTATCCAAAGCGACTTACAGCAAGTACAGGGACATTCTCCCTGAGGAAAGTAGGGTGAAGTGCCTTGCCCAAGGACACAACATCACATAGCCACAGCCAGGATTCGATCTCACAACCCTCCAATCATGAGGCCGACGCCTTAACCCGCTGAGCCACCTGACCCCATCTCAATAATTCTCTTTTTAGGCAAGCGTCTTCACTTGCGGGATTCACATGGCACTGTCAAATCGGCAACCTCGGTCAGTGTCGACCCCTGCACACCACTGTGAGCCGAAGAGGGCTGGAGGAGTTCTTCGACCTCCCCGAGAACTGGGGACAATCCACGGTCAAATCTGGTACGGCTTGCTTTTGAACCAAATGTAATCAGGATAGGGTATTCAACGTCTAACCAATGGTAACTGCATTTTTTAATGAACATTTTCGTATTGGCATCAGGTGCTCCATGGACAGCAAAGCATCTCCGGGCAAAAAGTAACGAAGACCTGCACAAGCTATGGTAGGAAACGGAACGGTCACACTAAGTATTAACAGCGGGGATGTCGATATGTTAGGCAACGTTCATTGACATTAACGCGTCATTTTCTGTTTTAGGTATGTGCTCCTGAAGGAGAAGAACATGTTACTTACCCTTCAACAGGAGTCCAAAAGACAGCGGTTGCAGATGCCGAGCCCGGAGCGGCTTAAAAAGGTACAAAACACCCAGCTGCTACGCGTCAACCGGAGATATACGCTGATTGAGATATACACTGATTCAGATATACACTTGACAAATTGACAAGAGTTCTTCTGGGTGGGTAAGGGCTGGGGTCGAGGTTTTCTGCACAGAAGACATGGAGGGGAGTCATGTAGCTGAGCGGTTAGGGAGTCGGGCTAGTAATCAGAAGGTACCTGGTTTGAACCCCGGCAGTGCCAACATTACGTTGTGTCCTTGGGAAAAAGCATTTCACCCTATTTACCTCGAGGGGACTGTCCCTGTACTTGCCGTAGCTCGCTCGGGATAAGAGCGTCCGCTAAATGTAAGACGTCTCAGGATATACCTTGACACGGGTGAACCTGTTGTCCGCAGGTGGAGAGGTCCATGACGCGCCTGGACACGGTAGTCAAGGAGAGGGAGGACGCTCTGCGGTT
The DNA here is from genome assembly GCA_030340665.1 of Neosalanx taihuensis. NCBI lineage: Eukaryota > Metazoa > Chordata > Actinopteri > Osmeriformes > Salangidae > Neosalanx > Neosalanx taihuensis. The sequence continues at coordinate 3,335,638 of CM059312.1, read as the reverse complement.
GCTGCAGACGGGGCAGGAGAGAGCCAGGCCCGGAGCCTGGAGGAAGTCACTGTTCGGACACGTTTACTGGTGAGGAAACGCCAACGCTACAGCGCCAGTAGAGACCGAACTGGAATTCCAACGTTGCATTCAAGGGAGTCATGTGGCTGAGCGGTTAGGGAAACAGGCTAGTAATCAGAAGGTTCCTGGTTCTAACCCTGGCTGTGCCAGCATGTCGTGTGTCCTTGGGCAAGGCACTTCACCCTACTTGCCACAGGGGGATTGTCCCTGTACTTGCAAGTCGCTCTGGATAAACGACTTAAGTTTAATGTAAATGTAAGCTAGCAGGCTTAATCGCGAGTGGGGCTGTTTATTATCTGCCCGTGTTCCTATCCAGGTACCGATTCAGAGAGCACGCCATTCCCTGGTATATGAACACGAGATACAAGCGAAAACGTTTCTTCACGCCTGCATTTGTGGTTCCCCATATAAGGTAAGACAAAAACTGTACACATCATTCATTTCAATCCCTTTCTCTCAATATATATAACATCCATTATATTATATGCTATACTTTGCTGTTGCAAACTGGAATTTCCCCACCGCAGGACAAATAAAGGATACTCATTCATGGCAGGAGTCACCACACTTAACGCTCCATCACTTTATATACTATGTTGCTATTTTCTACTCTTAGATCCTTATTTCCACAAATGATAGGATTCCCTGTATCTTGTATACAGGGTATATATATATAGTAATAGCTATTAGACTATTACACTATTAGATTACATTGTCCTCATACGTTCGTATGGAGCGGTCGACTTCGCACTGAGTCAAGTTGTCTTTCAGGCTGCGCATCGAGAAACACCTTCGTGCGAGGGTGAGGAAGGACAACACTGAGATGAAGAAGAGAGCCGAGCTCCTGGAAAAGTTCCCGCACATGAAGGCCCAATCATGAGACGGTGGAAATGACAGTCCCCCCCCCCCACCCCCCTCCATTTTCTACAAATAAAACAGTCAAAACGTAGACCTTTGTCATTTACGTCAACGCCTGATGTTTTTTTTTCCAAGATGTGTCGTCGTGCTCCATTCAATCCAGTTCCTTAGTCACAGCGCAGATGTTAAGGAATATGAACGTTGTTCGTATGTACCGTTTGCTTGCGTTTTCTGTTTTGCTGCTTTACATCATTGTCATGGTTTTCCAATTAAATGATTCAAAACATAGCCAGTCTCTGTGTTAAGGACATCTTTAACAAAAGGGAACTTTATTTCCAAAAGACAGCAAATACCCAATGATATCAACACGTGAAATTAAATACAGACAACATTTAAGTGAGTCTTTCTCACTAAGCGAATTACTGCTCATTCACTGAGTATAAAAAAAGGAAAGATAATTTTGGCGAAATGGACGCTCAAACTTGACACACTCCCCATCATCGTGTAACCTGACATTGAGCTTGATATCAAAAGAACACGTACTGACAACATGGAAATACCTTTTCTTTAGGTTCATAGCTATAGGGAAAGCTGTGACATAGCTCCATAACGGTGAGTTAGATGGTAAGTTAAAGTCAACGTCACACGAGACGGACAAGGTCGCCGTGATATATAAAAAAAAAAAACCTATAAAAACATTGACTGTACTTCGTTGTTCCTGAGTCCCAGCTAGTCCCAGCTTGTGTCCGCAGGGTTTGGGAGGCACACCTGTCACAGAGGTGGATCATGGGCACTTCCTGTCCACGCACTGTTTCCCCCCCTCTTCGTACTCCTGCTTGGAGATCCACATTTGCTGGAAAGTTCCCTGACAGGAAAAAAACGCTTTTAATTCATCTTCGCCATTGAGAGTATGGTGTATAGAAGGTACCGTATTTTTTGCACTATAGGGCACACTAGATCTTTTTTCATATATAAAGCGCACCGGACTATAAGGCGCATTAAGCCATTAATTCATACATATATACGTTGCTTCGGATTATAAGGCGCACTGTCGTTTTTGTGAGAAAATTAAAGGCTTTTAAGTGCACCCTATAGTGCAAGAAATACGGTATGTAAATAAATCAAGGGGCATGTTTGGCAGGTCAGCTGTTTTATAGGTGTGACGGTGCTGCGGTCCACTCACTAGCGATGCCAGGATTGAGCCTCCTATCCAGGCGCTGAATCTCCGCTCCACAGTCGTGTTGTTGGCGATCAGCTTTAGCCTCATGCTCTGAAAATCCCAAAGGCACAAAGTGTTGTACTCTGTATAGAATAGAAACATCTACAGCAGTGGTTCTCAACCCTGGTCCTCAGGGCCCACTGTCCTGCATGTTTTAGATGTTTCCCCCTTCCAACACACCTGATTCAAATGAATTGTCATTATCAGGCTTCTGCTGAGCTTCATAATGACTCATTCGTTTGAATCAGGTGTGTTGGAGCAGGGAAACATCGAAAACATGCAGGACAGTGGGCCCTGAGGACCAGGGTTGAGGACCACTGATCTACAGCACTTTTAAATTCAGTCAGCATTTCATCATCACCCCCCCCCCCCCCCCCCCCCCCCAAGTCCAGCGCATGTTTTCATTGACAAGCGCTCGGAGGTTAGTGTGTTGTCTCTGGGAGGTACGGGTGTGACCTGGGCACTCACAGGAGGGGTCTTCTGGGAGAGCTCTCTGTTGAGGCGGTCTGTGAAGCCCTGGATCAGGGTGTTTCCTCCAGTGACCACCACGCTGCCATACAGACCCTGACATGCAATGGGGACCAATCATTAGAAAACCGGCGGGAAAGTCCATACAAACACGGACTATTTGTTCTATTTTGGGGGGGAATGACATCCAATTGTGGGTTCTTTTCGTGGTTGAATCTGTCGTACGTGTCATCCGTTTTTTTTTTAACAAGGGTTCTGGGAAGAAGACGGGGCAAAAGCTGGCACTCACCGGCCGAATGTCGATGTCGCACATGCCCACGCTGGTGGTGACCACATGACCTACCCCGAGCATGGTGTTCCCTGACAAGCCCTGGGAAGCAGAGAAACCCGCAAGGTATGAAAACAGCATTTTGCTTCAGAACCAAAAGAGAATAAACATGGATAAATGTAAAAGAACACAACACAAATATGATGTTATTGCCCCTAAATCAAATTGCAACCCTCGAATGATTTTCAAAGACGGTACTTCAATGTGTTTTGATTTTCTACCTTGGCATTGGAGGGATCGAAGAGACCTTCTGGGATTTTCAGCCTTTCGGCTCCAAAGTCGCAGTTGTAGCCGTTGGGGAGCTCGTAATGAACCGTAGGCATCTGGGCCGCCACTCTGCGAAGGGAGACGGTATCAGATCACCGTCATAGTGAAATCGACCAGGGAGTCGTGAGAGAGCACAACTTACTGTTCATCGTAGGGGGAGTCGGATACCTGCAGCACGGAGGCTTGGAAGTCCTGGATCACCGTCTTTGGAAAAGAGAGAGAGGAAAAGAAAGCTTTATTTACAAAACAAACAGGGAATGCACATGACTTAAACCCACGAATGACGATCGCTCCCAATGCTAGCATTTAGAGTTTTAGCAGTATGAGATAATCATCTTTATTACCATATTTTGCGGATTATAAATCTCAGTTTTTTTCATAGTTTGGCCAGGGGTAGCGATTTATGTGTGAAATTATTAAACACACTATTATATCATTTCACATCATTAACATTATTAACGTTAAATTATTAACACATTATTATATAATTTCACTTCATTATTCATTTCACAAAAATGCGATTTATACTCCAGGGCGATTTATAATCCGGAAAATACGGTATGTCTACGGTTACAATGCCAGCGAGCCAAGGTGCTAGCGTTAGCCGTCTCCTATCCATGGTTGACCGGGAATGCTTACGTTGCACATGTAGTTGTGCCAGGAGCGTGTGACCTGCGGCAGCTTGTCCTTCTTCTTCCAGCTAGCGGGGGAGCCCTCGCGCACCGCATCCTGAAAGCACACACACTCAGGTTGGCAGTGGGGGCCACTGAGGGGGCACGCACACTCATGAGGAGCAAGGGGGGGTGCTAGCGCGTCATGCTGTAGCCGTGAACGCGAACGCTAAGCAGCTGCGACGCTTAGATTCTTTGCCGCCATCGTCTTCCATGCAGGCACACTGTAACTATGCTTTTTACATGCTTAAAACACTGACCAATGATAACAATCGCAAAAATCTCCCCATCGTGTATTAGTTGGTTGGATTCATTTGAAATCAACCATGGTCAACGATGGTCGTAGAGGGCAGCCATTTCAAATCAGCCAGCCTCCAGTTGATGCTTATGCAAGCACTTTGCAAACATATTTACAGTATCATTAGAGATCCTCCTTCCGCAAAGCCGACATAAATGCATGCCTTGCCCCCCCCCCCCCCCCCCCAAAAAAAACAAAAAACAAAAAACACTGATACCGTACACAAATGTAATAAACAGAACTCATTCGTAAGCAAAGGCTGTGCCCAAACGTGGTACGACTGACATGCAATGGACGCACACGACAGAACTACGCACAACTGGACCGTGTTGATGATGAGACACGATTTTAAAAATGTCTGGGAAGGATTGTACTTACAAAGACCCACCACCGTAACGTGTATAATAGCACCCATGTAAATGAGATGTGGCATCTCTGGAATGAATGGTTTTGACTTACTTTAGCAGGTCTCACCTTTGAGGCAATCATGTAAGGAGGCACTATTTCAACGTTCAACTCTTGAAATAGCTCTCTACATTGCATGCTCATAAAGTCCCCTGCTAAGGGAGACTTGACGATTCCTGGAAAAGAAGAAAAAACTGTTTTAGAGTTGAAAATATGCGCCATTTTTACAGTTTGGAAAATTGAACCATGACTGGATAAGACATTCACATTTATTCACTTAGCAGACGCTTTTATACAAAGGGACTTACAAGAGAGAGCTTTACAAGACAACAAGAACAAAATACCTTCCAACTGTGTCCTTAATGACCTCAATACGATACTCAATACTATACTACATTTTATATTTATTATGTACATGTACAATCTATTTAAATGCTGCTGCTTTGTAATGACAATAGTGTAATGACAATAAAGGACTTATCTATCTATCTTCCATTTTTGGCACCAGCCAATTTCCAGTTTTTCAAATCCAACTTTATTTACATTCTTCAATTTCAAAAGGGATGAACTGAATTGTGGGGGAAAGAAGCACTGCAGGTGTTCACCTTGCTGAAGGACGTAACCGTCGTGCACCGGAATGGCTGTCGTGTGTGTGGCTCCGCTGTCCAGCACCAGCCCTGTGGAACGCCCGTTGGCAAAGCTGAACCACTCGAGAGTTAAAGGAAATGAATGACCAGGGTTTAAATCGATGCACGCGTTTTACATTTAGACATGTTTAGCAGACGCTCTTATCCAGAGTGACTTGGGTAAGTAGGGTGAAGTGCCTTGAAGTACATTTACATTTATTCATTTAGCAGACGCTTTTATCCAAAGCGACTTACAAGAGAGAGCTTTACAAAAGAGCTTCAGTCACCGAGCATAGCAACGTGATAGACCCCAACATAGCGGGCATCTAGATTGCAAAACATACATCATGAGAACCAGTAAGTGCCAAGGGAAGAACTATAAGAGCATTCAGCTGAACAAAGAGCATTCAGCTGAACAACGTCACGTTGGCACAGCCAGGGTTCGAACCAGGGACCTTCTGATCATCAACATGACACCCTAACCTACTAATAGAGGACACCCGTACGCTGTGCGTCAAAAGGATACGAGGACAACACGGCCGTTTTGCACAGGAAGAAGGCTGGGATGTTGTAGTGCTCAAACATCAGCTCGGTGAGCTTCTCCCGCTTCGCTCGCGTGTTCCACTGTCCAGGAGAGGGGAGAAGGACACATCCAGCAAAACACTTTCAATGCTGCGCCGTTCACAGTGACTTTAAATGGTTTCATAAGATAAACCATAAATAATAGTACAAAATAGTACAAGATACAGGGAATCCTATACAAAATGGAGACAAGGATCTAGGAGTATAAAATAGCTGCATAGTATATAAAGTAAATAACCATTGTAGGACGATGAAAACCTGGGAAAAAAAACCCTGGTACGTCTACAAACCTAAAGAGACAAACTCACCGACGCTTCCGACATGAGAACCGGGTGCAGACTGGGTTCAGACTTGAAGTGCATCTTGTAGGTGTGGTCTAGGATGGCCTGGAAGCTGTCCCAGTCTTCAACTGGGAAGAGACGGGGGGGGGGGGGGGGGGGGGGTGCACAAATGAGCTATATAGGTTTATACAGACTTGAATTGTATACTGATGTAGAGACCTTACATAAGAGTTACTGATATATAGGGGCTTTTGAGCAGTCAACAAACGTAGGTTTTCGGTAGATATTCACCTGTAAAACCGTCCTAGAATTGAATGCCAAGGGCCCCCCCCCCCCCACCCACACCCACACACACACGTTGCTAGGTCAGATAGGAGAAAATAGACTGACGAGCTTTGATAATTTGAGCAAATGTGTAAATGTGCCAGGTCAGTCCTCTAAGGGGGTCTCCGGTCCCACAATGCAGTTCTGCTGCAATTAAGATCGGCGTCACAGTTTCTCTCCCCTAAATAGCCCAGCTCCCCTGAACCGATTTCGCATTAGCATCAGTCGGGTCACCATGCAAGCATGCGTTCTACTTACACGTAGCACCAGCAATAAGTAAGCTGGTACGATTTCCCAGCTTGCCGTCACGAGAAAGTGTTCGTTTGCACTAGCTGCGTGTGTCTGCAGAACGTCAGCAGCACCATGGCCAGTTCTAAAGAAGCTGACACTGACTTGGCCTTCACCGATGACGAACGAAACCGTACAAAGGTCTTAAAAGCGTCCGTCTGACCTCCTATTTGGCTTTAACGTTCCCTCTGCTCATCTTAACGACTGTTTGAGTGTGGCTGAGCGGGCTAGTAATCAGAAGGTACCCGGTCCAAACCCCGGCTCTGCCATCATGACGTTGCGTCCTTGGGCAAGGCACTTCACCCTACTTATTAATGCTCCAAAGCGACTGACAATTTAAGTACAGGGACATTCCCCCTGAGACAAGTAGGGTGAAGTGCCTTGCCCAAGGACGCAACGTCATGATGGCAGAGCTGGGGTTCGCACTCAAAACCTTCCGATCACAAGGCCAACGCCTTAACCTGTTGAGTCATCTGACTCCCTGAATTGCCTCAGGGGGAACGTCCCTGTACTTGCTGTAAGTCTCTCTGGATAAGAGCGTGAATGACTGAATGTAAATGTTTGGCTACATTAATTTCTGTTTAATACTGTAGTATATTGTACCATACAGCTGCACATTTGTCTAAAATCACTTGAATATGTACATACCCTGTATATTCTGATTATACTGTTCATACTATGTATATTCTGAGTATACCCATATTTATTATATTCTGTTGGATTAACTGTTTTGCACTTCTGGTTGGATGCTAACTGTATTTTGTTACCCTGTACTTGTACCTGTGTAATGACAATAAAGTTGAATCTAATCTAATCTAATCACTCTGGAAATCTGGCATGACAGTGCAGCTGTAAACACCGTCCCCCAGACCGGCGTGATCGGGGGTTTAGACGACTCACTCATGCCGTTCTTGAGGGGGGACATGACCTCCATGTTCTCCCGGGCCATCCTCAGCTGGTTGGTGTCGATGTAGTAGGTGGTGCTGCTCTGCTTGCCCTTCTCCCCGTCCGTCTCCATGGGCGTGCTGCCGTCCTCTCGGTCCAGGGTCACGCCGATCACGGTGGGGAAGTCCGCCTGGCCACACAGGAAAGGGCCACAGTATCACAGGAACGGCCAGGGGCTTTTCATCGGCAACGCTTTGACAAGCCCATTGTGCATCAAATTACTTTCATAGATTTTCGGTGGGATTTCTTTATAGCGTCTTTCTGAGTGCTTTGCTATACTTTGCTGTTGCAAACTGGAATTTCCCCACCGCAGGACAAATAAAGGATACTCATTCATGGCAGGAGCCACCAAACTTAACGCTCCATCACTTTATATACTATGTTGCTATTTTCTACTCTTAGATCCTTATTTCCACAAATGATAGGATTCCCTGTATCTTGTACTTTGTATTTCTATATTTTAACTGCTACTGTGCTGTACTGTACCCTGTTGTTTTTGCAAACTGCAATTTCCTCACTGCGGTACAAATAAAAGATTATTATATCTTAATCTTAAACCCTGTATATTCTGTCTATACTGTTCATAATATGTATATTCTGAGTATATCCATATTATTATATTCTGTTGTTAATAACTGTTTTGCACTTCTGGTTGGATGCTAACTGTATTTCGTTGCCCTGGACTTGTACCTGTGTAATGACAATAAAGTTGAATCTAATCTAATCTAATCTTATTTTATTCTGTCACCAGTGAGCACTCTGAATAAAGTATCAATGAGAAGTCCCCTGGTGGGACAAAACATCGCTGAATACCGCTCTGAAGACATTGTGGTTAAACTCACACAGACAGACTGAGAAACAGGAATAGAATCAGAATAGAATGCATGACTTGTACTGCCTAATGTCCCACTGACCTTTAACCCATTTTCTATTCTACTCTAAACGAGGGCGAGATGCGTTGCCCTGGAACGAATGAAATCCATGTTGACAGTCTCAAGTGTAAGAGACCTCCTTTTCTGACATTGAAATAACCTTGACGGGGAAATGAATATTGAAACGAGGAAGATAGGACTAGGTTAATTGGGTCATCTGACTGCTCAACTTACCTTGGGACAATCCTCTCCTGCATAGCCGGCTCTCACTGAATACGAGCCGATATCAAACACCAAGGCTCCCACCTCATCTGCAGAATACAGCAGTTTTAATATAAAAAAAACCTTTATTTGTCCCCCAGGCGAGAAAATTGCAGTTCACAACAGCAGCAGGGTAAAGTACAGCACACAGAGTTGCAGGATAAGAATATCAATACATGTACATTTAGCAGACGCTTTTATCCAAAGCGACTTAGAAGAGAGAGCTTTTACAAAGAGCCTCGGTCACTGAGCATAGCAACGTGATAGACAATAATAACAATAAGGGGGGCACGATATAGTACAGTATAAAAAATATTTGTACGCGGTTAAGTGAGTGGTTCCTATCTCGAATGTGTACCACATATAGTATTGCAATACCACTGTAGTAAAGGTTTTACAGATAGTCAACTGGACACTGTTTTCAACACGTTTTTGATGAACTGTGCTTTTGGTTATGGTCGTGTAATACATCAGATGAGTGACCATGTAGGGCAGGTTTGATTCATTCATTCCAGCAGAATCTGCTAGCCACATTGCTATGTGATGATATTAGCATCTTTAACTGGATTTGACCGGTGCATTGGTACTGTTGTGCCTCTTGTGGCCCTTTAAACTCCTCAAATTGTTACGGATAATAATTGTGCAGTGTGGATCATTTCTAACTGGACGTGGCTCTCCATCTAGAACTGTCCAGACTGTTTAGCTAGCTGGCAGGCTATCCGTTAGCTAGCTAAGCTAGCTCGGCTGCAGAAATGCAGAGCCTTCATCGGAACAACGTGGCTGGTTTATTCACATACTGCGGTCCTAAAGATAACACTCACCGCCTCCATACACTCCACCACTCATCCTCTCTAACGATGAAAGATCACAAAGGTCCCGATCTGGAAAAATACAAAACTACACAAGCTAGACGTTTGGTCACAACAAAAGAAATTCGCTCGTTTTGTGCAACCTAACAGGGCGCCATGCTACCTTGAGAGGACTGTCCAATCAAAGCGGACCGTGGCTTCGTCACGTCCGCCTCCAACCACGACGTTAACGTCAAGTTACTGTGAGACAGCAAGTGATTGCGCCCATACGGCGCCCATAGACATGAGAAATAGATGTCTATGGCCCAGAACCCATGGATAAATAAAAGAAGTTTTTTACGTTTTTTATTTTATTTTTTTACGGCAGTTAATATTATAGATCCATGCCAGAACCGAGTGGCCTGATCCCAAAACTGGATTTCAGGAATAAGCAAGAACCAATTGTGGTACATTACATGTATTTTAAATTAATAACCTAATATATGAGAATCAAACCTCATCACATTGCACAATCAGCTGTCTAATACATGTTTTATGATACTGTAACAATTTACATTGTGTATTTTAGGGAATATGTATGTTTAGATTGATTATACTAAGCAATTAACCCAGACCTATCCATCACTTCCATATCAAGGTCAGGCAATTTTAGAAGGCGCATACAGTCCTTCATAACTGCCAAAATCCAGATCCGTATCTCTCAAATAAAGTTATGTCCCTTTAAAATACAACTCCCTCTCCCCTCTCCTGTATCACCCACTCACTCACGCATACACACACCAACCCACACAATCACCCACCCCCTGCCTCATGCATCAACCTAACTACATTACAGCTCTTCTTTACAGAAATCAGACTTGAGTACAGGGAGAACTGACACTCTGCCGCTGCCTGTGCTGCTAACAATCCACACGCGAGGACCTATGTGGAAAACGCCCCTTCCCCCTCCCACGCGTCTGAACTGAAAAAGGTAAAAACAGCTCGATACCCTGTCGTATATTTTGTGCGCGTGTTTTTAGACTTTCGCTGAATGGATTTCATGAGGGGGAGAAGTGTGCAGAGGAAGGCACGCGAGGCAAGTTCAACTGTTGGTCTGGCTTCAGGCAGGGATCTGCGTGTTGTGTGCTGTCACACGCACACGGGGGTCTCATCTTGCATCTTAAACCTGAAGTGCAACCCAAATGTCAGGTCAAATTAATTGCGGACTTGGGCATGAATTAATGATTTGGTATCCTAGTGTTTTAACAGCCCAGGAAAGAGTGCGCAGAGGTACAGTGAAAAGAGAGGGGAAATCTTGGCTTGGACATTTTGGCATCCTTATTCATTTATGATCTTTTGAACTAAACCAGTTCCGGGAAGGTTTCAGGGCAAAAACATCTGCCATCCGTTTTCGAAACCTCCGAAACTGATGAACTGGTTTCATAAACGAAACAAATGTATTGCGAGTCGGTTCATGTTGCATGTCATCCATTCCTTAGTTTGAGTCCTGGGATTCCCCTGAATGGCTACTTTCATTTATTCTCACAGTACATTTAGATTAGATTAGATTAAACTTTATTGTCATTACACAGGTACAAATACAGGGTAACGAAATACAGTTAGCATCCAACCAGAAGTGCAAAAGTTATTACAACAGAATATAAATGTAATTGTATACTCAGAATATACAGTCTGTACAGTATAATCAAAATATACAGAGTATGTACAAATTAAAGTGTTTTGGTGGGGACAAATGTACAGCTGTATTGTACAAGATGATACAGTATTTTTACAGAATTTACAGAGTTGCATGTAAGTACAGTTAGTGCAAATGATGCAATGTGCAGATGTGCAGAATGAATAGATGTGCAAAATGAACAGAGTGCAAATAACAACAGAAATGATGCAGATGATGCAGTGTGTACCGATAGTGCAAGATAGCACTATCTGTACACATTTCAGGGTGGACAGACTGCTTTGCATCTTCTCATCCACATACAAGGATGCTTCAGCTGTCACGCGCCACTCCAGAGTGCGACTCTCACACCGCACGAGACGCACTATCACTCCCGCCCACGAGGACACTTCACCACGCTGCCACCGGGACTCTTACGGGGGGCCAACAATAGCTCCCAGATAAGACAAGGACCAGGCTGGAGGGTGGAGGGGTGATGGCCTGGCTTTCTGCTCTGGAATTAGGTTTCATTATAACGAAGGCTATGACCAGGATCAGGGAACTAAAGAGCGCGCGCGGTTCCAGTTCAGACCAGTTCAGGTCGTGTTAAAACGAAGCGACATTTCTCGTTCGGGGAGCGTTTTAGTCGTATGAATATTAGTACGTCGTCATACATTTTTACCCAACTTTATTTGTATGGTTGTTTTTGCAAGCCACGTGTCAAAGGGGCGTCCTAGCTGCCTACTGATCAGCACTGACAGCTAATCAACCCCCCCCCCCCCCCGAAAGGTTTCAGGGAGTATACAAATAGAAAAAAAACTTTGAGAGCAGCAAGTCAGAGAGAGGATGTGGTGGGTAAAAAATAAGAAGCAAATCGTCAACACTTTTTCAATACAAAAATAAAACATTAATTGCAGCGTAGTCCCACACGTGATGGTAAAGGATGTGTTTTATGCATGGTACATCCTGAGAAGTTCTAGAGATTTCTGGCAACACAAATATATAGATTCTAGTGATGGGCCAGGGCTGTCAACGTCTTTCCCCCCTCTACAGACAAGACAGAGGGAGCCGGAGAGGCGCGCATATTTTAAGTCACTTTATCACTCTTCAAGCGCCCCTCACCCCCCAATGCTCCATTATGCATCGCAGCTCTGGATCTATCTGGTATTTATCCTACCTTCGTGACGTCAGTTGCCATTTGTGGGGTTGCCCAGGGCAACGACGAACCTCCCCTGGTGATCTGTCTGGTGGATAAGACGAGCCCTGATGCAGCCTTATAAGGTTTTACTGTTCAAACATGTTCTTAATGGCTTTTGATACACTGGAAGTCGTTACCGGTTGTGCGTTTGCGCGCATCAATATGTTGCATGAAAAATGGGAATACACACACAAAGTACCCAACGTTTTTTTGTTGTCACATCCTCAACTGATCTATGCTTCCAATCACCTACATATTTTGTCCGGTTGAGACTAGTCCTCTTTGGGTTATACACAATTATTGGCTGTTTGTGGTACTATAAGTAGCGAATTAAGTGCTGAATAAATTCAGGATCCCGCCTGTGTTTATATGAATTGCTGTGTGTCATTCTGGACGGCAACCTATACGAGCTATTCTTTGTTTTGGCTTTTCACTGTGTTACCAGGATGTCACTGTGGCTCCATTCATTCATTTGGTATCAAAACGATACATCGCATGACCAAACGCCCCTTAACGTGACTCATCTGATTTCAGAAGGTTTAGCGGATGAGAAGTTGTGTGTAACGGAAGATTAACGAACAATGTACTCGGTGGATACCTGCTTCTCAGCTGGAAGGCTATTTATAGACGCTGCGGCATGTTTTTTTTTCTCTTTTTCTCCCAGACACCGAGCCATTGATGTGCTATTTTTACAGTGTCATTAGCTCCCTCCATCTTATTTTGTTTGCCAAGCGGTTGACCACAGTATGCGATCGGAGCTAGATGCGCACCTTGAGTTATTTCCGGTTTATTTATTTGTATTTATTTATTGTGCATATGAATTCACATTTACATGTAAATATGCCAGAATTAGACACAACGCTATTTTTCATCTGTAATTCCTGGACAGATGTTAAAATGTCACCCTAAACATAGAAAACATAGTAAAAGTACAGTTGTTATTACAAAGTTCAAATGCATCACTCTAAAATCATACAATAGACAGACACTGTTAGCAGTGAACACTTGAACACTTACACATAATAAAGAAAACAGCAACAAGGCAAACAAGTAACAACAATCAACCAAAAACAATCAAAAGGCCAAAGTCCAGCAGGGGGCAGCAAGAGGGGAATGGGTTCATGCTGACAGGTCTGATTGTCAATGAGCAATTTTTTTTACTGAAATTTAAAAGAAGCGTATGTGTTGATGTTTCTGATGGTGATGGGGGTTGACCAGGGAAGTTGGCTGGCCAAGCTCAGTGAGTTTGGCCCCCTCTTTAGAGGTCATTGTGGGGTGCAGGGTCATTAATGAATGACAGAGAGGGGAAATCCATGAAGCAGGACGTCAAAATAAAACCACGTGGGCTTTCTGTAGTTCTTTAGCAAATCCCAAATTTGACATCAGAATCAGGTTTAATCGCTATGCAAGATTTACAAACACAGAATTCACTTTGGCAGAAATGAGCAAAACATAGAACATATATGTGACATAATAATAAAAAATTAATACAACGTAAAATACACTACAATTTGGATACAAATAACATAGAAGTACAAGTAACATAAATACAAAGTGGGATGAGTGCCATGAGTGCCATCATTGACTAAAATATTATTTATGATTTGTTATGTTTTACACATAATATTAATAAATGAAATGACATCGGTATCATTGCTAGTGAGACAGCGTGTGGTCAAAACCCTGAGTTTCACTGATCATCAACATGTGGAACTCTGCTCTCATTTTTAATCCTAATCCTCATAATGCATTTAGGGGGAAAAGTGGATTGACATGTTTAATCTACTGCTGTGTGAATTCAATTAGACTTAATCTGAGCCCCCATGCCATTCCAAAAGGGAAGCAATGGCTGGGCAAACTTTCATCTCTCCCTCATTGATTGTAGCTCTCGCAGAGAGGAGGAAAATCCTTTCCTACTGCTCCCTTTCATTGGCCCCATTAAAAATTCATCATGTCCTAACAGAGAGAAATCCTTTTCGAGCAGCCCTGCTTGCTTTAACGCTTTACACTTCGACCAAACTGCGATCAAGAAGTCAGGCCTTTACTGTTAGGCAAATAAAACACGTCCTCTCTACATCCCAAATCACTATGACTATATTTTAAGGCTAGATTTTCTATACGGGCAAAGCGTTCTACCTTGCAGAAACCACGGGCTCACTAAATTGCCACCCAATCTCGATTCATTCAAACATTTAAAAGACTATCCATGTAGTTACATCTAAAACTGAGCTCTTATAGGCTGATAGCTGACAGTTCTGTGGCTTCTAGGTCGCAGATTGTCAACTAAATACCGTCAAATTAATGTATGCATTGGATGATATTCAAAATAAGATACCTATCATTTATGGGTAAAGCACCGTTTACAGCTCCGCTTTAGTTATGTTAACAGGACATCTCTAGTAGCAGGAGTCAGGTGGCTCAGCGGTTAAGGAATCGGCTCGTAATCTTTTAAAGTTTTAAAAGTTTTTCGGTTCGATTCTCGGCCGTGCCATATGACGTTGTGTCCTTGGGCGAGGCACTTCACCCTACTTGCCTCAGAGGGGAATGTCCATGTACTTGCTGTAAATCACTCTGGATAAGAGGGTCTGCTAAATGACTCAATGTAAACTGTAAATCTTAACCAGCAGATCGTTCACTTCGCATCTCGGCAGTTATTCCTTACTCCAGCCACTTAAATACATTTACGTTTACATGTATTCATTTAGCAGACGCTTTTATCCAAAGCGACTTACAAGAGAGAGCATTATAAAAGAGCTAAACAGTGAAATACTGAATGTCAACTGCTTTAAAGTTTCGAAAAATAATCTTCTAATGTTAACCTAATCTCAACGGTCAGATAAGTGATGATCGGATCCCCAGCCCAGCTTCACTATGTACGTTTGCCACAATGTTTCCTGTTTCCCATTCTGTTTCTTTTTGTTAAGGGAGCTGACAGGCAATACCATTTCCTTGCGGGTGAACTCCAACTATTGCAACACGATCAGTTCACGTGTTATGTCGCATCCGATTGCATTTAGAATATAATATTCGATTTAAAGCACCAAGTGAATTGTTCAGTAACACAAATGAGCTGATCGTTGGGATAAATCCACAGATAATGCTTGAGATCTCTCCCAGAGCACCCCTCAGAGCGGGCTGTTGCCATGTTCCCAGTTTCTTCATGGGTGTGGTGATCAGATCGCTGGGGTGAAAATTCAAGTCAAATCCTACTCGAGTTGCGCGCACGATCTGGCCCTTTAAATCTTTTCTATCGCCTTAAAAATCAACAGCACTATCTTCAATTTACTTTTCCCCCAAGCCGGTGCCATGATTGCGATCTGAAGACGGAGCATTTTAACGGATTGAAACGACGCAAGACAGTAAGAATCCAGTTTCAGGTAATAATAACGTGAGCTCGGCGGAGCCTATCTTGACATTTTCTTGCCTTTATTTCCTGCTTGGGGTAAATCCTGTGAAGTGCGGCTAGATGTCGGCCTTTGTTTGGAATGTGTTGTTTGCAAAACATGAAGGCACTAAGATAGGGTGGGGAATACGTTGATCGGTGTTTTAGATGCATTCTGGTTCTGGGTTGTGGTCTGATCTGTCAAAGCTGGCTGGGTTTCTTGTCTCTGGCCTCATGCTTTTATCAGTGCAAATTCGGTCTTATCAAAACGCGGCCTTGCTGGACCGTCACATCACCGTAAGACGGAGAGAAGCCGCTGAAAGGTCGAGAAATTCGCGTGAAATGGGTTCGATCGCTCCAAAGAGAAGGATGTCGTATTGGAATTGAACCCTCAATCAATAATAGATGGCGATTCTGCCTTCGCTCGAGTGGCAACTTGTAGCGATCGCAGTGTAACTGAGTGCGTATGGTCTGCTGCTGCCTTTCAACCAGCGGAAAATAGGTAGCCGAAGGCCTTTATGCGACCATTATGGTGAAAGATAAAATGCCCTTCAAAGTATTCGAAATAACTTAAGGCTGTGCAGTCTGCATTGACCAAGCAACACGTGATTACATTTCTGTCTGAAGTTCCTTCTTAGCTGTCAGTCTGAAGGTTGTTGCAACTAAGTAGTTCCAGTCAGTGTGGATGGCCCCACCTAAACAGACCCCAGGTGACATATGATCATAAATCACAGGCGATCGTAGCTTATAGTTATGATCAGAGACGTATAGCCCACGATCATAAACCTTATCGTTTGGTTTAGATGCGAAGAGATACCTAGGCTGCTGCTGCTACTACTACATGCTGGGTACAGGCTGAGCAATATCCTGGTGATACCAGTTTATTGAGAACTAAATCCACATGGGTGAGGTCAGATGAGAAGCTATGCACAGGTGGTGCCATGCCATGTGCAAACTTTGACCCAGAGGATGAACGCCCAGCGGGGAGCTGTGCAAATATTAAAAGGACGATTAAAGACACTGTCATAACTGCGTGAACCGATAATTGATTTTAAAGGGTTTTAATAACTGATAATTGATTTCCTTGAGGGTTTAGGTTGGTTGAGGGGAAGTTCTATGGGCATATGTGAAGCCCTTTGTGACATTGTTTGTGAAAAGGGCTGTACAAATAAATGTTGATTTGATTTAAAAGAAGGGGGAAAAAAAAACAAATAAACATTTGAACTGGCTTGTAGGTTATTTGTGATATACATTATCTGTGCAGGAAATGGCCATCTTATTTTCGTCATTCTCAACATGTTTGGAATAGTCATGCAGCGTCGAGAACAAGTTTCCACCTGGTGCATCCGCCGGTTCCGGCTTTACCTCTCACTGTCCTGGGCGGCGTGCACCTTTTCTGATGTGGTGCTGTGCCTCACAAATCCGGTCAGTTTGCTTTTCTCGTAAGCACAGACCACACCGACTTCACAATCAATGAAACGTACATCCTGGTCTACCGCTTACCACCATGTTAAACATTACACAGAAGTAGGTATAGAGGCTATTTGACACAGACTTAGAGACTAGGATAGAAAGAAAAGCTGTTATTATGTTACCTGTCTTTATCCAAACAGCCTTTTGACTTTAAGTTTGCAGGAAGCGGAAGAACACTTGGGTACCGGTCCAACCCTTTCAGTCACTGATTCCAGTTGTCGTGAGGGTCAGTTGCTATCCAGTTTTTCAATACTATCAGGATGTATTACAGGAACCGTACTAGATTTCCCAAGATAAACACGTCTGCTGAATGTAAGAACTCTGTATAAGGTGATAGTGTGTCTGACATCATGACCTTCCCTGCCACAACTTGAATCGGAGAGGGTACCTGTGTGAGGCTATGAGGGGGTGGGGGGGGGGGGGTGGGGTGGGAGGGGGTTACTAAGGATGCAAAAACCCGTACACGCGCGCGCACACACACTTATGAATGAATAGCCTCATTCCCAAAAGTGAGCCGAAATCGACCGCGGTACTGTCAAGTGCGACTAATCGTGTGAACTGCCAAATATCGTTGGCACTGGTTTCCTCAACCGGAGTATCCATACAGGGGGAGGGAGCCCTGTAGTACGCTGAAGGTGGGGAGGGGGCGGAGGGGGTTCAAGGTTCCGTACACTCTCTGAATCCTGGCAGACAAACTCATAAACGGTCGATGAACTCCGCAAACGGCGGAGTGTGTCCGTTCGTCGTCGGCGTGCGCGCGCGAGAACGTGACGGAGTCTCGAGTCGGAGGCGTCGAACGTACGGTTTCATCGGGACGAGCGAGAGCGCTGGTTTGTTGTTGTTGTTGTGGGGGCGGAAGGGGTGCCGGTGGTGCCAAGCGGAGCCGCCACGTACCCTGACAATAGAGAGGCCCAGCGCCGCTTTATCCCTGTCTGTGTGCTGTTCTGTCTGAACCGAGCCTCCCCCCTCCCTCCCCTGTCACCACCACCACTGGGGTGAGACAGCCTCTCTCTCCCTCCCCTGTCACCACCACCGCTGGGGTGAGACAGCCTCTCTCTCCCTCCCCTGTCACCACCACCGCTGGGGTGAGACAGCCTCCCTCTCCCTCCCCTGTCACCACCACCACTGGGGTGAGACAGCCTCTCTCTCTCTGCATCTGTCTCTCTCTCTCTCTCTGGGACCCTGAACCCAGTTTGTTATTGTTCTAGGTTTGGAACTTTTCTTATATCGCCATTTCCCGTCATTTCCCCTTCCCACATGTCGTAAACACGGCGCAGGGCTGGCCTAATTGCTGAATTATAGAAGTGAAACTGCAAAATTCATTCAGGGTTGTGCTCCAGCACGCTGGAGAATGTCTTGGAAAATGGGGGGGGGAGGGGGTGGGGGCTGACTCCAAACATTTCTGAGGAGTGTGTAAGTGCTCAATGACCCACATTCAGGCTCCCTTAGGTAAAGGAATTGGCGACGTGCGCACGCACGCACACACACACACACGCAGGATTGTTCCCACACGAGTGCCTGGACGCTCACTCACACGGTCCCTTACTCGTTTTCAGAGAACTGCACGCTTGTGCTTGTCGACATGTGAGAAGCGAACCCACTCCCTCCTCGCGTCTTAAAAAAATAAAAAATCAGGCTTTCCGCGCGTCACACGTTCACGGGGGCATCAGTGACCACGCCAGCCGAGTCACAATGCAAAACACAAAAGCCTGATTGAGTGGAAAGGTCAGTGGCTGTTGCGTGTGACCTTTTGAACCAGACTGGTGTTTTTAAGAGGCAGGACTCCCTGTGTGGAGCCTTATTGCCTGAGCGTAGACCCCTACCCTACCCAAACAACCCCCGCCTTACCCTCCAATCCCCCGCTCCACCCCCCCCCCCCCCCTCCTCCTCCTCCTCCTCCTCCTCCTCCCTGGCTCAGTCCAGCACATAGCTGGCCCACAGGAAGATCCTGTTTCTTCCTATGTAAGCACGCCTAAGAGACCCAACCATCTGATTGTGTCTCTGCCTGTGTGTGTGTGTGTGTGTGTGTGTGTGTGTGCGTGCGTGCTTTGCAGGTGTCAGCTGGTCCGTGTTTTTTTTTTACTTCGTTTCTACTGAATATACCAAGTGGAGCGTGGTCTAAAAACATCCCAGAGGGACCATGAGTGAGTTGGAACAGTTACGGCAGGAAGCGGAGCAACTACGCAATCAAATCCGGGTACGGTGTGTGTGTGTGTGTATGTGTGCGTCTCTATTTTACAAGCAGGATCGCATCCTGTGAGTCAGCGCAGTCGAAGACTTGTGCGTTCATTTTTGTCCTCCCCCCTTTGTCCGTCATCTGATACACTGTAACCTGATGGCTGTTAGCTATTTGAAGAGAATCATCGGGCACTTAGATCTGCCCCCCTTTGAATGACCTCACTTCCTGTTGGGGAGGAGCAGCACTGTGTAAATAACCGCGTTCTGTCGGATAACGGTGTGGCGTCATACTTTACAGGATGCCAGGAAAGCATGCAGCGACTCCACCTTGTCACAGGTAAGAAAATTAAACGCGTTGATAATTTGAAAAATAAAAAAGTTGGAAGGAACCTTCCGGTACGTTGCAAATGATCAAACCTGGTATTTGCAACTGTGTGACACAGGTCTATTGCCACTGCCTAGTCATGCAGCCTTCAAATACACTACATTTAGACATTTACATTTATTAATTTAGCAGACACTTTTATCCAAAGCGACTTACAATGTACATTTAGCAGACGCTCTTATCCAGAGTGACTCACAGCAAGTACAGGGACATTCCCCCTACTAGATTAATACCACAGCAAAAAATTCTCCCCTTAAGAAAACGGCTCTCGCGGGGGCTTACTGACGATGACATCACTTCCTGTGTTTTGGTCAGATCACAGCTGGTCTGGACTCTGTGGGTCGCATACAGATGAGGACAAGACGTACGCTGAGAGGTCACCTCGCCAAGATCTATGCAATGCACTGGGGCAGCGACTCCAGGTCAGTACGGGCAAGTACTGTAGTACTACTGCAGTATTACTGCGGGGGATTGCTCTCTCTGTTTCTGTGAGTTGGTGTTTAACTGTTCTTTTGGATCACATTGGGAAAGCAGTTTTGCTTCCTGTCTTACCAAAAGCAGAGACGCTGCAACACAGTATACCAAGAAATATAATAATATACATGTTCTGGTTTAGTTTGCATTCCAGGTCGTTTGTGATATTGCCAAATAATTAGAGAGAGAGAGAGGTAGGGGGGAAGTGTGTGTGTGTGTGTGTGTTCTGCTGCACTCTGGGTGAACCACCTGGTGGACAAGCTGCCTCTGTTTATTTTATATACAGCCGCTGACATTTCAGCGCCACAGCGCTACCTTGATTGTGCTCCTGCCTCGCTGCAGATGGGCACCAAACCCACTTCCTCTCACTGGAGAGACGGAAACACGGAGCCCAGGGTGGCAGGGGGTGGGGGGGTGGGGGGTGGGTGGGAGGGGGGGGGTGAAGGAGGGTGAGGGAGACTCCCCCTCCCTCTCTGTCCCTCCCTCCCTCCCTCTCTGTCCCTCCCTCCCTCCCTCCCGCCAGTCTCTTTCCCTGCTCTCCCTTCCACCAGCCACTTGTCTCCCTTTTTCGATCGTCACTCTCCCCTCCCTGCCTCCCCCCCCCCATGTGATGAATATTACATGAACTGGCACATCCAAAGTGTCCGCTATCCTAGATGGCTCTGACTGCGATCCTGGCATGAGAGGTGTCCCGCCCACCGAGGGGGGGGGGGGGGGGAGAGTTCACTAAATTGGAAACTACCTTGAAAAGATTTGGGGATAACAAAATCCAAAATCTTTGATTTTTAAAACCCGCCTTTCCCTTTTTTCCCGGTGTCTAGGTTACTCGTAAGCGCCTCCCAAGATGGCAAGTTGATCATTTGGGATAGTTACACAACAAACAAGGTAAGAGGACGGCCAGCACAGACCTCTCAGCAAGCTCTCCCTAACATGGACCATGAACTAGACCTGGCTGACACTAAGAAATAAGACTGGAATCAAGATGGCTGCCAGTTTGTAGCCTAGGACAAGGGGGTGTTTTTTTTTTTTTTTTTTTTTACACGTATTGTTTTTGTTCATTTAGGACAAAGACATTTAGCTTGATGTTCGATTAGATGGCAGAAACTAAACAGGTGCTGCAGGGACAGAATTGTCCAAACATCCTGGTTAAATCATCTCTGGGGAACCTCACTGTTAGCCTGCTAGCCATACACCTAAGAAGGGTTGGGGATTACATTTACATTACATTTATTCATTTAGCAGACGCTTTTATCCAAAGCGACTTACAAGAGAGAGCTTTTACAAAGAGCATCGGTCATTGAGCATAGCAACGTGACGAAAGTTTATTCAGGGTTAAGGGTTCGGAGGAGACAGCAGTGGTCGTCTTTGTCGAGCGTCTCATTTCTCGGAAAGCTCACGTAACGCGCGTTTCCCCCTCCGCCCCCGCCCCCACCCCCTCCCCGGCCCAGATGCACGCGATCCCGCTGCGCTCGTCGTGGGTGATGACGTGCGCCTACGCGCCCTCGGGGAACTACGTGGCGTGCGGCGGCCTGGACAACATCTGCTCCATCTACAGCCTGAAAACCCGCGAGGGCAACGTGAGGGTCACCCGAGAGCTGCCCGGACACACAGGTAGGTCTACCCCCTACCCTTTCCCCTTCATCTCACTCCTTAACGCCGACATTTTTGGTCGACGCCACGGTCAATTCCGCCAAATTAGCCTCGTAGCATAGTTGCCAAAACATTACGTAGGCAATTGCTATTAGGCTCACAATATACTGTCCTAACCCTACCTAAAAGATCGGACATTTTTAAAGCCAATACCAGACAAAAACCGCCAAAGCCACAAACCAGGCTTTTGTGGTCAACTGGTAGGCTATTTCCAATCGGCGTCACTAACACTGAGCTAGCATCCACTGCCCGAATCGATCGGAACAACCGTTACCATCAAATACACCACCCATAGGTTTACCAGTATTCCGAGAACAGCACCGCTCTGATGAAATCTTCCTGTTATGAAGATGCGACTCTTCGATACACCCTGCAGTTCAGAATTTGAACAGCTGTTCTTGCCCTTTGATGAACACCCCCCCCCCCCCCCCCCCCCCAGAAGATAAAGCTGTCCCCATCTGCTGCTCCCCCCCTGTGGCTCTGCCACCACTGTGAGGGGGTTTAAACAACTCCACCTAAACCCCACCAGGGTGTCACCACAGTCCAGCAAAGAATCCAAAAGGGTACGGGAAGGAATCCCTTCAAAAGAGAAAGAAGCAGGCCCTGAAGAGAAACATCCGCCTGGAGGGATTTGTTCTGTCCATAAATATTCTTGACGTGTATATTTTTCCAACCCCTTTTTTTGTTTTCAGGCTATTTGTCCTGCTGTCGTTTCTTGGATGACAACCAGATCGTCACCAGCTCAGGGGACACAACCTGGTGAGTCCCCCGACACTCCAAGAAGGAACGATGGCGGAACATTTCTAAAAATCCCAACCAAACAAAAGGCATCCCGCACTCCAACGCTTCAAAAAAAACCCCATCAATTCCAATTTCACGGTTTGCCCTCTTCCTCCCCTTCTTAGTGCATTATGGGACATCGAGACGGGCCAAATGGCCACCTCTTTCTCGGGTCACACGGGGGACGTGATGAGCCTGTCGCTCAGCCCGGACTTCAAAACCTTCGTCTCCGGGGCGTGTGACGCTTCGTCCAAGCTGTGGGACGTCCGGGACGGGATGTGCAGGCAGTCCTTCACCGGTCACGTGTCTGACATCAACGCTGTCTGTGTGAGTAACAAAAACCAACCCTAACTCCCTGTCTGTAACCCGTTGGAACAGTGTTTACATTTACATGTATTCATTTAGCAGACTATTATCCAAAGCGACTTACAATAAGTACAGGAACATTCTCCCTGAGGCAAGAAGGGTGAAGTGCCTTGCCCAAAAACATAACTTCACATAGCCACAGCCGGGGTTCGATCTCACAACCTTCTGATCATGAGGCCAATGCCTTAACGCGTTGAGCCATCTGACCCCCAGTGTTGAATGAGCCGTATCGTTAGCCTCATGGCCTAGTTGCCTTAGTAATTTTGCCGTAGGCAATTGCTATTAGGCTAACGATATACTGTCCTAACCCTATCTAAAAGATCGCCACTCCAAGGACATTTTTAAAGCCAATACCAGACAAAAACCAGAACCCCAGCCAGGTGATTAGATCTACCTTTAACCAAAAACCCTAACCTTTTCCTCCTCCCCCCTCACGTCTCCAAAAGTTCTTCCCTAACGGCAACGCCTTCACCACGGGCTCGGACGACGCTACGTGCCGGCTGTTCGACCTCCGAGCCGACCAGGAGCTGATGATGTACTCTCACGACAACATCATCTGCGGCATCACCTCGGTGGCCTTCTCCAAGAGCGGCCGCCTGCTGCTGGCCGGCTACGACGACTTCAACTGCAACGTGTGGGACACCCTCAAAGCCGAGCGCGCCGGTCAGTACAGCCCCACAGAGCTCAGTCCAGCCCCACAGAGCTCAGTCCAATCCAGTCTTTGAACATTTTTGTTTGTTTGTTAGAAAGTCATCTTGTTTTTTATTACCTCTCTGTTCTGCTCACTTGTTTCTGGGATAGCATTTATATTTACATTTATTCATTTAGCAGACGCTTTTATCCAAAGCGACTTACAAGAGAGAGCTTTTACTAAGAGCACCGGCCACTAAGCATAGCAACGTGATAGACCCCGAACACACTGGGCTTTTAGATCGTGAAACATCATCGTGAGAACCAATAAGTGCCAAGGGAAGAGCTATAAAAGCATAACGTTTGCGAACAATAAAGGAAGAAAACAACAACATTGGCGAGTCACCACACGGGGACCGACAAGTACTTCTGTACTACTATTCCTAAGTGCCATTAGTGCTAGCAGAGGGAAGCTTGCTGATGGATGATGTATTGTGTTATCCGGATAGATACTCCAGTCACGGTAGTTTGGTTTCAGACATTGTCCAAAACTAACTCGTCTCCCATTCTCTTCCTTCCTCTTGTGTTCCTCCTTTCTTTCTCTGTCCTCTTGTGTGTCCCTGCAGGTGTTCTGGCGGGTCATGACAACAGGGTGAGCTGCTTAGGCGTGACGGACGACGGCATGGCTGTAGCCACGGGCTCATGGGACAGTTTCCTCCGGATCTGGAACTAGCGCTGCCGCCCTGCCCGTGCCCCCCCCAACCCTCCTCTCGCAACCGACCGCTGCCCCCTTCCTTTCTCTCCCCCCCCTCCCCCCCCGCAACCCAACCCTCAGCTGGGCTGGACCTGAGGGTGAACACTGTGTCTGACCCCCCCCCCCACCCCCAACCACCTTACCGCACCCTCCTCGCCCCCCCCAGCCTCACTCCCTCACCCCCCCCCCCCCCCCCCCCAACCTACCTGACCTAGTCCATCCCAGTGACCCGCTTGCCCGTTCGTTACCTTCCCCCCCCCCCCCCATCCCCCTCCTCCTTCAGCCACCGCTGTGAGAAAGTCAACAACTCTTTCTACCTTTCCAAGTGACGTTTTTTTACCCACCTATTACACACGAGTGTTTCCGTACGTACAGTAGAGTTGTTCAATCAAAAAGCAAGGAGACGGGGGTGAAAAAAGTGAGAGTGAGATTGGGGAGGGGGGGGTGAAAGGAGAAAAAGTACAACTGGTGTCCCTTTGTTCTTGTACTGAGGGACAAGCACGCATGTTACCGTGGTTACCGCCAAACTAGAGGACAGTCAGTGTGTAATATGTAAATGTATGTATAATACAGTATATATGTATAGCATTATGTGTGTATATATGCATCATATATGCATATATAATGTATATGTATATATTTTGGTAGTTTTCTTTTCCCTCCTGTTTTTGTTGTTTGATTTGATTTATTTCTGGCTTGTACTTTGTTTCATGTACATAATATTCACAGTACTACACGATAAGCAGGTGTCTCCCGTCTCATGTACTCTCCATGTACATGTTGCTATGCATGTGCGTAGTTGTGACGGTCACGTCCGAGCATACACACACATGTACTGTGACTAACATACCGTTCGTCGATTCTAGAACCGTGGTAACCGATCTAAGATACGGCTCGAATCAGCCGTTCACCGTAAAAACAAACAAACACGGTTTCTCTTTTTTAACGGAAGCCTCAGTGGTTGTGTGTAGTGTATGCTCATGGATGAGTATTGATTCGTTTTTCGGGGGTGGAGGGGGGGGGGTGTTTCGTTTTTCACGAAGTGACACCATTTTAGCCCTACCTTTTTCGTGGTTTCGTAACCAGGAGGGTCGTAGGCTTGTCGTCTGAAAGCCGACCATATTGAACCTGATGAAACTACGGCCGACTCGTCTTCTTTAGCCATTCCCGCTCTCTGTTCGTTCAGCCCGCGGTTCATCGCGCGTTACGCGCGTCATTAACAAATGAACCCCGCTGCGACACGTGCTTTACGTTTGAATCACTCACGTCTAGCGTCACTCGCTGTAGTAGACTGGTTACTGTATTGTTATTGTACTAAAGCCAGAAGCGCTCGTTTTTCTTTCTTTTTCTTTCCTTTTTTAAAAGTATTTTTATTTGTTTTTGCCGGAAGCGCCAGTGTCTTTTCCAGCAGGTAAAGAAGTATTGAAACCCTTAAAAGAGGACACACAGGCCAAGAGAATAAAGGGCAGAGGGAAAGGCGGGACCGGACGACGGGCCAGAGTAGAGCGCAACGTGCATGCGAGCCTTCTCACCCTATTTCTCTGACGTCATGTTATTTGTAAATCAATCATCGCCATCGAGTAGGCTGACAAATCTTGCTTCAGCAATCTTGTCAGCCACTCAAATGTCACCCAGTGCCACCCTGAGCCTGTAAATTAAGATACTTTTTTTAATTGTATTTTTCCCGTCTCCAAAGTTTGTCTGTATTTACCACATTAATGTTTTTTCCTCACCAAAACCAATGTTATGAACAGTTAAGTGTTGCTAGCAAAGAGTACACTCGGTAGAAGAACGTTCACTTGGTAGCGAGATTAGATTAGTGCACACATACAGTGTACACACACACACACACACACAACTCTCTCAACTGTAGTCCAATTGTAAGCAGAGCACATGCACCAGTATGCACCAGTAGAGGAAGATATCTTTGGAAAGTGTTTGTGTCATTTGCCTCCACGATGTATCATTAATACCATTGCCAGATTTGTTATTTTGAAGCCTTTTGAGTTGGTTTGGATTGAAACCCTGGAATTCAGAGGTGCCTAGGTTCGCACCGTAGTGAAAATGAGAAGCGCTCAAACAAAGGGGGCTGTGTGTGAGCGGTTCTCCTTATCTATGGTGCGCCATCCTGCCTTACACAACAAGCATGCTTGAGGTTCACCTAAATATTTTGTGCCCTAAATCCAGAGACTTTTTTCCCCCTCCCCAGTCAATCCTCATGCCAATGCACATATTTCATAGTCTTATAAACCGTATAAATCAGGGGTGTCCAATCCTGGCCCTCGAGGGCCACTCTTGACAGTTTTCAGTCATTCAAATCACTTGATTCGAATGAATGGGATCGTTATCAGGAAGCCTGATAATGGTCATCCATTAGAATCAGGTGTGCAGGGAAACATCTAGAACTGTACATGCAGTGGCCCTCGAGGACCAGGATTGGGATACATCTGATCTAGATGTTTTAAATGAGCGTTGGGGTTGTTGTTTTTCAACAGATCTGTAATGATGGTTCCAAGCTCGCCTTACCAACACTACCTAACACTAAAGTTGCGCTGACAGTAACACCATGCAGCTCTTGTTAAAACAGTGCTATAAATTATTTTATACAATTCTTTGCTTTCTACCGTACAATATGTTGTATTTATTTGTTGATTGCTGAGAAAAACCCTCTGATCATACGGTGATTCTAGTAGCTTGTTTAACTTGTTTTCGCTGTGCATTCTAGCGGCTTTTGCATTCATTCATTTTGAGAGAAAATACGGAAAGGAAATGGCTTTTTTACGGCCTCACAAACACATCATTGGATGTAAAGTGTATTGCATATCAGTGTTTGGATTGTCACTGATCCATGTGGGTAACAGACATCTTTGATAAGTGTTACTTTATTTGTGCCAATGTTACTCACTGACCCTGAGCTGTGAACTGAAAACATGTTGGCGTCATTCTATTATTTACTACTTTTTGCTTGAAGTGCCAGTCCTTTACCTAAATCAAATCCCAAATCACATTGAAGTACTATTATTAACGTGTAGCCTGGAATAAAGTCCGATGTTCCCCAGATTAAGATGATGGGTTTTTGAAAACATTGTACGTTTTATTTCCTCTCTTTAGACGATATTGGAATCTACTTTCCCCACTACTGACTTCGAAAACAATGAGTGAAGACTCGCAGGTCAAAGGCAGAGTACAATGTTGTTGTAAAATACGTTTCTACCAATGGATTCACAAGGACCGATTTCCTCTGCGTGTGAGCTGACCTTATACCGCGCTAGCACACGTCACTGTAACAGGATTGCGCCCTTTTATCACAGCGGCCAAAGCGGCCAGAGAACAGTATTAAAGCTTTTGGACCAAAAGTACTGACTGTGTTTCCACAAGCCTGACTAGGTTTTTGTGCCTGCTCCCTGGGTTCAGTACTCATAAGGTGCTCTGCCTCACTATTAAAATAGACCCATGGTCATCTACATGTATGCATTTGGACGGAACTGTGTATACAACACATTCATGACATCATAGGGTGCTTGGCCTTTTAGTTTTTTCGTTTTTGCCGATAAGACAAACTGTATCGTCACATGGTTCAAAAGAACCAAGCGCTCAAATTATTTAAAACGCCCAGATCATTTTCCTTTAATGATTAGCGTTAGGCTAGTGGTCCCCATACCCTGGTCCTCAGGGCCCACTGTCCTGCATGTTTAAGATGTTTTCCTGCTCCAACACACCTGATTCAAATGATTGGGTTGTTATCTAGCTGGAGAATCCTGGTAATGAACATGCATTAGAATCAGGTGTGTGGGACAGCTAAAACATAAAGGACAGTGGGCCCTGAGGACCAGGGTTGGGGACCCCTGTGTTAAGACGGTTTAATGATGGTCATCACGACACCAAACACTTACCCCTGGGCTCTCTGATCGACCCCAACTGTCTTGGATATCTTTCCTTTATTTATTGTTTTGTGTGGGTGTGTGTTAAAGCCAGTGAAAACCAGGGACATGGTGCCATGACTTCTCTTACAGTGCTATTGTGTGAAAATGAAGAAAAAAAATCACTTGTTATGGAATAATTTTTTAATAGTCTTTTTCACACCAGATTTTTTTTTGTATTTGTACAGTGGCTTGGTGATACCGATATGTTGCCATGAGTTGATATTGTAACCAATAAAAAAGAGAGAAAAAAAGCTTTCAAGCGAGGATAATCGGAGTTGATCAGAATTTGTCTCCTACAAAGTCGAAAGAATCGGAATGGATTCAAACGTAGATCTAGGCCTGTTGTTTTCAATGTCCGATGTCTTTGTCCGTTTTAACGTCAAAGTCAACAGACTTCTCACCTAACGAGGCTCCGTTGTCCAGTTGATGTCCAGTGACGCTAAACATCCCAACCAAAATACTCTGGTTTAATTCCCAAAGATCCAAAATCACTATGAGCAGCTTTTAGTCAAAAACCATGTAGTACATCTATTAATATCCATGAAGTCTCATTGTCTCATTCTAACTTTGCCGACTGAAAACACCAGTCCTGTACAGTTGGTCCACGCTCAACATTCACCGTACTGGTGTCAAAATGGCCTTTGCACTCTGACCTTTCGATTAACTCTTCATTTGACCCAATTGGAGCTTCCTGGCTGTCAACAGGCATCTAAAGCCAAACAAAACCACCACCACCATCTTCCTGAGGTTCAAAATTAAAATCGATTCACAAATAAGCGTGTTAACTGTACAGCTAATGAGATTCTGCAGTTGCCAGTAGGCAGTATATTTGTAGTAACTTTGGAACTGTTGAAAAAGTCGCTCACAGATGCAGGGCTTTCTTTTTCTGCTTAAAAACTGATGAATCAGATAAAACACCCCAACAATTGAGTCGCAAGACAAATGGAGGATTTCGCTGAGATATGACAGTTCTTAAGCACAACCTTTCAGTGGATACAATTATGAAAATACCTTTTTATCCTAGGTATTTTACTGTGATTACCAAACGGGTCCTTTTGAAAGCTTTACAGGCCTGTTTTAGAACAGATTGTTATATTATGTTGGACTTGGATTAGATAAGGCTTCAGGCTATAGTCCCAGTGTCGTCCAGATAAGACCTCCCATCTATAGGCTTCTACAGGCATCTGTTTGCGAAACAAAACCCAGGCGGTAATAAAAACTTTAAGTGGCATTCTGTTCAAGCTTCTGTTACTTCATATACTCCAAATGTTTCAAGAAAGCTTTCCTTTTTCTTTGGGTATGCCTTGTTTCTGAGTTTTAGGCTAATCTGACAGGACACCTTGATATTTTAATGAATTTACACAGAACTCAAATGACATGGCAAGTAGTAATTTAATACAGTGGATTCTCTTAAATCAGGAGGTATCAGAATTCACATTCATCAAGGAAGAAAATAACTGTCTTTAACACACGAGAAAAGGTTACACTTCTCAGTTACATGTCAAATTAGTAGAAACAACCGAGAAACGTATAAAATGGTTCAAGTTATCAAAAGACTACAATCTATATAAGCTTCATTTTCCTAGCGTGGACTTGAGTTCTCCCGTGTTCAATCAATACTGTTTCACTTTTGAACAAGAACCTCTTTGAGTGAACCAAAAGGCTGTTCTCCTTCAAGTTCCTCTCCTTCAGCTTGTGACTGTCCACGGATCCTGAATATCCACACTAATTATCCTCCTTTTGTCATTGTTAGTTTCACCTTTGCCCCAAGGAGCCAAAGAATTCTCTGCTCTGAATAAAAAGAGAAATCACCATGCAGGAACAAAATCGGAATCTACAAATATGTTACACGCTAAACTTTAGAAGTTAGTCGAAAGGCATATTCCGAGTCAGAAGTACAGTACTGTCGACGTACAGCATCGCTCCACCAGGCTTCCAACAGCGTGAAGGTGTTCGACTCATCCTGGAACATCTGAGTCTTCAGAACGTGTTTACGCCACCGACTCGCACACGTACAAACCCCCCCCCCCCCCCAAAAAAAAATAAAACAGATATTTCTATGAACGGGCAGTGCGTTTTTTCCCCAGACAGTTCTAGTTGGCTGCAGTTCCGGTGACTTGCAACACAGGAAACTCACACTTTCAAACATCTGAGGAGAGATGTCCGGGGGGGGGGGGCTGTCTTATGACCCACGTCGTAAAAACGACCAGGGTTCGAGAGAGACAGGGACTGAGACAGAGAGGTTTCGTTGCGCTCGGCGTCCGTCACTCCTGAGGCTGGAGGTATTGGGCAGTGAAGGTGTCCAGCAGGACCTCCAGCTCTGTGGCTTTGTGTCTGGGGGAGACGACACAACAAGACAGGTGAACTTACGTACCGTCACTGAAGCCGGAGGCGGAGCAACGGCTTCCAAGAATGAGCACAGGTCCAACCCTGATCTTTGCAACGCTACGGATTTACATTTCACATTCACAATCATTCATTTAGCAGACACTTTTATCCAAAGCGACTTACAGTCAATACAGGGACATTCTTCCTGAGGCAAGTAGGGTGAAGTGCCTTGCCCAAGGACACAACAAGGGTTCAAACTCCCAACCTCCCGATCATGAGGCCAACGCCTTAACCCGCTGAGCCATCTGACCTCTCGTCATACGGATGTATGAGACCATACTTAAGAGTTGAAAGTGCAAACGCTCAGTATAAATAATATGTGTAATCATTTATGCAACAAAAGAGGGGAGGGGGGGGGTCGCTGAGGGGCGGTGGGGACTGACCGGAGGGTCTTGGATCGGCTCTGGACGCTCTCCAGCTGCTGGACCTTGGCGGTCAGGCGGCTGATCTCCCCCTCCAGCT
The DNA here is from genome assembly GCA_030340665.1 of Neosalanx taihuensis. Lineage (NCBI taxonomy): Eukaryota > Metazoa > Chordata > Actinopteri > Osmeriformes > Salangidae > Neosalanx > Neosalanx taihuensis. Next base: position 3,304,379 of record CM059312.1, on the reverse strand, counting down.
CCCTCTGCGTCAGGTCCACCTGCTGGCACAGCCGCGCAAAGGTCGTGGCCATCTCCCTGGGCAACGAGGGGAAAAGGTCACAGCGTCAGAATCGTTTTTATTTGCGAAAGGGCTTCCCGGGGGGGGGGGGGGTACGAGTGTTAGCCGCTGTAGTTCCGCTGTTAGCTCACTCGAGACGGATGGAGAGTTGATAGCTATACCGCCACTGTACTGTAGGTTGTGGGTTCTCGAAAACATTAGAGTAGGGGGAAAACCCAGACACGATTCTTACGTTTGTTGGTAAAAAAAAAAATATCTGAAAATGCGTGAGTCAGCGGGCATCGCCACACGCTCAGTGGGAACTCCTTTTGAGAACTCAGAGTCCTTACTTCTACCTGCTGGTTACAAACTAGTAGAGGTATTTGCACCAAAGGGCTGGTCAATCTGATAAATGATTTCTACAGGCCATATCCATTATACTGGACCTGGGTCATGAAGATATTCACAGTGTCTCACAACTTTGGCTTATTTTCAATAATATGGCGGCGACGACAAAATATTTCGAAGAACGCTGGCTAGGTTTCGGAAGAGAAAAGGGCCGAGCAAGGTTTTGAATAGGTTTACAAGTGGAAAAACCGGTGGTGGAATATTCCGGAAGAAGTGGGGCTGGACTTACTGCTGGACCTGGTGGCTGCAGTTGGCGCTGGTGAAGCTGACGATCAGCTGCAGCTTCTCGGTGGCGTAGTTGACGAACTGGCGTTTGAGCGCCCGCTCCTTGGCCTTGGTGGTCCAGGTGAGCTTCTCGTACAGGTACAGCAGGGTGTAGAGGGAGGCCGACAGGGCGATCAGACGCCAGCCCACGGTTCTCCACACCTGCACCACGCCGACGAGGACAGAGACAAAGACAGAGTTGTTAGATATCTTAGAGGGCTGAGCGGTTATGGAATCCGGCTGGTAATCAGAACGTCGCCGGTTCGATTCCCGGCCGTGCTAAATGAGGTTGCGTCCTTGGGCGAGGCACTTCACCCTACTTGCCTCAGGGGGAATGTCCCTGTACTTGCTGGAACTTACTCTAGTTAAGAGCATCAGCTTATTGACTATACAGTGAACCCTCGTTTTTCACAGGGGTTACGTTCCAAAAGGAACCCGTGATAAGTGAAATCCGTTTAGTGGAAACGATAATTTACAATTAAATACTCTATCATATATTAAAACCAAAGAACAAACCCTTTTTACAGGCCCAAGCATTTGATTAAGAAAAAAAGTACTGTATCCTGTAAACCGCCACTTTATTGATGCACAGGTTTGTGTTGGAGAGACTGTTTAGCCAATCAGAATGCAGAACACAATGCAAATCCGTGAAGTAGGGAAACCGTGAAAAGTGAACCGTGATAAAACTTCAAGACACTGGCTGCACGCAGGTCATAGCATTTCAATTGGTGGTGTGAAACTGTGGAATGGTATGAGCACGGAGTTAAAGCAATGTCCAAACATTATTCAGTTCAAAAAAAAATTCAAAGCAATGATTTTTAACAGGTACAGGGATGAGGGAGAGATTTAAGACGGAAAGTATATGTATGTGTGGATATGGATATGTGAGTTGTACAAATATAGAGATATGGATGTATGAATTGTGTTGATGCATATGGTGGATGTATTTTTGTATTTCGTATGGACGTATGTAGTGGATATTTCATTTCTTTTTTCGTTTGACTTTTGTTTATCCTCGGGAGACCAATTGAGGGGTGTCCCTCATTTGTAACGGCGTCGAGTAAATATGGATATATTGATTGTACAAATATTAAATAAATAAAAAAATATATACATATATAAAAAATTATTATACAGCTATTGAGCTGTGGAAAAGGGGTAGGATTAAATAAGTTTATACTTCTTCCTACTCCTTTTCAGGCATATCAATTCAATGTTATGTTTATTTTGTGTTTATTTTGTTTATTTTTTATTTGTGAAATCATTTGAACATATTCTTTGTGTTGTGTTTTCATGCTCTTAGTTGTTCTTTTTTCTGATATGTCTGAAATAAAGTTTAATCAATCAATATGACGAGGGTTAACTATATTCAGTTATCTTAGGGGGGTTATTACCTTGTCTATTTTGTTACCCTGTACCTGTGTAATGACATTAAAGTTGAATCTAATCTAATCTAGTCGATCTGTTTTGTGTATTTGCAGGCAGCTAGTCATGTTTGCCAGGTTAGATGGAAGAACTCACCACTCCTCCTACGATGACCACGCTCATGGAGGTGCGAGAGGTGAGGGACGCCAGGTTGGTGGCCACCGACAGCATGAGCTCCTCCTGGGTCATAAGGGCCGCCTCCTGGGGCGGGGCCACGGCAGGGGGGCCGCTGGAGGGGGTGCGGGCCATGGGCAGTGCCGGGCGGGGGACCTGACAGTGTGTGTGAGAAAGTAGAAGTTGACCTTTACACCATTGACAACATAGTATGTTCAAGTTCTGAATCGATGCATAATTCCTCCTGTACCCTGTCCATTGTCCAATTATTGCTTACCGTAATTGTATTCAGAAGTTTTCAAACTAAATATTTTTTTTGGACATAAGCACAAACGATGCATCTGATTTTACACTTTTGTATACCTCTTTGTGGACTTTGATAAAAGAAAAAGAAAAACCACTAGGGAATATTCCTTAATTGGGTCAAACAGGAAGCTGGGTTCCAGCGGTGTTACCTGGAAGTTCTGGTCCACCAGTCTGAGGGCCCTCTGGGCGTTGGCGGGCCCCAGGAAGCGGTTGACCAGGGCGCTCCAGCCCAGGGAGAACTGAAACTCGATGTTCTCCTGGAAGTCGGAGCAGAGCGTGGCGCAGTTCAGGTCGTAGCTCAGGTCGAACTTCCTGTTGGGGATCAGCATGTGGATTTGGCTCTGGACAGCAGGGGGCAGCAAAGGCTGCAGGCTCTCTGGGAGGGGGGGGGGCGGGAAGGAGGGCAGGAAGGGAGGGGTAGAGGAGAGGGAGGGCAGAGGAGAAGGGGGAGAGGGAGGGAGGATGGAGAAAGAGGGAAGAGAGGAGGAGGGGGGAAGGAAAGAGAGAGAAAGATGTGGAAACACCGTCAAAAAAGGCTCGTCGGGTGTCAGTGTTCTAGAAAATCCGGTACTTTCCTTTTCTTATGTCAATCACAATCTCTTGATAAGACAGTGCTTTACTATCGCGTCGATTCACCTGTTGTATTATTGATTCCCATCCCCAAAGTAACCTTTATCGTGGTGTGATGACGGTCACAGGTCTATGAGCTAGTGTCTGCCTGACTGAATAACACTTGTTGCCTGTATGCTGCGTTTTCCCTTTCTACTGGAAAGTCTGTCTGACTTTTGTGCCGAAGTGTGACAAAGACAAGACTGGGGCTTGTGGAAATATAACCTGGAGTGTGTGTGTGTGTGTGTACCGATCATGTCTTTCTGGGAGGACTGCACGGAGGCGTTGACGGCGTCAGAGCAGCGGAAAGCCAGGTTCTTGCCCATGCCCTGCTCTATGTGAGACAGCAGCTCCTGACAGGGAGACAGAGAAAAGACAATTAGAAACTGTTCCAATGACAAAATATAAGGGTCCGTTTCTTGGGTGTGTGTTCAAACTTCAAGCAGGGGCGAAGAGGGGAGCGACGCACTGTCTTGTAGATCTTGAGGATGTGAGGGGAGGGGTGGAAGTCCGCGTGGAACTCGTCGATGATCACGTTGAGGCGGCAGATCTCCTCGCCCATGGCACTGGACACCTGAGGCACACACACACACACACGTCACATCCCCCTCTAAAATCCTGCGGTGACATGTTTTGTAATGTGACTGTATATGTTATCATATTGCTGTCATGCTTGGCTCCCCTAAATACGATATGCAGCCCTTCATGCTTCACCAAAACAAACAGGAGTCAGTTTGTTGTCAGTTGTTTCCCAGTGCACCAGTACCCCTGTGTTTGTTTTCCAGTGCACCAGTGCCCCACTGCTTGTTTCCCAGTGTTCCAGTGCCCCAGTGGTCCAGTGTTTGTGCCCCAGTGTTCCAGTGCCCCAGTGTTCCAGTGCCCCAGTGTTTCAGTGTTCCAGTGTCCCAGTGTTCCAGTGCCCCAGTGTTCCAGTGCCCCAGTGTTCCAGTGTTCCAGTGTTCCAGTGTTCCAGTGCCCCAGTGTTTCAGTGTTCCAGTGCCCCAGTGTTTCAGTGTTCCAGTGCCCCAGTGCCCCAGTGTTCCAGTGCCCCAGTGTTTCAGTGTTCCAGTGCCCCAGTGTTTCAGTGTTCCAGTGCCCCAGTGTTTCAGTGTTCCAGTGCCCCAGTGCCCCAGTGTTCCAGTGCCCCAGTGTTCCAGTGCCCCAGTGCCCCAGTGTTTCAGTGTTCCAGTGCCCCAGTGTTCCAGTGTTCCAGTGTTCCAGTGCCCCAGTGTTCCAGTGCCCCAGTGTTTCAGTGTTCCAGTGCCCCAGTGTTTCAGTGTTCCAGTGCCCCAGTGTTTCAGTGTTCCAGTGCCCCAGTGTTTCAGTGTTCCAGTGCCCCAGTGTTTCAGTGTTCCAGTGCCCCAGTGCCCCAGTGTCCCAGTGCCCCAGTGTCCGTGTCCCAGTGCCCCAGTGTCCGTGTGTCCCAGTGTTTCAGTGTTCCAGTGCCCCAGTGTTTCAGTGTTCCAGTGCCCCAGTGCCCCAGTGTCCGTGTCCCAGTGCCCCAGTGTCCGTGTGTCCCAGTGTCCCAGTGTTCCAGTGCCCCAGTGTCCCAGTGTCCCAGTGTTCTGCTTACCTGGGCCTCCACCTCCTCTGTGATGGTCTTGATCTTCTTCTTGATGTCCTGGATGAGCAGGTTCAGCTGGTTCTTCACAAACTCCAGACGGTCCATGTGGTATTCACGGTCCTCCAGCGACAACACTCTACACGGCCCCCACCCCCGCCCCACCCCCACGGACAGAGGTTAGTGAGGCACAGGAGCTAAGCAAGGCAAAGGGGGGGGGGGGGGGGGGGCGTCAGAAAACGGGCATATTTGTAAACGCCATTCGCCTACTTAAAACACCAAATATTTTCTCAATTTTCTTTCAATGGTTTCAGTCAGGTTTAAACAGCATGGACTCAACTGCTCAGTTGCTGGACTCAACTGCTCAGGCAGGCCAGTCGGAAAGCTACAAGGTGTTGAGGAGACCCCGACAAAAGCTATGTCACCTCAGCCCACTGAAACCCCCAACCCCCCCACCCCGAGCCTCCTCCCCCCAACGAGAGGGGGTCGGCAAGGCGGAACCAGACGGGACACCCACCTCTTCTCGGCCGACTCGATGTTGATGGCGTCCATGATGGCTTTGACCGTCCCTGCGATTTGCTTTGCCCTGATCGTGTGCTGCTCAAACTTGGTTTTCACTGCTGACTGCGAGATACACTCCTGCGAGGCCATAACACACACGTTACCGCGCTGAGCCGGGGTGAGGGGGGGGCTGCTGCCTCCCACACGCGCACACACACACACGTGCGTGTGTGCGTGTGAAGCCGCTTGGTCAAAAGAAGGGTGGGATACCGCCCTGCTGCCACAAATGAGGGAGGGGAGAGAGACAAGGTGAGGGGGGGGGGGAATGAAAGGAAACTCATGGCAGCAGCAGGGTGGTGTCTCCAGGCCGGTGCCCCCCCCCCCCCCCCGTGGTTCCCCAGCGTCGCCGTAACGTGGCCGTGAAACGGGAGCGGAAATCATAACAACACAAAAGTCAATACAACTCAAAATAATGCAACTTAGACCAAAGATGGCGGTATGCTGCATGATAAGACTGCATTAGGGTTTCACATACTTCTTATAGGTTTACATTACATCTTCAGCCCATATTCTTCAATGGTTTACTTTGGTTACTAATGGTTTACAATGGTTTACTTATTAAATTAGTGTTTAAATTAAAGCCATTTAATTCAAATCTAAAAAGGGCTGTGTTTACAAGTAAACTTTTTTAAATTTTTATTAAACTACTGTAGTTCCATACTGTATCTACACAGAACAACAGGATTCCAAAGAATCGTGCTTTGGAGGTTTTGTACAGCTAACCAAGCCTTCCCCAATGCACAGTGTATGGAGAAGATCGTCCATTAGTTGACAGTAACACAGCTCAAATAAAGACGAGTGCATGCGGAACAGAAAGAACACAAACACACGAGACAAACTGAAAACCCAACTAAAAGGAAGCAGCGGGGGGGGGGGGGGGGGGGATGTCCTCGCCTTAGCAAATCTAGACTTCAGCAATGAAGACGCAGGTTCGCGCCAAAACTGCACGTTCTTATTGGCCGAGAGGGCAGCGAGGGTTGGGTTTGGAGAGGAGCGATTGGTGAAGAGTCCGGAGGATCCAGGATGGACCGAAGAATGCAGAATGTGGGTCGTGAAGGTAAAAGGGTTCAAAAGTGATTTTCTTTTCTGTAACCTTTATTCAGCGATGCCCTGAGTAGATGCACTGAAGTAGAGAAACTCGTTAGTGAAATCGGCGGCTGGTGTAGTGCTTGGTTGAAAACCAGCATTCTCTTGGCCCTCGATGGCACGAGTTTGAGGCCCCTGATCTAGATGTTCTTTTACCTTTTTGATGGTCTCTCTCTCTCTCTCTCTCTCTCCCTCTCTCCCTCTCCCTCTCTCTCTCTCGCACGCACGCACATTTTTCTTTTGTGTTGGACCATGGCGATGTTCTCCCTGCCTCTCCAAATCGTGCTGCTAACTGCTTATCTTGGCCGTCCTCCCAGGTTACTCAGGCCCTGGGTTCACTGTCACCCAGTGGAGCCCTGGGAGGGCTGGCCGGGGCTCTTAAGCCTGCCTCCAACTCACCGGTCAGGACCACCAGCCTTGGGAATCGGAGGAGTTTCACCTCCGGGCTTGACCCCCCCCCCCCCCATGACCCCACATCCGATTTCACTTCTGCTTCCGAGTTTCTCTTGCGGTCGCTTTCGACTAGGCCTATTTGGAACGGTTCTCCTTGACCCAACATAGGTTGGTTGACTGACTTTGATTTAACCTGGGCGGTTCCTCTTGGTAAGTGCTGATAGGCTGTTTCCATCAGTAGAAATGGAAACGACTGCAGTTTCATAGTATCTGATGAGCCTCAAGTCGGTACAGAAGACGTAAGACGGTTAACAAACACTCATGCTCTCACACACACGCACACACACACGCACACACACACACACACACACACACACACACACACACACACACAGGGGTGCTTTTACATACGGGCACCCGCCACGGTCACTTGCCTCAAACCTCCTCTCAAAGTTCTGGAACTCTCTTAGCCTCTCTTGGAAGCCCTCTGCCAGAGCGCCACCTGTTAAAGGAACCACACTGTCATGGCTGCCAGGATGGACGAAACACAACTTCAGGCACCAAGATGGGGGACAGAGATACAAAATGGTGTGTGTGTGCGTTCTGCCATGGCACAGATAATAAGAACGGGCTCGCGAGACACTGTAAAACAAAGGTCAGCTGTTGTGAGAATGTGAATGAGCGTGATTGCACGAGTGTTCTGTCCTTTACTGAGAGGCACTGGCCAAAGTCAACAGAGCAGCTCACTAAGCGTCCTACAGTAACTTGGCTAGGCAAGGTGTTGTTCGGAGGGCTGGGTCTAATTTGGGAATGGTTTCTGCTTATCCTACTCACACACCACACACACACACTCTCTCGAGATGTGAATACTGATTGTGGACACCAAAAACAAAACACGTTGCGCGCACGCACACGCACGCACACACACACTCACCAGAAACACACACACACACAGAAACACACACACAGAAACACACACACTAGTGGGCTCACCGGTCTCAGGCATGCCCTGGGCTCTCTGCATGCGGGAGTTGAGAACCTCTTTAGCAGAGACAAAGAAGATGCGGTTCGGGGCTTGCTCCCGATCCACCACCTTCAGCTCCTCCACCAGGAAGTTCACGCAGCGATCCGTGTGCTGCTTCCGGACCTGTCGGAGAACAGAACCCCCCCACCCCCGGTCACTGACCCACACCAGACCTGAGGTCAGATACTGAGACCTGAGGGGAGGGCAGGGAAGGCTGGCTAACGCTGGCTAAGGCTGGCTACCTCCACCCGTCACCTACGGTCATCTGCTGACAACCGTAGTGGTCCCCCCCCCCCTCAAGAGCGCCCGAGCGCAACACAAACTCTTCCACTGCCTGGCTCCCCAATGGTGGAATCAACTCCCCACCTCCATCAGAAGCACAGACTGCCTTCTCACCTTCAAAAGAAGGCTTAAAACTCACTTATTTAGAGAATTTAATGGCACTTAGGAATAGTATGGCACTTCACATAATCTAATGTTGTTTAGAACTATTTGTTGGTCCCATATGTTGACTTGCCAGTGTTGTTGTTGTTGTATCTCTTGCTTTATGTTCACAATCGTGTTATGCATTTATAGTTCTTCTCTTGGCACTTATTGGTTCTCATGATGTATGATTCACGATCTAAAAAAATCACTGTGTTCGGGGTCTATCACGTTGCTATGCTCAATGACTGATGCTCTTTGTAAAAGCTCTCTCTTGTAAGTCGCTTTGGATAAAAGCGTCTGCTAAATGAATAAATGTAAATGTAACGCTGTCTCAACTGCTAGGACCCGCCATATCTACCCAGGCTAAACATTGCGTTTTGCGCTTATGTTTTATATATGTTTTTATACGGTACTATATCGTGCCCCCCTTATTGTTATTATTACCCTGCAACTCTGTGTGCTGTACTTGACCCTGCTGCTGTTGTGAACTGCAATTTCCTCCCGGGGGACAAATAAAGGTTAATCTTATCTTGCGTTTTGCCATCCAATCTTCTTTTTCTTTGGTCAGATTGGGGCGGGTGCGCATGCTCGGAGGAGGATGGGCTACTCACGTCCTCCATGTACTCGGGCTCGTTGGCCGAGGCGTCCCAGCGGTTGTTGAGGATGAAGATGTTGGGCTTGGAGAGGCGCTCGTTCACTTTGTGGAAGAAGTGTTTCTCCTGCGAGAGACGTCGGGAGGGGTTCGTGAGATGGTGCGAAGCCCAACGTGTGTACACACACACACACACACACACACACACACACACCATGGGGAATTGACCTGCGTAGCATCGCCCTCTATACATGACTGACAGGGATTATAAGGCCTATAAACAGACACTGATATACAAGGTTTAGACACCTTAAGCATAGTGTGCTATACTGGGATTGTTTGAAACCTTGGAAGGATACAGATTATTCATGAGGGAAAAAGCATGACTGTTTGTGCTATTTTATGTGTTCTCTTTCTAGGATCTGCAGGAAATTGGAACACATCTTGGTACAATCTTTATATCTATATCTTTATATCGTCATTTAAGATCATACAAATGATAAGCATGTGCGCAAGGATTTCTCCCTTTTCCATCTTGAAATGTTAAATAAGTCGTGTGATAAAAAAGATAAGAACCACTTGAATAGGAGGGAAGTTCTCTTGGGTCTCTTCACCTGACATGGAGGAGTGTGTCCAAACCAGAGACAAAGTCTGACAACAAGCTATGGTATTCTGTGATCGACTATGTGGCCTGAATACATCCGTGAGGGGGGGGGTGGGGGGGGTGGGTGGTATGGGGCATTGCCTCTTTAAGGGATCTGGCATTCATAAGCTCTGAACTTGACTATGTGCTTTGGCATACCATGAATGCTTCAGCAGACATAAACAGAGTCTGCAAGCTGGGTCAAAATGGAGCCGGCACCATTAGCCTTTCCGGACTAAAGGACTAGAGGACCTTCTTGTACAGTTTACAAGTTGCGATTTGGCAATTTGCAATTTATTAAGTTGACATAACTTGTGCGGCTCTAAACAATGCTTAATTAAAACTTTTGACTTCCTCTTAAACTTGAGTTATTTCTTCTTTTAAATTCAAGCATATGTCCGGGAACAATAGCCTCAAAGAATAAGACCCAAGAAAATAAAGCCGTAAAATGTAAACAATCGTAATGACAGCCAGTGCAAGAGAAGCAGATGGTTGTGTTAGTTAATTCTGCTCGTGGGATTGGCTAAGATACTTAACGACCCCAGTGTGCTGGTCTCATGCATGACAGCCATTGGTCAGGTCTGTGGTTCAGGTGTGAAGAAGTCCCGCCCATCCTTCCCTCCTACCGTGTTCATGAGCGTTGACTCCGAGTTGGCGACCAGAACGAACACATCGGCGTCCAGGCAGAACTTGTCGATCCAGCTGTCCAGCTGCGTCGTGACGTCGGTCCCGGGGCTGCGGGGCAGGGGGTTCAAAGGTCAACAGACATCAATGTCGCGCTTTAAGGTCATTTCAGGAGATTAAATATGAGCCTACACCAACTCAACTAAAAGCCTGATCAAGATTGACAGTACTGGCACGCATGGAACTACAATTCCCAACAAGAATACAAACAAAATAACGACAGAGACATCTATTGGGGTTCAAAAGTCAGTCTTCCTCTAGATTGTGAAGGTGACCAGGGCCGTACAGCTCAGCTGTGTTTAGTAAACAGTGTGGCCTGAATTGTGCGATAGTACTACCGTAAGCCTCTCCCCTACTGTGCGAGAGGCTTAGACAGGCCCAGGCTGGGTGAGAGCAGGGGTGACGGGGGTCGGGGGAGCGGTTCCCCCTGCTTACCTGTCCACCAGAACCAGGTCGTCTCTCAGCAGAGCACACTTGGTCTTGGGCCAGAAGATCCGCACCAGGCAGCCAGCGTCCAGGCTCTCGTCCATGTGCAGGGCGTGCGCTAGCTGGTTGACAGTCTGCGAAAGGGGGGGCGGGGGGAGGAGGACGGTTGTTTGAATTCCCCGGGCTAGCCATTTATTGGATTGGAACGTGTTTGCCCCCCGCTAAGCCCCAGGGTAACTTGGGATAGCCGGCGTTAGCTTTATGCTACCACAGCACGAAACGTTTTCTCTGTTCTCTGTTGACTTTGGACAAAACCGCATTAACAAAAGTGTGAATGCGGTGGGTGTTTTATAGTAGAACGTGTCCCTTGTTCAAGCTGAATGACAGATTCAAGAGAGAGGAACGTTTGATTCCATAGGCTGTGTGACCTTGAACCAGGAACACCACCGTCCTCTGGGTCCTGCTATACAGGTCTGCGCCTCAGATATCTGACACCAGTGTAAACATGCAGTATTTGCATGTTGTTCAATGTATTTGCATGTTCGCGTCTGTTCAAATGTAGTCAGAGCTGAACCAACTAACCTAGCAGAGTGCCACGACAAGTTTATCTGGCAGACAGGGTTTTTATTGCTTCTGTTATCAGTACACCCAACAGACTCCAGGACTTAGGGAGGAAATGAAAACCTTGACTCTCGCCACTCCCTCATCCCTCCAATTCGACATAACATTTACATATAGTCGTTTAGCAGATTCTCTCATCTGGAGCGTCTTACAGCAAGTACAGGGACGTTCCCCCCTGAGGCAAGTAAGGTGAAGTGTCTCGCCCAAGGACACATCATGCTGGCACAGCCGGGGTTTGAACGGGATACCTTCTGATAACTAGCCCGACTCCCTGACCAACTGCGCCACATGACTCCCCCATAACAACATAGCTCCGAACCACCTCCACCAGTTTACCAGCGTGCTGACCTACTGGTGGAAGGAGACATTTGAACCCTCCCACAGTACTTTACATTGAGTCATTTAGCAGACGCTCTTATCCAGAGCGACTTACAGCAAGTACAGGGACATTCCCCAAGGCAAGTAGGGTGAAGTTCCTTGCCCAAGGATGCCTCACACCTTACCTCAGCTGGGGGGTCGAACTGGCGACCTTCTGATCACTAGCCCCAACCACTCAGGCACCTGACTCCCCCCCACAGTAGCTACCTAGCTCGCTCTCAGTAAGGACCTCTGCCCGTGTGCGTTACCTTGATGCTCTTCTCCTCCTCGGAGCCCTCCGTCTTCAGGTAGGCCTTGTCCTCGTCCGTGCCCTCCACGCTCAGGAAGCAGTTGGTGGTGTGGCCGATACCGCTGGGCAGCACGCGGTCCCTCAGCATGGCGTTCACTACAGTGCTCTTCCCATTACTTGTTCTGTGGGAGACACAATCATAATACAGTGAGTCATTTAGCAGACGCTCTTATTCAGAAGGATTTACAGTAAGTACAGGGACATTCCCCCCCCCTGAGGCAAGTAGGGTGAAGTGCCTTGCCCAAGGACACAATCTAATTTAGCCACGGCCAGGATTCGAACTCAACAGCCTTCCGATCACTAGCCCAACAACCTTAACCGCTGAGCCACATGACTACCTGTGATAATAATCATCCTAACAACAATAATAATAATAATAATAATTACGCCCTTGAGCTTGACGTAGTAAGTTCCACACAATCAGGTCAGACTGCTTACAAGAACGATCAGCCGTTGCGGGTGAACGTTACGTTGATATAAAGCTATGAAGGTTTAACCAGTCAATCTCCACCCAGCCACCCCATGTTAAGCTGACTGGAAACGGCTGCAGATGATGAGATCAGCGTGTCAGAGGAAGGCAGCTGATCTATTGAAGCACCGCGGAGGTGCGCCGGCTTGGAACCGAGCCGAAAGCCAAGTTGATCATCTCGTGATCGTTCTTTCGACACGAGGCGCGCTTCTAAAACAAGCCGTCGGCGAGATTTCCATCGCTCGGATTCGAATGAACGTGGGTCTACTAAGTGAACCTGTATTTCCAAAGCAGGTTTAACGGCCAAGATCCGACAACCCTGCTTGGAGAGCGAATGAACCCAAATGAACAGTTTGTGTACCTGCCAAAGAAGGCCACCTTCATGTGCCTGCGTGCCAGAACTTCTTTGATTACAGCCAGTTTGTCTGCGTAAGCCTGAATCTGTTCCTCTTGCTCCTGGCTAGCGATGTTTTCCAAGGCTTCATTCTGGCAGGTCTCTGTTAACAAACACACAAAGTCCTCAAACTTTAACAAAAGGAAAGGCATAAGAAACCGGAGCTGTTGAACGTATACAATATTAACGTACTTCGGTACTCAGACGCGTTGATGGCTTGTCTGACCCACCTGTACCGGCCCAAGCACCTGACTCACCTTCCACAAACTCGGATGCTTCTTTTACATACTGCAGGAGTTGTTCAAATACATCCCCGATCTTTTTCTTGGCCACAACAAAGTGTTTCAGGGGTGAGAAGTCCCCCTGGGCGGAATCCGTTCGTCTGAGGAGGGGGACTTTCTGAGAATCCATGTTTCAGATCTAGTAGAGAGTGGAAGAGGGGGTGGTGGGGGGTGTCAATGTCGCTAGCTAGGTTGTTGTCAAACACTTATCGTCAAACGTCAGCTGATAAGCTAATTGTGGGCTGACATGACAGCGAGCAGCGAACACCTCCGCTGTGGATTTCATATCCTTACATTGAACCCAGCCGCATCTCACTGACATCAGGGCCCAAACTGAAAGCATCATTGAACCCTTCACTTTCGTTTTGAATGAAGTCAATACAGGTCTTTTTCTCTAGCGGCTAGTCTAGCTAACGACCGTTGAATACCGTCCAAATATCACAACATTCTTCTTAGTATTCGCTCTAGACAGCTACTCTAGCTACAAATGATATCCAACAAGCACAGTTGTTCATTAAATCTCCAATTGTTTTAGTTACAATTGCATGCCAGCCATTGAGCTAACTAACTCATGTTATGATTCACACTTCAGCTGTCACTGCTCGTGCCGTAGTCGCGTGCATTAGCTTGCTGCAGTTAGCTCACTCGCTCAAGTCAGTCTTGCTGTAATATCAGTATTTCCTTACCACAATGTACGGCGAGGGGACCAAACCTTCCTTTTCATACCACAGGAAAACCCCTCTTGCTGTCTGTGACAATTGGTGCTGTATCTGGCGCAGGTTTTTGATAAAGGTTACCTGGCAATCCCCGCTAACCTTCCATTTGTTATCCTTGTCTCTGCTAGCGGTCAGGAACACAGGGCGGAGCTAACAGGGCGGAGCTGACAGGGAAGGTTCGTGATTGGCTGGGAGCATCATCTTATTGAATAACTAAATTAAGAGGGAAGGTTGGTTCATAACCAGTGGGTTCATCCTCCAAGATTCCCTTGGCAAGAATCCCAAGTATTTGCCACTCAAGGGATCATGATTAACTGCTGTGTGCATTTTCTGTCTCATATTTCTTATAAAATGCATATTTATCTCGTTTACCTTAGGCTAGTAGACACACGCATGCATGGTTATCTCGGTAAAAACAATTATTTTATTTTATTTTAACTAAATAGCTAGAATGTCGGTTGATAACCGAAAAACTTTAAATATTATGTCGCCCTCTTGCGACGATAGTCAGTTAAAAACTTGTAGGCCTATTAGGACTACTGCTCTCCTTCTTTTTTTAACAGTCAATTGCTACTTCTGATTAAACTGTTCACTCTCTATTCTACACACTTTTGACTTAAGTATTAAATAATTACATATTTGATTTAATCTCACATATGCACACGCAGCACAGGGAACCTGAATTAACAATGCCATTTCATGATAACACATCATCCCGCCGGTGACCTGTGAATGGTACCCCCCCCCCCCCTCCCCTCCCTGTCACCTGTCAAAGTTGAACCCATTTCTCGACGCGCCCCCGTGAAACACAACCTGAACTGGGACCTCGGTGCTTTGCCTCTATTTCAGCTGAGCCGCCATAGGAACGAATTTAAAAATACTTCATTTGCTGATCATCTGGGAGGCTGTAAATAAACTACCTTATTTTCCTACACGCAGTATTTCGAAAAGGCCACACACAAGATGGAGAATTAACATGGTGAGGAAGAAAAAGATGCTGGTGTTTCAGTAAGTATTTATCTTGCTCTGTGTCTTTAGGCCTAGTCATTCAGTGCGGTGTCTAAAACATAGCTTGCCTTGTTCGGTAGTAAAAAAAAAGTGACGGTTGATCATTTCGTTTTTCAGTAAGATTTGGACTTTAATATTCCCCACATAGCTCAAGTCTCATGAATTGATAATAACATACACACACAGCTTTCCCACATAAATATAGATTACATAACGTCAGACAAACTTAGATTATGTTCCCTCAGATCCATTTTCCTTAACTGGACATTAATTATTTATATTTTGAAATGAAATGTGCTCTCAACTGTTGTTCTGTATATGAATAACTTTTGTAATTTTTTTGAGTCATGCCTAGTTATTTACAGTCAAATCAACATAGGTTTTAAAACATTTCCGTCCGTTTCTCTATTATGTGAGTGCCATTGTGGCACGCTTGTGTGACACACGAGCTTGTGTGTATTGTCTGTGTGTGTATGTGTGACCTTGTCGTTCACATTGTACCCATTTATCCAGCACTCTCTCTTTATCTGGGTAATGTGTTTATCTGCCCCAAGTCGACTAAATTCCTCTGAATCATGAACCCAGGACGCCGTTTTGATGTGTGTTCTTTATTTATGTATACGCGATAAAAAGATAAAGACTGTGTGTAAGAGATGATTCAAGTACAATAGGGTTGCTTTGCTTCCCATAGCAGGAGGACCAAGGCATTAGGGAGAGGAGTGCATGCTTGGTTTAATCAATGTCTCTGTTGACAGAATTTGTGGAAGCATGATGTGGGATGGATAGACAAACAACAACCTCTAATGTGAGTATTGTTTTGTGTGGGTTTCCCCACCCTGTGTTGGAACCACAAGGCACTTTGTGGCCGAACCTGTGCCAATGGGCTCACTGACCATGAAATGTAAAACATACTGTCATCGTTCATTACGTATTTTGGGGGACATAGAGAATAAAAGTGTACTTAATGTCGGCGTGTCTCTTTCACTCTCTCTGTCACCCTCTTCCTCTCTCTCTCTCTCTCTCTCTCTGTCACTCTCACACTCTCTCTAGATGGCCTCTAATGACCCTGACTTTCCCAATTGCCTTGGTGACCCCCGACCTGGTGACCTCATTGAGATCTTCAGACCGGCCTATCAGCACTGGGCTCTTTACCTGGGAGATGGGTACATCATCAACTTGACACCTGTTGGTCAGTAAACAACAGTGTGTGACCCCTGGTCCTCCTCCTCTCCGTTGAATGGAGTCTGAACAATCCCACTGCCCTTTTTTAAACAATATGAAAGGTGTTCAATCTGATCATGAGCCATCCTTTCGTAATCACAGATACATTTACATATTTAGCAGACGCTTTTATCCAAAGCAACTTACAGTAAGTACAGGGACCTTCTCCCTGAGGCAAGTAGGGTGAAGTGCCTTGCCCAAGGACACAATGTCATATAGCCACAGCAGGGGCTCGATCTCACAACCTTCCGTTCATGAGGCCAACGCCTTAACCCGTTGAGCCATCTGACTTCCCCCGGCATACGAAGATATACGAACAGCAAAAACTGATCAGAGCGATTGTTTGTCGTGCAGTGATTCAATGTCAGCCGCTCTGTTACATGCACATGAAGTGCTATTTTTTAGTACCGGCACTAGTAATGTCCTCCGCTTTTTCTAGATGAGGGTCAGGCGGCTGCCATGTCCAGTGTGAAGTCGGTTTTTAGCCGCAAGGCCGTGGTGCGAATGCAGCTGTTGAAGGAAGTGGTGGGGACCGACTCGTACCGGGTTAACAACAAATACGACGACGACCACACGCCGTTGGCTGTCGACGAGATCATCGATCGAGCTCAAATCCTCATTGGCCAGGAGGTGTCATATGACCTCTTGGGTAGCAACTGTGAGCATTTTGTGACCCTGCTGCGCTATGGGGAGGGGGTGTCAGAGCAGGTACCTGGTATTGCTTTAGCACGTGCACGCACACACCCAGGAGTACACACACACACACATGCTTTTTATGTCAGTCCGGATATCTTAATCCAGGGGTGTCCAATCCGGGTCCTCGAGGGCCGCTGTCCTGAAGGTTTTAGACGTTTCCCTGCTCCAGCACACCTCCACACAGCTTGATAACGACCCTTCACTAAAATCAGGTGTGCCGGAGCAGGGAAACATCTAAAATCTTCAGGACAGCGGCCCTCAAGGACCAGGATTGGACACCCCCTGTCTTAATCAATCTTTCCTGTCATCAAAATGACATTAGATCTCATCACAAAAATCACTCTTTCACTCACAGTGATCTGCCTATATAACACAGGTTCAACATGATTTCACTGTAGTTCAGTTCATGTCATACCTCCCTGTGTCTTGGTGTCAACAGGCCACACGAGCCATCGGAGCTATCAGTTTGGTGACGGCTGCAGCCAGTGCCTTCTCTGTCCTGGGGCTGATCAACACTCGCTCCAGAAACCGCCCCTTCTGAGATGCAGAACAACAGCATCACTATCATGTCGCTGCCCGTCAGGATTTCAACTATTCTCTCTGGAAATATCTTCTCGAGTATTATAAATTGTGCCTTTATGGGTAATAAAACACTGTTATAAGACTGCAATGTCATTAACAACCAAGAAAGATTTGGTATATGGGTTATATTTCAGATTTACAATTCATCCCCCTTCTTTGAATGAATGGACGGCAAATACTGTCATTGTACTTTGACAAGTTTATCAACACAAAGGAGCACTGATGGTGGTGACTTTACTATTTGAAATAAACTAACATCATTCAATCAAATTGCTGCATCAGGTTTCCTTTGTGTCTCTGGTTTGCTCAATAAAGTTTCTCAGTCAAATGGAAACGATGACGTGGATATTTGTGCGCCCTAGTGAGCCACACGTGTTTTGTTTTCATGGAGGTGGGACGGAAACAGACATGTGAAGTTGTAGCCGTTTAATCTTTCAAAATAATCCAAATTAAAGCGATTTACCACACCAGCTAGCCAACATGGGGAAAAAAGTCAAAGTTGGAAAGACCCGAAAGGATAAATTCTACCATTTAGCAAAAGAAACAGGTAAAATAGGATGTCGTATCACACGATTAACTGTACCTGGCATGGCTCGATATTAAGACCTGCTATCCTCGCGATTTACACTGTAAATACTGTAAAAAAAAAAATACAGCTGTATATTTGTACCTCCAAATTACTTTTAATACCCTGTACATACTCTGTATATTCGGCTTCTGCTGCCTGTTTGGCTTTTCTGGTTGGATGTTAACTGAATTTCGTTACCCTGTACTTCTACTTGTGTAATGACATAAAAATCGAATCTGATCTAACCTTTGAACTTGATCTGATGTTAATTATTATTCTTTTCTTCAGGTTATCGTTCTCGTTCATCCTTCAAGCTTATTCAACTCAATCGGAAATTTCAGTTCTTACAGAAAGCCAGAGCTCTGGTTGATTTGTGCGCTGCCCCGGGTGGATGGTGAGTAAAGTCGGATGACACTTATTTTCATGTCATCTTTCTGGTTGAGGATTTCATTGCAAATTTTCTTAGTCGTCGATTTAAACGTGCAGCTGTAAGGAAAATGATGTGCTTTGTTAACGTGACCTTTTTGCGTTATTCCAGGCTGCAGGTGGCGTCCAAGTTTATGCCAGTGTCCAGTCTTATCATTGGTGAGCGTGAGAATAAATGGACCATGGATATGAAGTTCGTTTATATTTATTCATTTAGCAGATGCTCTTATCCAGAGCGACTTACAGCAAGTACAGGGACATTCCTCCCTGAGGCAAGTAGGGTGAAGTACATTGCCCAAGGACACAAGGTCATGTTGCCTTAGCCGGGAATTGACCTGATGACCTTCTGATCACTTGCCCAACGCCTTAACCACTCAGCCACCTGAGTCCATTTTCACCCAGTTAAAGTGCCATGACAACAGTCATTCTACCAATGATCTATTTTTAGCTGATGCTCTTATCCAGAGCGACATACGTACATACAGTCCCATCCCAGAGTCCCCCTACCACTGCCTCAGGCACAATTATATTTAACTCGGCATGGCCAGGATTCGAACCTTCTGAACAATAACGCAATTCCTTAACCTCTCAGCCTTTTTACCATCTGACTTTTTTGTCCTGTGTGTTCCTCTCAGGCGTTGATCTGGTCCCCATCAAGCCCATCCCCAATGTTGTTGCTCTACAGGAGGACATCACCACAGACAAATGCAAACAGGTGGGGCCAAGAACCTGCATGTGCTCATTCGTGTTGGAATTCCAACCCACATTCTTTTTATTTGGCGATTGGAGCCCTGACTCTCTTCCCCCCCTCCTCCACCCCCCCCCCCACCATAGGCTATCAGAAAAGAACTACAAACATGGAAGGTAGATGTAGTCCTAAATGATGGCGCACCAAACGTTGGTGCCAATTGGCAACACGATGCCTTCACACAGGGTAAGTAACTGACCAGACGAAATGAATAAGCTGAACATGGAACTCAATTTCCACCCCTGGAGGACAATTAAAGGTTTATGTAATGATACAGTAATACAAAAAGTATTTAGCAAGCTCTGTGTTGAATCATTAGCAAGGATTATCGTAGTTGGAAGCTTGATGGAATTGATATTTAGATTAGATTATATTGCATCAAACTTTATTGTCATTACACGGGTACGAGTACAGGGTAATGAAATACAGTTAGCCTCCAACCAGAAGTGACAAACAGTTAGTATATTTGCACTTCTTTCGTTACCCTGTACTTTAATCAACAGGCCAATTGAAGTCAAAAGTGCACTAACCCAAATGAGAATCCCACCCAATCAGCGACCGTTGACCTGTGACCTCTCTCCGTTTCCCTCCCAGCTCACCTGACTCTCATGGCTCTGAAGCTGGCCTGTGAGTTCCTGGCCAAGGGCGGCACGTTCGTCACCAAGGTGTTCCGCTCCAAGGACTACCAGCCGCTGCTGTGGATCTTCCAGCAGTTCTTCAAGAAGGTGCAGGCCACCAAGCCCCAGGCCTCCAGGAACGAGTCGGCTGAGATCTTCGTCATCTGTCAGGGTGCGTGACCTCTGACTCCCCCACCCCCCCTTCCCCTAGCTCAAGTCACATGACTAAAGTCCCAAGGAAAAGAAATGACTTGGACGAAACTTGGGTAATAATGATGCCAATACTGACGTGACTCGCCTCCTGTTTCAGGTTTTCTGGCCCCAGACAAAATCGACAACAAGTTCTTCGACCCCAAACATGCGTTCAAAGAGGTGGAGGTTCAAGCGAAGACTGTGAAGGAGCTGATCCCTGTGAAGAAGGCCAAGGTCTGTGTCTGTCTGTGTGTTTGTCTGTGTGTTGAACAGGGCTCTCATTCTGCCTTTTGATTGGTTTGTAACCACGTTTTCTTTTCTCCCCGTCTAGGCGGAGGGATACACAGACGGTGATCTGACCCTGTACCACACCTTCTCTCTGACCGAGTTCCTCAAAGCCGACAACCCTATCGACTTCCTGGGAAAAGCTAACGAGGTCAGATTCACATCAACAACTGCCGAACTATAAATATGCTGCACCGTTACATTTATGTTTAGTCATTTAGCAGATACTCTTATCCAGAGTGACTTACAGTACAGAACATTCCGCCTGAGGCAAGTAGGGTAAAGTGACTTGCCCAAAGACGTCATGTTAGCACAGCCGAGATTCAAACCCGCAACCTTCTGATTAATTTACATTTATTCATTTAGCAGACACTTTTATACAAAGCCACTTACAGCAAGTGCAGTGACATTCTCCCTGAGGCAAGTAAGGTGAAGTGCCTTGCCCAAGGGCACGACGTCACGTAGCCAAAGCCGGGGTTCGAACTCGCAACCTTCCGATCATGAGGCCAACGCCTTAACCCGTTAAGCCATCTGACCCCTTCCTGGCACATTTTCCTAACCGCTCAGCCACCTGACTCCCTCAACAAAACAAGGTTTACCTGTGTCTGTTCTGACTGAGTGTGCTATCACCATCCCCCCCCCCCCCCCCCCCCCCCAGATCACCTTTGACAGCCTAGAGCTGGAGACTCACCCAGCCACCTTGGACGAGATCAGAGAGTGTTGCCGTGACATCAAGGTCCTGGGTCGCAAGGAGCTCCGGTGAGCCAATCACACAAGCCGTCACTGGAACAGCGGAGTCTCTCCCGTTGTCCTGGACCCTCAAGAATGACCTCTGACCTTTTGTTAAATGTCCTTATTCGTTCAGACTGCTGCTGGCCTGGAGATCCAAGCTCAGGAGATACCTGGCTAAGAAGCTGAAAGATGAAGCCAAGAAACCAGATCAGGAAATCAAGTACGGCCTTAAGTCACAAATCACACATCTATTTCTTGACATGCATGCTAGTACGGAGATGGCGTGGTTGACCCAGATCCCCGCCCCTTGTTCCGCAGCCTGAGCTCCGGGGAGGAGGAGAGCGACACAGAGGAGCCAGCCAAGGAGAAACCGGTGGCAGAGGGGAAGGAGGAAGAGGACGAAGAGGAAGAGATGGAGAAAAAAGTGGCCGAGCTGAAAGCCGAGGAGGTGGCCGAACTCAGGCGGTACGTTCGCCTACGAACCCGCGGAAACCGCGCGCGTTCAAAAGCAAAACTAAAGAATGGGAAACGTGACAGAAAAGGATAAAAGCGTCTGCTAAATTCATAAATGTCAAATGAAAACGAGCAAGGGGGTGAACGAGCATCGATTCGGTCTTAACAGGAAGAAGAAGAAATTGCTGAGGGAGAGGAGGAAGCAGAGGGAGAGGGTGGAGCTAAAGATGGACCTGCCGGGCGTCTCCATCGCCGACGGCAACGACCAGTCCATGTTCTCGCTCAGCACCATCAACAAATCCAAGGTGAAGGCTCTGAAGCCCCCCTCACACACACACACACACACACACACACAGACAGAGATACCGTGTCTTTCGGACTATAAGTCGTCATGGTTTGGCTAGTCCTGCGACTTGCTCTTTTGAATTATTTTTATATATAAAAAATTTATATATATCAAAATGAATTGTCTGTTCGAATAAATCCCCCCCCCCCCTAACATGTGACATAGTCCAGTGGAACTGGTGTTTTTTTTTCTTCATTATGCATTTTTTGGCTGGTGCAGCAACTTATAGGAAAATACAGTACAGTGAACCCTCGTTTTTCATGGGGGTGACGTTCCAAAAAGAACCTGTGATAAGTGAAATCAGTGAATGGAAACCTTTATTTGTAACAATTATTATACAATTACATTCTCTAATATAATCTCTCTAATATTAAAACCAAAGAATAAAACTCTTTTTACAGGCCCAAGCATTTGTTTAACAAATAAAAGTACTGTGTTCTGTAAACCGCAACTTTATTGATGCACAGGTTTGCGTTGGAGAGACTGTTTAGCCAATCAGAATGCAGAACACAATGCACGAGGAAAATCCGTGAAGTAGCGAAACCGTGAAAAGTGAACCATGATACAGCGAGGGTTCACTGTATATATCTCACTCGTTCCCGTCTCCTCTGTCGCTAGGCCCTGTGTGAGATCACCAAGGGGGACATGAAGGTGGCCGACGCTCTGGTGGAGGGGGAGGAGGACCTCTACCTGTCCGACGAGGACCTGGACGACGACATGTCGCTGGCGTCTGACCTGGGCTCGGACGACATGGCGGAGGTGGAGGAGAAACAGAAGGAGCTGGAGAAGAAGGCGCCCAAGAAGAAGTGCGTTTCATTTCATGCTTCGTCCACTTGCGGTCCCTGCAGTCAGCGGCTCACGGTTGGCCTTGTGTTGCAGGGTGTCCTTCTCCGCGCCGGAGGAAGAGGAGGAGGAGGAGGGCAGTGGGCTGCTGGTGGAGCTGGAGGAAGAGGAGGAGAAACAGGATAGAGAGACCAACTTGTGGTTCAGCAAGGTCTGGTACCACACACACAGTTAGAATAGATACATAATAAGCATCCGTTATTGTAACACAATAATACTATCAAAACAATACCAATATTACATTTAGTCATTGAGCTCTTATCCAGAGCGACTTACAGCACATACAGGGGCATTTCCCCTGAGGCAGGTAGGGTGAATTGCTTTGCCCAAGAACACAATATCAAGTAGCCTTTACCGGGAATCGAACTCACAACCTTCCGATCGCTAGTCCAATGCCCTAACTACTCAGCCACCTGACTCCCCGATATCAGCCAAATCCAAACCCCGTGGCTTGGAGAATAAGGACGTTTATCGGTTGATCCGATCAGTGGCGGGGGGGGGGGGGACCTCTGGACCTCACGCGGCTCCTGTCTCACCCGGCCCACAGGGGATCTTCTCAGAGCTGGACCTGGACAAAGATGCAGAGAGCGAGCTCAAACAGTCCCAGAAGCTGCAGACCAAGGAGACCCCAGGTGAGGCTCCGCCCCCCCCCCCACTTCCTGTCAGCGCAGGCACGCCTGCCTGAAACATGCGCAGCCGAAATGACGATAGAACATCCTCAAATCGTGAACGAATATTATAAACGTGAACATCTGGCTTCTTAGAAAGCATGCGTGCTCCCACATCATCCTTTGTTTTTTTTTTGTTGTACTCAGTCGGCAAAGGACAGAAGAGGAAAGCCAAGGAGCCGGCCCAGTTAGAGGAGGAAGGGGCGGGACCTTCACAGGAAGCGGAGGGGGATAGCGACAGCGACTCTGACACTGACTCGGACGACGAGAGGTCAGCTTTCTCCAACGCAACACTTTCTAACAACGGTTCAAAGGTCACAGCTTAAGCATCTTCAAAAAAGAATCTTCCGGAAAAAGTAAATAATGCGACTTTTCTCCACAGGCAAATTGCCCAGATGAAGGCCGGCAGAGGAGCAGGCGGTTCCCTCGGCAACGCAGAAGATGACGATCTGCAGGTGGTCCCCGTGGAGAGCACCAGTGAGTATGGGACACGTTCCGCTTTGGGTGACTGACGGCCGTTTCGGCCAATGACAGACCGTCGTAGAGTCGTTGCGGTCGGGACTGACCAATGGGCGGCGTGCTTGTGCTCCCCAGGTAAGAGAGCTCGGATCCTGGACCCAGAAGGTTTGGCTCTGGGGTGTCTGATCGCCACGTCAAAGAAGAGAGCCAGAGATATGGTAGACAGCTCCTTCCACAGGTACAATAAACCGGTTGTGTTGTCACACTTTCTCTGTGGTCTTCGTGTTGAAGGCTGTCAACTCATGTCTAGGAGACAGTCATGCCAAACTGACGTGTGTGTGTGTGTGTGTGTGTCTTTATTTTTTTTATCATACTCTTTGCAAAATACTGTAATTCTGTAACTCCTCAAGTGCAATAACTGCCTACATGTCGACTTAACTTACTTATTTTGTATACTGGACTACTTAACCAGACTACTTAAATTACTTATTTTCTTATTTTTTTATATCTGACCTTATCGTGCCCGCCTATTGATATTGCCATTGTTATTGCTATTGTTATGTTATTGTCATTATGTATGTTACCCTGCAACTCTGTGTGCTGTACTTTACCCTGCTGCTGTTGTGAACTGCAATTTCCACCCCCTGGAGGACAAATAAAGGTTCATCTAATCTAATCTAGGTACGCCAACTCCGAGGACCAGTGCGAGGTGCCCGAGTGGTTCGTGGACGACGAGAACAAACATCGGAAGAAGCCCATTCCCCTCACCAAGGAGATGGTGGACGAGTACAAGGAACGCTGGAAGGAGATCAACGCCAGGCCCATCAAGAGGGTGGCCGAGGCCAAGGCCAGGAAGAAGAGGAGGGTGAGGAGGGGAGGGAAACGGAGGCAGGCTTTCTCCGCAGCGATACTGACGGGCGCTGAGTAACCGATTCCGTGATTTGACCCCACGTTGCAGATGCTGAAGAAGATGGAGACGGCCAAGAAGAAGGCAGAGGCTGTGGTCGACACCGTGGACATCTCTGAGAAGGAGAAGATGGCCCAGCTGAAGAAGTAGGTCCCGCAACGTCAACGTTCACACCAGCTCGCTTCAACCTGGAGGAGTCGAACAAACGTTAAAACGTCTTTCACAGATATAAGCTACATTTCCCAAACGCTCGTGTCCATGAATGACAAAAAAAAAGACTATATTCAGTTCTTATAAACCACTTTCCTACTTTCCCCCCCCCCCAGCATCTACAAGAAGGCCGGCGTGGGCAAGGAGAAGAGAGAAGTCACCTACGTGGTGTCGAAGAAGGGCGGCGGAGGGAAGCACGTCCGCCGGCCAGCCGGGGTGAAAGGGGTCTTCAAGGTGGTGGACAACCGCATGAAGAAGGACATGAGGGCCATGCAGAGGAAAGATCAGCGAGACAAGGGAGGGAAGAAGGGCGGGAAAGGGAGAGGAGGGAAGGGAGGGAGGGGGGGGGGGAGGGATGAAGGGAGGAGGGATGAAGGGGGGGAAGGGAGGAGGGAAAGGACGAAAACCAAGGAAGTAGATTTGAGTCGCGTTTCCTTTGCCTTTTCTACTCGATTTTCCCCAACTTGGTGGTAAATCGTCCCTGAAAAAGCCAGCCTGTTTGGCCAGCTCCGGTCCTACAGGCACGGGGGAACTAAACAACCCAATCCTGCGTTTCCGATCGTTGAATTGTGTTGACGGCTCTAGGCTCTCACTTTGTGGGGAAACAGTACTTGTATCAGTATCAATGAACACATGAATACGTTTTTTGCTACGTCACATCCTGTTATCTTATTTTTAGTTCTGGGTAAAGCTGTGTTCAAATAAAAACCATGAGTGAGATAATTTCATCTGGGATCAATGTCATTAGACATGTATGTAAATATACACTTAGGCCCAGAAATATTTGAACAGTGACACAATCTTCATGATTTGGGCTCTGCATGCCACCACATTGGATTTGAAATGAAACAACGGAATTGAAGTACAGACTTTAAGGTTTGATTCAAGGAGCTAAAATATATGATTAAACCAGTATGAATTGTAGCTGTTTTTATACAAACGCTCCTTGTTTCAGGGGCTGAAAAGTAATTGGACAAATAAACATAGCCCTAAGTAAAAGGTTACTTTTCAATATTTTGTACTGCCTGAAGTCTGGAACCCATGAACATCAAACGCTGGGTTTCCTCCTTTGTGACGCTTTGCCAGGTCTTTACTGCAGCTGTCTGCAGTTTTTGCTTGTTTGTGGGTCTTTCTGCTTTAAGTTTTGTCTAGATCAAGTGAGCATGCTCGATCGGGTTGAGATCTGGTGATTGACTCAGCCACCGCAGAATATTCCACTTCTTTGCTTTAAAAAAAAACTCCTGCGTTTCTTTTGCAGTATGTTTTGGAGCCATCTGTATTCTGAAGCGCCATCCAATCAACTTTGCTGCATTTGGCTGAATGTTAGCAGACAGTATATCCCTATAAACTTCAGAATTCCTCCGGCTGGTTCTGTCACATCATCAATAAACACAAGTGACCCAGAGCCATTGGAAGCCATGCATGCCCATGCCATCACACTGCCTCCACCATGTTTTACACAAGATGTGTGCTTTGGATCATGAGCTGTTCCAATTCTTCTCCTCCAAACTTTCTTCTTCCCATCATTCTGGTACAGCTTGATCTTAGTCTCATCTGTCCAAAGAATGCTGTTCCAGAACTGGGCTGTATCTCAGGGCTGTATCTCAGTTCTTCAAGTGTTTTCAATTCTGGCCTTGCTATTTTATATATTGGATCATGAGCTGTTCCAATTCTTCTCCTCCAAACTTTCTTCTTCCCATCATTCTGGTACAGCTTGATCTTAGACTCATCTGTCCAAAGAATGCTGTTCCAGAACTGGGCTGTATCTCAGGGCTGTATCTCAGTTCTTCAAGTGTTTTCAATTCTGGCCTTGCTATTTTATATATTGGATCATGAGCTGTTCCAATTCTTCTCCAAACTTTCTTCTTCCCATCATTCTGGTACAGCTTGATCTTAGACTCATCTGTCCAAAGAATGCTGTTCCAGAACTGGGCTGTATCTCTGGGCTGTATCTCAGTTCTTCAAGTGTTTTCAATTCTGGTCTTGCTATTTTTGAGGCTGATTAATGGTTTGCACCTTGTGGTGAATCCTTTGTGTTCACACTCATGAAGTCTTCTCTTTAGACTGAGATACTGATACACCTACTTCCTGGAGAGTGTTCTTCACTGGAGTGGATGTTGTGAAGGGGTTTTTCTTCACCGTGGAAAGGATTCTGCGATCATCCACAAGTGTTGTCTTCCGTGGATGTCAAGGCCTTTTTGAGTTCCCAAGCGAACCAGTGCACTATTTCTTTTCTCAGAATGATTGATGATTTGGCCACTGCTAATATTTCTCTGATGGATTTCTTCCTTTTTCAGTCTCATTCACCTCCATTGAGAGCACCTTTGACTACATATTGTGTGTCACAGCAACAGCTTCCAAATGCAAACACCACACCTGGAATCAACTCCAGATCTTTAACCTCTTAACTGATGACAGGTTAACGAGGGAAGAGCTCATGCAGCCTTTTTCTCTTTTTTCAACCTTCTGTGTAACTGTCCAAATATTTCTAGGCCCAATTGTACATGCTTGTGCTGTTTCAAATTCATCTTGTAAATACTTATTTCACATTGGTAAGAATAAATAAGTCTGTTTACTAATTTTAAACTCGACATGTGTCTTTTTCCCCCACTTTATATGAAAGATTTAAGATTTTCAGCATTTTAAATGTTGGTTTTGTGGGGGGCCTTGGTGGCTCAAAGGTCGAGTACTGCAGGGACCTGGGTTCAAATCCCAATTTTCAGTCTTGAATGATCTGCCCCAAATAAAATAAAGGGATTTAAAGCAGTGGTCCCCAACCCTGGTCCTCAGGGGCCACTGTCCTGCAAGTTTGAGATGTTTCCCCCTTCCAACACACCTGATTCAAATAAATTGTCATTATGAGCTTCGTAGCGATCCGTTCATTTGAATCAGATGTATTGGAGCACTGATTTAAAGAATCTCACTTTTCTCTTCATCATGTTTATTATGACAGAAGGAAAACAGGGGCTTCGTGTTATTTGGGCAAATCTTTAGTCAGCGTGGTCATGTTTCCGCCAGTTCAAACCCAGCTCCAGATTAGGAGTTCAGGTGAAAAAGGCTCCCCACACCCAGGAGGTGGATGAGGAGTGGTGGCTGGTACGGCCTTCTACAGCAGCTGCCAACCCCCCAAACCCCACCCAGCCCAGGCAGGTTGTGGGGCAGGGTGTGGGGCAGGGTGTGGAGGTGGGCTGTGCCCCACACCCCACAAAGTCCCATGATGCCACGCTCTGCCAGGGCTGACCGGTTACTTTCAGACCATGGAGGAAGGAGGAAGAGGACGATTATTAAAAAAACATCTAAAGGATGAGAGGATAATGCAAAAGCGTATGTGGGTCTGAGATGGACGACCCGGGCCAAAGAGAAACTACAAGCAGGGAAAGAGGCAGGAGAGAGGGGGAGAGAGGATGATGGAGCTCGCGCGTGAGTGAGGGATGGAGAACAAGAGAATACACTAAAGACAGAGAGTGAGGGATTACCATAGTTCACACGTTGCGCTCGATCATTCTCCTCCATTGTAAGCAGCACAATGAGCGCTGCGGGTGGAGGGCTTAAAAAGGATGGACACACAGACTGTGAACAACACTGGACCGAGACAGACGCTCACAGAGGTATTGGAAAAAGGTTTTTTGACAAGCATACCCATGGACTATACTCAAAACATCACCTAGGACAACATCTGAATTAAGGAGTTGGGTTTTGGAGATGAATTGCAGTTTGTTATTTACTTATTACCTGGGCTGTAAATATTTGATCCGTATTTGTAAGAAAAAGAACCAGAAAAGGGTAGTTGGTTGCTTTTTGAGCATTTTCTCTGACATCAAGGTGTCTTCAAACGTTTTTCTGGTTGGCTTGCCGGCGGACTACAAAAAACGGCGCAGGAACTGGAGTTTTTAAATTCACCACGGGACTTCCTGCGTATCAAAGATTTCTTTGACTAAAGTATTATTCGAGTAAAAGTACTTTAGAAGCAGGGTAAACCCATTTGCGTGAGTTTGAAGGTAAAATTGCAAAGGTGAAACCTTAATGGAGTTATGGGAAGATGTAGGTAGATTAAAATGGCCTGGTTGGCGTAACGGTAGGTCAAGCTCTTTGCCGTGTTCATTGACCAACATGCTGACTTACCTTTTCGATACGCAATTCATCAGTAGATTAGTTGTGTTGTGCCAGAGTGGAATTAGACCCAAACAATGGCTTGAAATGCTTGTTCAGTGCTTCCATTGTAATGGAGTCAGTTTAGGTCAAGTGCTTTGTATGGTTTGGGAAATGAAATATTTTTCACCCTCTGTTCAGTTTGAAATAAATTGCTTCTTACTGTTTTATTTTCTTACAGTAAATCCCTTCCCTGTTCTAAGGTTCTACATATGTTATATCATGAGGTTGTTTATAAGTTATTTGTCTTTAGGTAAACATTTCTACTGAATAACTGACCTTAGTGGTCCTGGAAAGAGAGTTCACATTCATGGTGTTTGTCATTTAAATCTCTGTCTCCCTAATCTGTGTTGCATTCAGGAGGACTGCGTTATCCCAGGATTCTCCTTGATGTTGTACACTTTAGCAGGCGGCGGCACCCTCTGCGGGGTGGCCGCCCTCGTGCTGCTCATCGTTTCTACGGCGACCGACTTCTGGATGCAATACCGCTACTCCGGTAGCTCAGCCAATCAGGGCCTCTGGAGGTTTTGCATCAATCACAAGTGCCACGCCCACACCATCACCGTGGGTAAGTGAAATGTCGTAGGGTCAGCTGGAATCCGGATCAGTATTAATCGCCATGCAAGACACACAAACACGAATTTGACTGTCGTAAATCGTTTAATCAAACAGCTTCCTCCTTGTACAAAACAAGACACGGGAAATGACCCAGGAACATCTAATGATGACTCTTGAAACATTTAAAAGGGAGAGGGTACCACGTATTTCCCTACACAACATATCCACCACGTATATACACAAGCCAGGTCAGGGTACGCACGGTTGGCTCAGGGGGAGAACCAGTCACGGAGGTTTTTTTTCTAACACCGTCACGCCTGCACAGCCTTCTGGGATGCGACGCGGGCCTTCATGCTGCTGGCTGTGCTGAGCTGCTTCGCCGGCGTGGTCCTGGGCCTCAGCGCCTTCGCCAACGGCACCAACAGCAGGAGGGTCCGGACTGGGGGCATCGCACTGGTCCTGTCAGGTGATGCAAAAACAACAACGATAATGATTGTATATAATAAATCGTAATGATAATGCGTTTAGTTTGACGGAAACAGGGAGTTCCTGAGTTTAGGAGCGGTGCAGGGTCCTCTCAGCCCACAGAGGCCGATACACAGTGATAGAAGCAGCTGAAAGAAGAGAACACCAACAGATGACTGAGAAACAGACTATGTGAGAGAGACAGAGAGACAGAGACATAGAAACAGAGACAGACAGAGAGACATAGAGAGAGACATAGAGACAGAGACAGAGACATAGAAACAGAGAAACAGAGACAGACAGAGAGACATAGAGAGAGACATAGAGACAGAGACATAGAGACAGACGGAAAGATATAGAGAGACAGAGACAGACACATAGAGACAGAGAGACATAGAGACAGAGAGGGACAAAGAGACAGACAGAGAGACGGAGAGAGAGAGACAGAGACAAAGAGACAGACAGAGAGAGACAAAGAGACAGACAGAGAGACGGAGAGAGAGAGACAGAGACAAAGAGACAGACAGAGAGAGACAAAGAGACAGCCAGAAAGACGGAGAGAGAGAGAGACAGAGAGACAAAGAGAGAGATAGACAGAAAGAACTCCTACAGATGACTTGAAAACACGAAATGTTTACGAACGCTGACGTGAATGCTAACAACCCAGACCAGACATCGACCAGGGTGTCGTGTCTCTAACCTGTGCTCCGGTCCTGTCGGTTGTTCTCCCCCAGGTTTCCTCGCCCTGCTGGCCCTGTCCGTCTACACAGGGGTGACGGTCACCTTCTTTGGCAAGCGCTTTCTAGACTGGCGTTTCTCCTGGTCCTACATCCTAGGCTGGGTGGCCATCCTCTTCTCCTTTGCTGCAGGTAAACACAACTCATCCAACCGTCACTGCCTGACATATTGCATTCGAGACTGAATACATTTACATTCATTCATTCATCAGACGCTTTTATCCAAAGCGACTTACAAGAATACAGGTTACTGGTTGATTACAGTACAAACTCGAATCCCATGAATCAAACTCCTTATGGATCTGACCGTAATTAGCTGGAGAACAGCTAAGGTTTGGTCCCACCCCTCCCTTCATTGGGTTGGAGGACGCACTCACCAGTTCAACGCTGTGCTCTTTCAAGGTCTGTCCATTTAGAGGCCACCATCTTTGACGGCTCACTCCATTTCTCCCTTCGCACCCTCCCTCTAGGTGTGTTCCAGCTCTGTGCCTACCAGAAGAACGTTGCAGAACCGGCCCCTCCCAACATCCCCAACAGCTAAAAGGAACGTTTCCCCGCACAGAACCACCAGAAGGCCGTTGACCCGCGGCCTGGCATCCTCGCTGGCTCCCCTAGCACTGGAACTTGGACGTAGGAACTGGTTCCACAGCCACAGTGTCCTCGAAAATGTGCAGAATAGAATAAATGGGCATCTTTGAATTGTGCTTCGGTCTCGTTTTGCTTAAAATGGATGCATCACATGCAGCGTATTTACATGATCATTGTTTTTATTGACTGCACTACATGAATTGGCCTCCAGGTGGCAATCTAATATCACAGACAGGATTTATGAACACATCTGCCATGGCACTGGCTAATAATACGCATTACAGACTGTAACTTTAACTTGGCAGTCACGTTGCTTGACTTTGACCTATAGCTCGCAATATATCATCTTTTACCCGAGCTGCAGAACTGCTTATAAGTATTTTTTTCAATGTTTATTTCTCTACCTTCCTCCAGGTAAAATTACAAACAGAAGAATAAAATGTACTTTCGCAACAATTATTTTATTTTTTTTCTCCAACAATTCCAAAGCAGTTCTCACAGAGACTTCTTGGAATAACACACAACGCAAATAAATATAATGACCATATTACAAATAAGGGCATTACGATCGATACAAAAATTATTTACAACACCGGAATAGTGCAAAACCACAAATACTGCGTTCTTCATTGAGATTCTTGCATTGCGCCCGTTATTCGATGTAGCATTTCAGTTTTTGCTGCCCCCTGGTGGTAAGAGTGAGTGTCGACTGGACGGCAGTGTGGCGCACCGCCTAAAAACACACAAAAAAACGTAATTCCCCCCTAACACCACATAAGACGGTACAGTTGTCAAACGCTCGGAGAAATTTGAGAAAACGTTGAAACCCGACAGATGTCTTAAGACAACAAAAAAAGTTTGATTAAAGAACATGGCATGTATTCTACAAGACTGAACAGCTGATGCAAGTCACAAACGGACTGAAATCAAAGCTGCTGAACTGATTATTAACGAGTGGAGAACTTGATTATTGGGGAAATTTCGTTATTATTAGGACGACCCAAGCGGGAGGTATGAAAAAGTGAAAAGGGCCAAATCGAAACCATGGCAGGCTGCCCTTGCAAACCCCTGAGATTATTTAAAAAGCTCTTTAGCATGAAATGTGATGTCTTTGGATTCAAAGAAGATTTACAACATTTTTAAAGTGCGCTGTTTCAAGTGAACGTCCAAAACATCGGTCAGTAAAAAAAAGAGAAAAAAAGAAAGAAAAATAAACCAAACGATGCTAATTTCCGGTCATGCATAATTACTGGTGCACTTTGAATTTGTATGTATTCATTTATTTGCAGAACATCATTTTGTTGCTGCGGTAACAACATCGCTTCATTGGCTGAGGTGGTTTCTCTTGTGGTGAGTTGTTGGAGAGCGCATATGCAAATCGAGTACCGCATTCGTTTTTTTGACATGCTCGCAGTACTCCTGAAATGCTTACAGTACTACTGTATTGGTGCAACTGAACCTGAAATGTATCGGAACTTTTTTTTTTTTTTGCTTGAGCGCAACCATTTCTCCACCTCGCATACAGTACGAGTCATTCATGCATATCCGCATAAACAAAATCGAAGCTATGTTGCCCCAAAGTAGAAAAAGAATTCACGCTTATATATATATATTTGCGGCATACTTCTACCGCCGAGCATTGATTGTTAAACAGGTTTTTTGGAATCATGGGAATACCGAGCCTGGCTGGAAACACTGTCGTTAAAGGCTGAGGGTTAATAGGAGAGAAAGGACTGTTAGCGTGGCCAGCCTAACAGAGAGATCACAAGAGAGTTCTTATTTAATCCCAGAGCCGATTACGCTGAAGGAGCCTTATTGATGAACAGGAGGAGGATATAGAAAAACGATCAACGCGTCCTCATCACACTGAGGTGGGATTACTGATTGTTGAAGTGTTCAGGCTGGAGGAGGCCAATGTTTTGAAGAGGCTGCGTCTGGAGACGGCATGCCTGAAACAGGCACCAGGTAGGAAGCAACAGCGTTTCCAGAAACCAAACAAGCTACCTACGAAATGATTCATTCATCCATTCGAAAACAAAATAAAAAAATAAAGCATATTGAATTGGCTGCTTTGGGCATCATCTCTGGATGGTTGATCCCGTCTAGTCAGGTGGGGTTTGGTTCGAACCCCAGGATGGCACTGCAGCTTAGTGGGGTGGGGCGTCTGTTAGCATGTGGGTTTGGCTTTGTTTAACAGTCGTGGCAGACCGGCTGCCTTCTGAAGTATAGCCCTTGATGTTCACCCCCTTCTCCCTGGTGTGCTTCTGTGCAGGGGCCCGTTCCGACGATACGAGCCTGATAGGTCGAGAGTTTTGCTCGTCGGGTCCTTTTCCGTCGTCCGGCGAATCTCATTGGCTAGATCTCGAGTTGGCACCGCCCCCTAATCGAGGCCCCTGATTGTGAATGGACCCGTCTCTCCTACAGCCAGGTTATGTGCCTTTGTATCTGAGAGAGGAATAGGGGGAAGAAAGAAGAATGTAACACATAAGCACACAAGACAAACACCACAGAGATCTGGATGGGGGAATCTTTGAGGGTTTAGGTTGGTTATGGGGCACGTCTATGGGCGTGTAAAGGTCAATTTAACATATTTACATTGTAGTATAAAGTTTTACTTTTATTTTGGTAACTTCCTGTGCAACCAGAAGTAGCAATAAAAGGGAAATCTACCTGACGGGAAAAGAAAAGGCGCAAAGTAAAGTGAACCACGGCAAATGGTAAAAACATGGATAAAGCACGTTGAGCGTTACTCAAAACACACGGATCTAGCTACAGTCGACAAGGGAACAAGGTGTGTTATGGAAATGAATGCATTGTTGTAAGATTTGTAATGTTTAATTTGCAAAACGGTTGTACTAATGTATTGAGCTAGCAATACTGTATACGAATGTAATTATTATTTATCTGTTCTTGTCTAGCTTTTACGTTGGTTGAATGGCACGGAAGGAAATACATTAAAACTCATTTAACCATCAGTTCTGGCCTTCTCAATACGACTGGAAGCAACTGGGCGCATGCGAAACCCTCTGTGACATTGCTTGTAAAAAGAGCTATACAAATAAATGTTTGATTTGGGACAGATTTAAACAATAGACGTTGTTTTTGCTCTTGAATTTCCGCTAAAACGATAAAAAAATAACTCTTTGAGCCAGTGTGTATAAGAGTGTGTGTGTAAAAAAATAGTGTGTGTGTGTGTGTGTCCTACCTGGCCTGTAGTGAGAACTCGGGCAGAGCTCCGAGGGAGGTGAGCTGCTCCTCCAGAGCCACGATACGGAGGCCGATGTACCCCGAGGAGAACAGCAGCAGGACCACCCTGAAACACACCAAACACACCAGGCTCTTAATGACGAGTCCCACCTCTCCCTCACACACACACACACACACACACACACACACGCAGGCTGCTGTCGCTGAGTCAGGACGCGTTTTCGCCACCTGGCTACTCCTGCCATGCTGTACGTGCGCATGAGCCGACCAATAACACAAGGCATGACCAGGGGTCTAGCTTAGTGGTTAGAGCAGGTGACTGAAGTTGTTGCAAGTTCAAATCCCTGTGCTGTGGTTTTGGATGAAAGTATCTCGCTAAATGCATTTGCGAAATGACACAAAGGTGTCAAGTGTTGTATTACATTTCAACACCAGGTGACAGGAGCTTACAGTATTAGGTAGATGAAGAGGAGGGTGTTGAGGGTGCTAGACTCTCTCTGGACGAGGAAGGAACGAGCCCTCTCTGGAACATTCCAGACCCACGACCCGCAACCTGGCGGAGGACACGACAGGTTAGGCATTCCATACACACCACTACGCCAGAGGTGTTCCACTCTGGTCCTCAGGCTCCTGCATGTTCTAGACCAGGGGTAGGGAACCCTGGTCACCAGGGGCCACTGTCCTGAAGGTTCTAGATCAGGGGTCTCAAACTCGTGCCATCGCGGGCCAAGAGGGTGCAGGTTTTCGTGTCAACCAAGCCCCTACACCAGCTGATTTCTCTGACTGGAGAAAATCATTATTGAAATCAGCTGGTGTAGTGGCTTGGTTAATACGAAAACCTGCATCCTCTTGGCCCGCGATGGAACAAGTTTGAGACCCCTATTCTAGATGTTTCCCTGCTCCAGTACACCTGATTCTAATGAATGTTCATGATGAGGCTTCCACAGAGCTTGATGACAACCCATTCATTAGAATCAGGTGTGCTAGAGCAGGGAAACATCTAGAACCTTCAAGACAGTGGCCCCTGAGAACCAGGGTTGGAGACCCCTGTTCTAGACATTTCCTCTGCTCCAGCACACCTGATTCAATTGAATGGGCTGTTGCCAAGCTCCTCAGAAGGCTGATAATGCCATCAAGTGTGCTAGAGCAGAGACTTCACTAGGTAAAGATTACGGAACAGTCATTGGATATCAATATTGTATTGTATTAAAGTCTTGGACAGATTTAGGTAATTTTGTCTGGAGTTGTATGGTACTGCATTCCTGGCAAGCATTTCAATATCTTGATTGTGTGTTTCCTGTTCACCTGAGAGATCCTCTGAAGAGCTGTTGATAAGCGGTGTGTGCGTGTTCCTGTAAGAGCCACTATGATTGCTAGGTTCTGGGTCTGGAGAGGAAGAGAGAGAGAGGAAGAGAGAGAGCGATAGGGTTAGAGAGAGAGAGAGAGAGAGAGAGAGAGAGAGAGAGAGAGAGAGAGAGCAAACATCAGACTCCACAGTATTACCTTGAACCTTGACAGCAGATAACGCACTTCAGGGACAACAGCAGTAAAACTATAAAAACCAGTCTGAACACACACGCTGATGAGCTACAGGCTGCTGTATATAACCCGAAGGAAGAGCGGTTAAAAGAAAACAAAACCCAGCACCAAATAGCTAATCCAGGCCAGAGGGAGGGGGATTAGTTGGTTTTGTGGGCCCTCACCTGCGTGGGGTCGGTGCAGCGGGGAGGAGTCGGGGAGGACACCAGGGTCAGAGCCGTCCAGCTGCTCAGAGCCGTCCTCCAGACTAGACTGGCTGGAGTTCTGGGGGGGGGGGGAGGAAGGAGGAAGGAGCGGGGTTAAAAACAAAAAACGCACCAAAAAATCCCAACAGTAAAAACAGGCTTCGGCCAATCCGAACTCCCCTGTGAGGAGCAGCTTACCACCAGTTTGACTATATCGAGGCTGTGTTCGGCGGAGGAGAAGTTTGGGCTGCCGTTGGGGCTTCCGTCCTACAGGAGAGGCAGAAAGCAGACGTTCGTCGGACACCTGCTGCTTTGCGCACAACAACTTGTTCTGTGACCGAATTAACTCGGTTGCGTAATGTGACGCGACGGCGGGCGCTCGGCAAACGGCGAGGCCTGTTCGCAAGTGGTGCAAGCTCTCTGGCAGGAAGTCAGAAGACACGGCGAGACACTCACCTCCAGCTGCGGACACACAGATCTCAGGAGCTGGTAACAGCCTTCGCGGTTCCGCAGGGACACAAACAGATGCTGAGAAACAGGGAGGGGGGGGGGGGGGGGGGGAGAGACCTTTTAGATTGTTGACGGACGGAAGACAAAATTAATCCCGCTTCAGGTGGATGTGGGGGACAAGTTACGCAACTCCTCAGCTGTCGAGGACAGGATGGCGAGGGGGGATTTGCTGGTCTTATCGTGTTACAAGAGGGAGGAAGAGGGGAAGGGGGGCTCTGGACTGTATACTGACCTTTTCTCCCAGGGTGGTGCGGATGGACAGGGCGTTGGGAACTAGCAGGGCCGTGTTCTGCTTCTTCAGGATGTGGATGCTGTTCACTGGGATCACCAGCTGGACACGCGCACGCACACACACACACACACACACACAGGGTTAGTTACAAGCTAGTATCTCCCTCCCTGTTCCAAGTGAATTCATTCTCATTTGTATTCCGGCTGCACGCAAATATGACCCAGCCTATTCATTTGAGACCAAACTGTTCATTAAAATGGGACATATTGCCCTTTTGCCTCCCCTCCCCCCCCAACCCGGCCCCCGCCCCACACACACACACACACACACACACAGTCGGGGTCAGCCTACCTTGGTATCCTTCAGGAGCACCGATGAGTAGAAACAGGCATGAGTGTTGGTGACGTACAGCCGCCCATGGTAGGGCACCTCCTTTTGCAGGGCACAGATGTACGCTGGAGAGGACAGAGGACATCAGTCAGGCTAAGGGCCCTCATGGCTAACTGGTCACCTAGCGCTAGCAGGACTCTAGAACACAAACAGGGGCCCTCATGGCTAACTGGTCACCTAGCGCTAGCAGGACTCTAGAACACAAACAGGGGCCCCCATGGCTAACTGGTCACCTAGCAGGACTCTAGAACACAAACAGGGGCCCTCATGGCTAGCTGGTCACCTAGCAGGACTCTAGAACACAAACAGGGGCCCTCATGGCTAACTGGTCACCTAGCACTAGCAGGACTCTAGAACACAAACAGGGGCCCCCATGGCTAACTGGTCACCTAGCACTAGCAGGACTCTAGAACACAAACAGGGGCCCTCATGGCTAGCGGTCACCTAGCACTAGCAGGACTCTAGAACACAAACAGGGGCCCTCATGGCTAGCGGTCACCTAGCAGGATTCTATCCTTGGAACAGCTGCTTGTGTTCTAGACGTGCTGCTACATATCTTGGTGGATGATCCTTAAGGCTTTTGTAAAGCTCTTTCTTGCAAGTCGCTTTGGATAAAAGCGTCTTCTAAATGAATAAATGTAAAGCTAATTTAGTTGGGTAAGACCCACGACTCGTCATTTCTGTAGCTTTGACATTCACTTTGCCAAATCTAACCAAACACCGTGAAACAATGGAGGCTTTTCTGTTGCCTAAAACATGTAATTATGTCGGCTGAACAAACGTGTACATGTACAAACGAGTATCTATCGACGCAATATTTGTACTACGCTTCACGATAAACCACCTGCAGTAGGAAAACTAGTAACCAGTAACTCAGTTTGCTACTTTTCGGTTCAGCTCATCTTTACCGTGCAGCAAGTCCTCACTCTCGGGAATGTCTGGGAACAGCTTGTGGAATGTGGCGTTGTGCTTGATGAAGCTCTGCGGGAAAGGAAGGCGGGAAAAACACACATGCGGTGAGCAAACAGGAAGGGTTCCTTCGAACCAACAGCGCAGCATCGTGGGGGGGGGGGGGGGGTCTTTCTCAGTTAATCTCGAGACCGAACTTACGCTTTGCGAGCCTGTGCCTTCGGTCCTCTCGAAGCTACGGTCCACATCGAACGTCTCCGACCTGGGGGGCGGGCACAGCGGGAAGGGGCGGAGTTAGTAGCTGGCCCTGGCGTTTGAGTGTGTGTGCGTAGGTCTGGTGCAGTGACAGGGAGAGCCTCGCATGCTGTGCTTGAGTATGTTGTTGAGGTGTGGCATGGAAGGGAGGGGGACAGGGGCTTGTGGAAGGGAGGGGGACAGGGGCCGTCTTACCTGATGGGGGCTTGTGGAAGGGAGGGGGACAGGGGCTTGTGGAAGGGAGGGGGACAGGGGCTTGTGGAAGGGAGGGGGACAGGGGCTGTCTTACCTGATGGGGGCTTGTCGGGTGAGGACCTTCTGCTGATGGATGGCCAGCTGGACCTCATCCAAGCTGAAGGTCTTCCTGGGATCGGCCTTCTTGCTGCTTTTGCTCCTCTTCACCTTCACCGACAGGCCGCCGCTCTCCACCGGACAGCTGGAGGAGGAGGGGGGGGGGGGGGGTGGAGGGTTTAGGAAAATAAATGTATTCTCCCCATATTCAAATCCTTACAGGCACCTCAACCTCATTTCATTGCGTGAGCGGACTGTCCAATCGAGGATGTTCTTTCGCAAAATACACCGCTAGCAACTCTAAAGGGAGAGAGGGAGAAAGCAGGAGAGGGAAAGAGAGAGAGAGAGAGAGAGAGAGAGAGAGAGAGAGAGAGAGAGAGAGAGACCAACAACAGCCAGAGGTCTCCCCTCGCCCAGCTGACAAACGCTACCCCGGGTGATGGATGGGGACCTAATCTGCAGAGGGAAAGCCGGCGATGAATAGAAAGTATGCGCTGCGAAGGTGTGCTGTTCCACATACCTCCACCTGCATCGCTTGACGTCACAAAGCCAGGGAAAGCATTCTAGGCACATCTTTCAACACATCCTGTTGTGTCAAATGACATAACCCAACACCAGATATGCTCCCTCCAAATGATAATGGATAAACTCAACAACATACTGTGTAACCCATTATCGGTTGCAGTTTGTCATCCTAAAATCCCAAGATGAAACCGCTCGCACAAGACTAGCCTTACTCGCACCAGAAAACCCAAAGTTAAAAAGTTAAACGGTGCAGCAGGAGGAAGTCACACAACACACCGCAAACCTTTTACATTCTGATACATTGTCCTAAAAAAAACTAAACGCTGATGTTGTGTTTAAAGGTGCCATCCGTCTTACCCAAGATGTCTCCTAGATGCCCGGAAACTCATGTACCTCATCATAGCCAGTCGTTAATTTATGGGAAAACGAATATAAATCAACAAAAAACTAGCCTTGGTCCATTACTCCATGCCTCAGACCCCAAAAAAAGATATAAATAAAAACAAACCCCACAAAAGTGAAGTTGCTGAAAAGCTGGGATCTGCTGACTTGATCTGTTACTTAAGAGACCTATGAACTAGTTCAGCCCACATCCTGCCAGTGAAAACAAGCAGTACATGAATGCCATTACCTAAAGGAAGTGCCTTTGTATTCTCAGAATGGTGTGACACATCGTCGTGGGTGACGCAAGGCTCCGAGCCCCGCCTCTCCAGCGCCTCAGCCAGTGAGAGCAGGCGAGCACAGGAGCGGGGAGCAAATGACAGGTGCTGACATGCAAAAGAAGCCCCGCCTTCGCATTGTCTGCCAGCCAAGCAGACAAAAGAAAAAAAGAAAAAAATGCCTTCCAACAATAAACACAACTTGCCTGTTTAAAGAAAGTGCAGTAACCAGACGGTGTAGGCTTGTGGAAAAATAAGAATAGAAATAAATAGCTGGCTTCTTGTGTCATGCTTGACAAGCAGTTCAAACCAGTGTACCAAACTCACGGTCCACAGCCTGTTCTGTCCAAACCACCTTCTCCAACAGACAAGGGGCTGCTGTGAGCCATTTTCTCCTTTGATGTTTAGAAGTTAGCTACCCCGCAGCAAAGCAAGGCATTGCTTTACTGGCAGACAAAGGGAAGGACCATTAGTGACTCAATACAGAGTAACCTCAACTCATTTAGCAGGTCTCTTATCCAGAGCGACTTACAGCCAAGTACAGGGACATTCCCCCCCTGAGGCAAGTAGAGTGAAGTGCCTTGCACCAAGGACACAACGTCATGTAGCCACAGCCAGGGATCGAATTCGCAACTTTCGGATCACAGCCTGACGTCTTAACCCGGGAGTGTCAATCTCCAGTCCTCGAGGACCGCTGTCCTGAAGGTTTCTGGCAGGTTTCTGGCACACCTGATTCTAGTAAGGGGTCGTTATCAAGCTCTGTGGAGGTGTGCTGGAGCAGGGAAACATCTAAAATCTTCAGGACAGCGGCCCTCAAGGACTGGATCTTGACAACTGCGCCTTAACCCCTCAGCCACCTGACTCTTTGATATCAACAGACCAGCGTCTCATGATAGAACCATACTTTAGGAGTCGCTTCACTTTGACTCCTTCCACGCAGCCGACAATGCAGAACATAATCAACCTTGACAGGTCACTAAGCAGACTGAACTGACTGCTTAGAGAAGGCTTGATAACCGCCTGTTCCTTTGGTCAGGCTGGAGTTGACTAGAGGAAGGTTCAACAGGAAAAACATCCTTGAACAAGCTTTTGAGCAAGATGGGTTATGTGCAAACCTTCGTCACCTGTCTGTCCATTTATGAACCTTTTAAAAGTAGGGACGTGTCGCTCAAGCTAGTAAAGTTTACCACCTTTACTATTGTAAACGTGGCCTCTGGTTACAGGATTTCTGCCAGTAAAACCAAACCACTGGCTTGGGTAATTATGGGATGGGGGGGCGGTTGAGGAGGCAACCGTACGTACTTTGAGCCAGACTAGCCGTCACTTACTTAGCCATCTCAAAACTGAAGCCCGAAGGCAAGAACGTCTACTGAAATCCCACAGTCCTTCAAAACACAATGCATTCCACGCTGCAACGTCAAGTAAAAGTGCGTGGACACCAGAGGAGAATTTACATTTTACAAAAAGATAAGAGCGCTTGGGGCCGTTTTTGCCTTCGGCGCAAGAGAGCCAAGGCAAGTGGTGGAGAATCTGGTACAACAGGTCCTCTTCGAACCAGCAGCTGTTCAAGAACGGGTGCAGAACGTTCGCGGCCGGAGGACAGGCTCTGTAACAGAATGTGCTCTGGGGAAGAGTAGCAAACCTGCAGGTTTTTGCTGACGAGGCAGAAAGAACCAGGACAAACACTGCAGGTCCAGCACCTTATCAGGTGCAGCCTGTTCGTCCCTTACACAATTGTGGCCTTCGAAAAGTGCAATGTTTTTGTCCCCCTTTCCCTCCCCCCCTTACAGTACCTCGGCGCAAGGCTTCTCATCAAGAGGAATAAACGACGGCTTTAGCGGATACATTTGATAATCAGGTTCGAAGGAGCGCTTTTGGGGGAAGATGGTTTTCTTAAGTTAAGCCGAAGGTCAAGGCCAAAACCACTGAGGTTACGTCAACATTGCTGATTTCCCTTACCGACCTGGAATGAGTCATGCGACTTGTGATTACCAAGAAGGTACAGGATGAACAGAAATGAATCAGACCAACAAGACGCACTGTGGCCTACTTTCCCTGTGTTTCAGCAGCAGATATCTGTGAAACGGAGGCTGTGAATCATTCCCCATTTCCTCGCTGCTGAGAAAATATCCAACGCAGGCTATTCTATTCTGTTTTCTTCTGTGTGTGTGTGTGTGTGTGTGTGTGTAGAAACGGCCTCATCTGTTCCTCAGTATACCTCAGAATGTCCCTTTTTTGTGATGTACTCTGTCATTCAGTGACAGCTTTGTGCGTTTGGACTTGATAACCCCTATCTCTTCCAAAGGCTTCACTGACATCAGTACATGGAAGTGATACTCTTATGGATTGGGCTATGCCTGTGCATGTTAGACGCTGAGAATACAGATATTTATGCGGACAATTCTGAATAGAACGTAGAAACGCATGCAAATCTGTTGGCGATGACGAATCTTCACAACCCAGTTAACGCAGAACCGTCAAGTGTTGATTAGCGGATAGCTAGGTCACAGGCTCTCGTTACAAACAGACGCACCATTCTGTCTGAAAAGGCTGAACGGTCAGCCATGATAAGGTTCAGAGGGCCTACCTCCGCCCGTCCTCCCCAGCCTCGCCGCCTCGCCCCGGGTAACTCTTCCCCTTCTCCATGACCCGTCCTGAACGCCTGCTGCTTGGTACGGAGCAGGCTGGTAACGAGCGCGACAAGGATCGAACGGTCCCGAGGACGACTTCTGCACTTTGCCTTTGGACCCAGGGCGGTGTGGGGAGAGGTGAGGGGGGGCAAAGGTCTCCGTGTTTACGACAGAAAAACAATAACTGGAGGCTGTTGGATAGCAGGGGAGTAGGATTAGAGAGAGAGAGAGAGATAGAGAGATAGAGAGAGAAAATGAGAGGAGGGAGAAAGAGAGAGAGAAAGCGAGAGAGATAAAGAGAGAGATAGAGAGAGAGAGAGAAAGAGGGGGGCTGGGTTTGAAGCCATACTGTCGCTCCAGCTTACCACCCTCCCCCGGGGATTTGGGAGCCAGCTGTGTTACCTTGGAAACAGCTGCCAGTGGGAGCCGGAGGCAGAAGCAGGGGGAGAGCGGCTTCACTATTCAAATGTCGCCCGACCAAGTGAGCAGAAACTAAAGCACTTCCACATTGGTCTTGCTGAGAAAGAAGTCACAACAAGTTCAATGGTCATGCTAATTGATAGGACAGCCATTTCTGTGAGAGATGAACTGTGTCCCTTACAGACAAAACAAAATAATTTAGCTTGTTTAAAGGAGGGAGGGCTAACAATCAGCTTGATGTTCCATAACAGGCTGATGCAATGGCCAATGTGGCAAGGCTTTGCATCACTGCTGCCTGAGTTTTCGAGACTGTAGTAATTAGTGTGGGAGTCAGGTGGCTCAGCAGGTTAAGGCGTTGGCCTCACGATCGTAAGGTTGCGAGTTCGATTCCTGGCCGTGGCTATATGATACTGTGTCCTTGGGCAAAGCACTTAAGCCAACTTGCCTGAGGGGGATTGTCCATGTACTTGCTGTAAGTCGCACATTTATTTTATTTTAGTGTGCGTGGCGGAGTGCGGTTGGCGTTCTCCCAGACCTACCATCAAGCTCTCGCTCTACTCAAATGGCTCATCTTTTTGTAAGTCACAGACCAAGCCCATATTCTAATTTGAGGAGAAGATTTGACTAATTTACTTTAGGCCAGAATATTAGAACTGAATACAATTTACAAAACGTCTACCCAAATGTGTAATGTACGGCTGCCAAGAAGGCAAGAGGTGGGTTCGATCCCCGGCTGTGGCAACATGACGTTGTGTCCTTGAGCAAGGCACTTCACCCTATTTGCCTCAGGGGGGAATGTCCCTGTACTTACATTTATTCATTTAGCAGACGCTTTTATTCAAAGCGACTTGCTTTAAGTCGGTCTCTGACTAAATGTAAATGTAGGAGGTCTTCGCGTCCCTGTCCCTTCAGACCAGCAAAAGCCACAAGCTCAGTGAGCCAAACGTGCGAACGCATCGTAGTGTTGGGAACCTTCGGCCCAACCAACCCCACCTTTGTTTTTTTTACCCCCTCTTTGCCGTCTTAATCTCCAGATAAGGAGAGAGGTGTGAGGTTTCGTCCCAGCGAGCTGCGTTTCCTATTGGTGGTCTCCAAGAATCCACCCCCCCCCCCCTCAAAATACTCTTTATTTCCTGGTATCGGAGAAAGCCATGGGCTTTAGATAAGGGTGTGAGCTAGCTAGGTTATAAATATCGGTTGCGGTGTGTTCAGGAACATGCTGTCATGTTTGAGAGCTGGTACATACAGGATTGCTGCTGAATTAGAGTACAGTAGCTTGAGT
The DNA here is from genome assembly GCA_030340665.1 of Neosalanx taihuensis. NCBI lineage: Eukaryota > Metazoa > Chordata > Actinopteri > Osmeriformes > Salangidae > Neosalanx > Neosalanx taihuensis. Next base: position 3,260,199 of record CM059312.1, on the reverse strand, counting down.
GCATATTAGCCTAGCTTTTGTGAAGGAGGGGAGGGGGGGGTGGGGGGGGTGGGGGGGTGTCCGGGCCCCTGCTATGCAGTAAACATGAAATAGGACTATGTGTTTTCATTCCACGGGATGAAAACACTTAGGATCGCACGAATTGGATCCTGCACGGGCAGCTCCCTCTAATCGGTCAGCCTAGCTGTCTGGACGGGGCGGGGGGGGGGGGTTCAGATAGCCTGTCCCGTTTTCCGTATCAGTCACGCATGTGCTTTTAGAACGTTCGCTGTTGACTGAGCTGAAAGGAGCCGTTTCTTCTTGTTTTGCATTACGGAAGCACAGCGTTCTTATTCCTGACGTAGGACTGGAGCTTTGCATCGTCGTTATCTCCCAGTTTCTGCACAACTAGCCTACCAGCTCTGCGTCCACGATTCTATCTAGGACGGAGGGAGGGGGAGCAGAAGGTGAAAAACCTGAATTATTTGTGAAGCATGACGCGTACACCATCTAGTGGACGAGCGCTGTTATCCAGTCGGATTGGTTTAATCTCCCTCTCTGATCAACGATCAGGTGACAGCAGGGGGTGGGGGTACAGATTTCGAGTTCATTTTGAGCAAGGTCGCCAAAAAAAAAGAGTAGATATTAGTTTCACAGTGAAAGAAGCACCTGATATGTGCCTGTCTATTGCGACTGACCATCGCTGATTAAAATTGAATTTCCGATTGTAAGACTGCACCGATTGGGGGTGGGGGAGTGGGGGCTGAGTCTGCAGGGCATGACTCCGGTTGCCAATTTCCCGGCCAAAGCCGCTGGCGCCCTGCCCTTTCGGCTCAACAACCGCGGTCCCAAAGCTTGCCGAAACCGACTCTCGAACCTCACAGCAGCCCCCGCCCTGCGCGCAGGGCTCCAGCGGGCTGGAACAGGGAGCCGCGTGTCTGTTTGCTGGTTGGGGAGGTGAGGGAGGGGAGGGAGGAACAAGTGTGCGTTTGTGAGAGTCATGTGGTCCCGCACGTTGGCCAGGCAGATCTCCTTGCATCCAGACAGAGAAGGTCTTTCTTTACAAGGGTCATGCGGTCCTTTTCAGCAGTGGTTATGCCCTGGTGATCATTTCAGCCTGGATCTTATATGGGGGCCTTGCCTCCATGATATGGACAGATCTCGTTACATGTCGCCTCGACCAACATACGTTATGTCCTGTAAAAGTATCATTGATTACCAAGAAAATATCTATGAGTCTAACATACTTCATTTGAATATATGTGGTCTAAATAACAATATAGATAAAGCTCTATCCATCTCTATAGTTATTTAGGCCACTGCGTTACAATGAATGACTGGAACTGTCGTAATCAAGTGGATTATTGTAAGTTGTTGTGCGGTGAGATGTTGTTCTCGATTAGATCTGATCAAGACCGGGTGAAACTGGCACGGCCCTGGACGGTCACGTTTACCAACACGCCGTTAATTCGGACTGGGGAGGGGGTGGGGGGTGGGGGAGGCATTTCGGAACGGACGTGGAATCCGACAGCGCTCTGCGAAAGAGGCAGCCGCGGGCCAAAGAAAAAAGAGCAGTTTCTCGACTTTGGATGCTCCCAAGACTGCTTATTAGTGCTATATATGGAGGCCTCACGCAGCCTTCAAACTACGGCGCTGGTTTGAACACAAACCCCGTACTTTGACTGTAAACCTCAGCGAAGTCTGGTGTGGCTTTCTCCCTTTTACTTAAGCTGCTTTTTTAGCGTGGTTTTCTCGAAGTATCATTTAAAGACCTGGGCTTCCGGCCCCCTTTCTGCTAGTGAGAGCTCCACCCTGCCTGGCTTGTTTGCCTGCTGTACTTCCCTGTTTATTCCAAAAGAACAACAGTTGAAACGGTCCCTTAGGCTTATCGTTGTACGGGGGAAGGTCTACGGTGAAGGACAGAGGGATGAACGACCCTCGCTGTGACGTACGTGTAGTTCACTGGCGGAAGAGGCACCAGGCCAAATCTAATCCACCGGCTGTCCGGGGGTGAAGCCAGGAATCAAAATTCTTCCTACTGGACCGGGTATTATGTGATACCTTCTCTTTTTTTTGTAACACCATACATACCACCTGTGACTGACCAAGGAGAGCTAAAAATAGCCATTTCAAAAGGAATCCACAGAATTTTAACAGGGAATATCCAACAGGGTAATAGGCTGGGATTATCCCAGTTTCGAAACAGAGCTAGTTAATCTTCGAGCCAGACTAGATAAAATGATGCCAAACCTTTCTAGAAGAGCAGGATTAAGACTTCACCTGAATGTGCATGACGACATGCCGACACATAACTGTACAGTCTATAACCTATACTTAGCCATCCCGTTCAACACAGCGATTCACCCAGACCATAGTATAACTATTTATAAACAACACTGCAGCTACAGGCTTGGCTAGAAACATCACACACACAATAATAAACATGAAAAAATAACTGTTTATAAATACAATATTATTGTTTATCAGCCAGAGCTCGAGCGGGGCGGTGCAGAGCGAGGCCTCGAGAGCTGAAACGTCTCAGGCCACGGAACGTGTATTTGTAGGGCTTCACGTCCATGTTCGATGGCCAGTTTGCACAAACACATGCACAAATATAAAATAGCAGCTAAAATTAAAATAAAAAACTTAAATGTTGTGGGGGGCAAGCTAACTCCGCTATTTTAGCTTCGCGTCCACCCTTTGATGAGCGCTCGCAGCTGATTGGCTGGGAGGACCCATAGCGGTTCCCAGCCAAAACACTTACCCTTCTTTCATGAAGTGCTTGAGTCTGAAAATAGCCTTCTCGTCTATTTTCCTCAGGAAGGTTTTCAACCGCTCTCTCTTGTTTTCAAGCATTCTTCTACCGACCCGGTGCCCGTTTTGCCTCAACACGCCGCTCCACGCCGACTCCTTGGATTTGTTTCGTTCCTGCCTTTCCTTGCCGACACCATGTATGCTGATTAGGATAATGATGTTAAATCGGACCAAGCCTGTCGACCAATAGCAGACGGCGTCGAATTACCAGAAATGGCGTGTCGGACCGCTTGTCCAATCAGAGCGTGGTAGTCACTCAGAGTCTCCACCCACTTATTGAACAACCCGCTTCCTTGTAGGGGCGGCTTTCAAAACAGGACCGCTGTTTAGTGAAACTTGTTGTGGTTTAATCATTTACAAATGATGTGTACTTTGACAACATACTGAAAAAATACTCACGGTCACGCCATACACGTTTAGAACATACCCAATAGGTTATAGCCTAGTGTGAATGTTTGACGTTAACTAAACACCCAGCAATAATGGCATTCTGCCTCAACTCAATCTTTCTTCATAACTGTAAAACGAGGCGATCGTGTCCTGTCTTAACTATTTTGTGGCCACAAAATATTGTTCTATTCATTGAAATGTTACCGTCTATTTATTCGCACTAACACACACAGTTTTCCTAAATAACTGAGTGAAAGAGGCAGAACACGGTCTCATAAATATTCAAAGTCTTAAAACGCTATTGAATGACTCCATGCTTCAAATGAACACAGCTGGGAACTCAATGACTCGGCTGGAAACTGAAGTCTGTAAACCGCAGGATCTTTCCTGGTCAGCCAGGACCCTGTGAAGACCAGCTGACCCAGAACCATCCCCCCTCGCCCACCTCTGCAAGGCAGTAATTACAGCACAGCAGCACAAGGTTAGATCACACCTAACAGTCATGACTGTGGGCCCCTTGCTAAAATATCAGTTCCTTCCTCATAACACTCAAGCTACCATACCTAGTATTGGGACATACCAGGCTTTTGTTAACAGGAATCCACTACAGCTATGATATCCGATTTCACAGAGAAAACCCTCTGCGTTACTCATAACGGTACTTTTTGGAGGAAGTAGTTAATATGGAGTGTGATTTCTAGGCCAAAGAGCTCATATGACTATTTAGGAAACTCCTCTCCTCAGTGGGAACAGACGAAGCAATGTGCAGGAAGATGACTCAAGTAACACGCCACCCTCTCACCGTCTGCACGGGCCTGCGTCCAGCTCCAGAACATCCCTTAATCATCCTCACCGGGAAACACAGAAGATACAGTCTAGGATTAGAGCCTTATACAGAACATTTTGAAATCGAACAAATACATTCAGTGATTTAGCAGACGCTCTTATCCAGAGCGACTTACAGCAAGGACAGGGCTGTATGCCAAGGACAGGGTTATTCCCCCCTGAGGCAGGTAGGGTGAAGTGCCTTGCCCAAGGACACAACGTCATGCTGACACAGCCGGGGTTCAAACCGGGTATCTTCCGATTACCAGCCACATGACTCCCAAATACTTTTTTACACCACGTACGATAGCCAAGAGACAACTATCTCTCGTTTAGCTTGCCAAGATTTCTGTCTGGTTCTCTGCAGTTTGAGCCCACTTGTGAAACACATTATTGCAAAGGCTTTTATTGAGACACACACAGTGGTAACACGATATTTGAATTGTATCTGTGTTAAGCTATACGACTGCAGGGTAGACACAAATATATTTCATTTGTTTCGATGGAACAGGGAAATCGTGAGTGAAACACCCTGTGGAATAAACCCAGTTGAAGTATCGTTCTGATTGTGCCCAAAGTAAACATTGACTCCTGCGCTATTGACATTAGACTTGCAAACAGACCACACACTTGGAGCCAATGATTGATGAGATAGGGACATGTGGGAAACACTAAGAGCTGAGTTTATTTCCCCTTGATTTTTATTACACTCATTCCCAACAGCAAGAGTAAATGCCGTCAATGACGGTTATGCGATGGTTTGACAAGGACACTTCAAGAGGATGTTGCTTTATGGCAAAGACCAACCCTAACATATCCCCATAGATGTATATTTGGCAATGTGTCTGGAGCAATAAAATTAATATTTCTGTATCGTGACAATATGCTGACATCCAAATCCCAAGTCAAGGACGGACTAGACTAACAGCCAGGATCTGCGTTATTAGTACATCCCAAGGACATGATATAGAGACGTCCACTGCAGTCAAGATTGTGGTGCCTATCAGCTGTTGTAAAGAGTCTGTTTTGGTAGAAGATTGCTCATTATCAGCGGCTTTAAGTTATAGTTTTAACCTCAGGATAAGAGACACCACAAAAAAAGACAGAAAACCTCTATTGCTTGTATTATTTATGTTACAGAAAGGTGCATTAATATATGCCATTCACATAGCCTGATGTGAAACACATAATGCCAAAGAAGTCAACGAAATCTGATGTTTATATTTGATTAATCCTCATCAGGCCCAACGAGTAAACTGACGTTAGACGTCATTAAAGTGCTGCCCAGAGCCAACTTTTCAAGAAGATTCCATTACACCATTTAATAATGGAGATGTGTTTGAGAGTCGCTTGATTCATTGGACTAAATGTATTAAAAGGAAGGTGTACGCACACAACCTTTCATCTCAATACATGCATTTGAATGAAGCCAATCTCTCCATTTCAGGGATGAAAGCAGTCAACAGTAGATCTTAAATAAAAAGATATTTCCTCCGACAATATCGTTAATATTATCCATCATCAACCAAACGCTGAAACAACGCCCTGAGGTGAACAACCTGAGCGAGGGTCTTGTGTATCTCTGGGGTCAGAAAGGTCAACCCATTGTGTAGATGCACCCTGTCACGAATATCTGTTTCTTAATGAAGAGTGGGGAGGACTTCCCTCAAAGCCCCCCCAAGTATCACCTTACTTTCAAACACCGAGTCATTGTCTGTGTTCACGAACTGTGGGTGCGACAAACTAGGATCGCACTGTACAGAAAGGAATTGTTTTCTTCATATTTTTTGGGGGGTGAAAAAGTGGAATGTCACAGCGTGTAGGATGATGTGTATGGAGTTCACTTGCTGCCCAGATGGGTAGAGGGACCGTTGAGGGTCCAGGAGGAACGTTTAGGTTCTGTAATGTGTTTGTTGTTCCCCCTGGGTGCCCCCGGGCGTCTGAGGTTGCACATACATACGATCCTGCGTTAACGGGGTTTCAGGTTTCGACTGGGCAGCGCCGCGCTCCTCAAGCTACCGTTACCTGGATACACTCATCACTAATTTAGCAGGCCAACAGCCCACGGCAGGTGGTGGGGGAGCGGGGAAGACTCTATGTGCTGCGAGCCAGGGCAGCATCCAGCCAGGCTTCCGAAGGGACAAAGGAGAAGCTGAATTCGGGGGGCCAATGCAGAACGGGGAGGCAATGAGCCCGCAGGAGCAGGATCCCAAGGCTTCCGTGCCCACGGAGGAGGACAGCAACCAGAGCCAGGTGGGAGCCGTGCCCTCGGCTCCACCGCTACCCCCTTCGTCGCCACCTCCGCCTGGCCCGCCGGAGTACCCAAGGCCCAGGCTAGTTTTCCACACCCAGCTGGCCCACGGGAGCCCCACAGGCCGCATTCATGGGTTCACCAATGTGAAGGAGCTGTATGCCAAGATCGCCGAGGTCTTCAATATTTCCCCCTCTGAGGTAAGGGACTCCAGATATTATCTCTGTTGTAGTCAGGTAACTGTATAGCTTTTCAATGGCATCGTTTTCAATGAAGAATTTACTTGGTGTATATTTAACCATTCACAGTCAGCAAACCATTCTTACTACGCTGAAGACCATTCATGGACAGTTTATGTACTGGCTCAGCAACTATAGAGTTGATTTTCTCTGAATAGTTCCTTGAATTATAAAAGTTTGCATTTACAAGGGAAAATGAACATGAGGTCTGACACGTTATTCCTCATTACAATATCGGCCCAGCGTGAGGCGCATTGTCTCGGAAGTGTGGACAGTGTGGGGCCGGGGGAGGGGTGGAGGGGTGAGAGGGGGTGTACATGACAAGGGACACCCACTGAGCTTGTCATCAACGTGCATGGGCACCTTGGTGAGACTGTTTCGTGGGTCAGGATGTGTGTACAAGTGCATACACACAGGGTGTACATGTCGATAATGGATCAATCTGATCTCCTGCTGTCCGTCGGAAATTTGTTTGCCTAAAAGCTCTTATAGCTCTTCCCTCTGCACTTATTGGTTCTCACGATGTATATTTCATAATCCATAAGCCCGCTATGTTTGGGGTCTATCACGTTGCTACGCTTAGTGACCGATGCTCTTTTGTAAAGCTCTCTCTTGTAAGTCGCTTTGAATAAAAGCGTCTGCTAAATGAATAAATGAAAATGTAAAGCGCGTACGGTTTCAAATATCTCCCTTTTCCATGATGCTGCATGAGAAGGGCATCTGGTATGGCTGATTTTCACTAAACGAAGTGATAATTAAATCATGTGTAGACTACGGTGCCTTCGGTCAAGTTTTATCACTGCGCCGACTAACGCGTCGTTGAATTATTTGTCTCCTAAGAAGAGAATGTACAAGAAAAATGAACGATTCATGTTTAAAACATTTACTAACGTTGTGACGGACAAATAAATGTCCTCTCTCTGTGTTACCTCAGCATGTTCAGAGATAGGGTTGGTGCTTGTACAGTGACTCTTCCATAACGTCAGAACGGACCTCGGATCTTGACATGATCCTTGAAAGAAATCTACTGATCTGGCCCAAATTGACCTTTTGTAGGTCAAGGCTAACTAGTCGGCCACTAGTAGCCTTTTCAATGTCAGCAGACGCCATCTAGAGGCCCTCTGAGGTAATGCACATGAGAGGAGCGACAGGAAAAGTACCACATTTACGTTTAGCAGACTCTTATCTAGACTTATCCACAGACATCTTATCCACACTTACAGAAAGTACAATGACATTCCCTCCAAGGTAAGTAGAAGGAAGTGCTTTGCCCAAGGACACAACGTCATGTTGACGGGATTCAAACCGGGAACCTTACTATCAACCTTACTATCCTGCCTGTAGGAAAATACTTTCCGTGGAAAACATTTATGATGGCTGAAATGGATGAAGAATGATAACTTAATGACTAACATGTAAGGTAGGGTAAATATTACATGATTAAATGTTATCTGTTGCCAGTATTCCACGGACTATTCATTCAGCTTGTATGGGGCCATGCTTATCTGTCCATGAGTCATCAAAGCACTTTGATTTCAAGGTTCAACTGGATAGTGTGGAAGTAAATGTGTGGGTGAATGGATATATGTTCGCACCAACCTATGTACCAACCTTGAAGTAATACGTATGGGTAGTCAATGGGCGGAGCAGGACACTCGGGCCTCACGCGTCCTCACTCATTCACACACCTCAGTACATGTCATCACTCATTCCCTCACATGCACCAGCAGCACGGGCACTCCGGTAGCACAGGTAATCGCTCATGAACACACCTGCCTCAGCTAGCGCAACAAGACAATGATCCAAAACATACTGCAAAAGCAACACAGGAGTTTTTTTAAGCAAAAAGGTTAAATATTCAGCGGTGGCCCAGTCAATCACCAGATCTCAACCCGATCGAGCATGCTCACTTGATCTAGACAAAACTTATGGCAGAAAGACCCACAAACAAGCAACAACTGCAGACAGCTGCAGTAAAGGCCTGGCAAAGAATCACAAAGGAGGGAACCCAGCGTTTGATGATGTTCATGAGTTCCAGACTTCAGGCAGTCATTGCCTGCAAAAGATTCTCAACAAAATATTGAAAATTAAAAATATTTTATGGTTACGTTTATTTGTCCAATTACTTTTGAGCCCCTGAAATGAGGAGCGTTTGTATAAAATAGCTACAATTCCTACATATTTAATCATATATTTGAGCTCAACCCCTTGAAATAAACCTTAAAGTCTGTACTTCGATTCTGTTGTAGTTGTTTCATTTCAAATCCACTGTGGTGGCATGCAGAGCCCAAATCATGAAGATTGTGTCACAGTCCAAATTGCTGGGCCAAACTATGGCTGCTTTCACACATACACTGTTTAGGTCGGCCCAAATGACGTGTCGCTCCGAGTACGGTTCGTTTGGGTCAGTGTGAACACAACAGCCGCACTCTGGTGCGCACTAAACGGCCGCTCTCAGACCGCTCTAAACAGGTGGTCTGAGACCGGTCTCGGAGCGGTCTCGGAGCGACACATCTGTGGTGTGAACGCTACTGGACCTCGGGCCGAACCAAATACAGGAAGTTCTTCACGTCACTGGACTTCCGTCGTGACGTGAGCCGGATGTTGAATTTACGAATACAGACATTAGGAGGGAAAGGACAAACATGGCAGGGAGTAGCTCGCGTGGACAGTGTTGGTCGGCTGATGAGATTCGCTGTCTTCTAGACATTTGGAAAGATGATTTCATTAATAAACAGCTATCTTCCACCCATAAAAACAGCGATATTTATGGGGTGTTCAGTAAAAGGCTCCGTGAAAAGGGGTTTAGTAGGACAGTGGCGCAATGCCGCGTTAAAGCAAAAAAACTTCGCGCGGAGTACATAAAAATACGCGATGCACTTCAGAAAACTGGAAGTGATGGGACAGAAAAAGAGACATTTCCCTGGTTCGACGAGCTGCACCAAATACTTGGTACTAAACCAGTAGTTGAACCAGTGGATGTCGTTGAGTCCATTGCTACTGATAGTCCTGCTTCCTCCACTGGCACGACTGACATCTCGCCCGAGTTTCTACACGACACGAGTTCTGATGGTAAGTTTCAAACTTTTTTGTCCTGCATATAGCAGCACCTGTTGACAGGCGGAGACGTTGTGTACAAATAACTGCATTAGATTTTATTTCTGTACTATTATGCTGATAACAGTGTTTATTTCAATACACAGGGGGGAATAGCAGTAACGTTTCCACTGATGCCCTAAACAGTCCCTCTGAGGCAGAGGGAGTGATTAGGGCATCAGCAGGAGAGAGGCTAGCTATACCCGGAGCTCGGGCCCGGAAGAGAAAGGCCAAATCATCCAGTGAATTCATGACAGACCTGAAAAGGGTGATGGATGACATACATGCTGCTGACCAACGGCAGGAGAGTCAATTTGAGAGGATGCTTAAGGTATTTATCTGAATTTACCCAGATAAAAAATACTGTAATAATTTATAGTAAATATTATAGTGTTTTTGACCCATACTATAGTAATGTACTTTAATTAATTTGTTGTGGTAATTCTGTAGTTGTTGTGATAACATAACTATAGTAATATAAATTAATTACTTTGTCCAATACTGTACCACATTTTCTACAGCTATAAGGTATATTATACTAGTATATACACTACAGATTACTGTAGTATAAAGTAAACGTATTTATTACAGTTTGTCAGTTTACTATAGTTAATACACAGTATGCTGTAGCAAACATTAACAAAGTGTTGTAAATACTATAATATATACAGTATACTACAATTTACTATAGTATGGTTCAAAAACACTATAGTATTTACTATAATATTTCTTCACCTGGGTAGCATGTTATGTGTCTTGTATATTCAATATCATCCCTAATCAGTGACACACACTTACTAGTTTCTATTGCATTCCTCTGCTTACCTTTTTCAATTTATGTGATGTACATACCCCATTCCTCCCCTGCAAAATATAGTAAAGGCTTATGTTATGTTATAGGCACAACTAGATGCTGAGGAGAAACGGTTCCGCGAAATGCAAGCACAGCAACAGGCCACAACCCAGATGTTCTTCCAATTAATGGGCAATATTGCAAGTGCTTTGAATCCAGTTCAACCTCAAACCTCATCAGTACCACCCTGGACCACCACACCTTTACCACCACCACCACCACCACCACCACCACCACCACCACCACCACCACCCAGGGCCTGGTCTGTGCCTCTTCAGTATCAGCAGCCACAACCTAGTGTCCAGCCACCTGCGATTCCTTCATATCTACATCACAGACAGGATGAACATACCAGCACCGCCTCTTTCCTACATGACCTAAATAGTCAAGGGGACTACAGCAGCCTCTAGGGTGTTTGTGCAAAGTCACTAGCATGGTTCAAATTTCATCGTACTACAAGTTACATTTCTTCAGTATTTTGTTAAGGCCCTGTTCTTGGGCTATATGAGCAGAATAGCCTATGCAGATTTTTGTTGTTTACATTTATTTATTACATTTTTACATTTACAGAGATTTATAATGTTCAACAAACTCTGTACAATTGTTTATTTTTGATTATACAGAAGAAAACATTTAAGAAATGTATCACACTGTAAAACCTACGAAGATAACACAACTCAAACCATTTGAGGAAACTGATTAACCATTTAAGTTTAAAAACACATACAAATGAGTACTGTGAACTTAAATATAAGTGCATATTTGCATATGACTCTACGTTCACTATACTCAAATGTATGTGTTTTAAACTTAAATGGTTAATCAGTTTCCTCAAATGGTTTGAGTTGCGTTAACTTCGTAGGTTTTACAGTGCAGAAAATGAAAGATGTGGCAATGTTGAATGTCACAGATTTAAAAGGTTAAAAATAAACTATTTACAGCAAAAGCAAAGATGTATCCACCCTTTTTTCAAACACAAAACAGGGTCCTCCTTTGTAAAATGGTAGGTCTATAAAAACACAAACAAATAAAAATATAAAAATTAGATATGTCAACCGACACCAAACACAAATGTGGCACTGGAAAATATTGCTTGTGAGGTGCATTCACATGGTAGAAAAATATCTACACAGTGCATTTCTAATGTTAATTTGTTGCAGTTGCCCATGATGCTCTGGCAGATGACCCTCTCTGTCCTCAACAGCTGTTTCACAGTATTGCTCAATATATTCTTCATTGTTTTCCACGCAGTAATTATGTAACACACAGCAGGCAGACACTATTCGACTGATAAAAGTTATGTGGGTTTCATTTAACTTTAGGAGACAGCGCCAGCGCCCTTTGAGGTTCCCAAAGGCACGCTCAACTGTCATCCGGGTTTGACTCAATTTGTGGTTGAAGTTGAGCTGCTGTGGTGTTACCCCTGGTCCCTCTGGGTAAGGTTTCATCAGCCAGGTTAAAAGAGGGTAGGCTGAGTCACCCAAGAGAAGAAGAGGCACGTTGACCCCCTCAAATCTTTCAGTCCAGCTGGGGAAAAGGGTGCCCTCACTGCCACACTGAAACAAAGATGAAAGGGCAAAAACACGAGCATCATGTACCTTCCCTGGTCGGCCAACATTAATATCCCAAAATTTCATATTATGGTCAACCACACCCTGTAAAATAATCGAGTAGTCGCCCTTTCGATTATAATAATCAGCCGAGTTCTCATGTGGAGCTGTTATCTTTATGTGGGAACCATCAATTGCACCGACAACCTGGGGAAATCGCCATTTATCTCTATAGCCTTGGATTATTTGCCTGAACTCTGCTGCAGTGGGATGTTTTATGTACTGAGGCGTCATGACAACATTGATCGCAGTCACAACTTCTTGGGTGATCAAGCAGCATGTAGATACCCCAACACCAAATAGCTGCCCAATTGACCTGTAGTCTTGGTTTGTGGCTAGTCTCCAGATACAAATTGCCACCCGAGCCTCTACAGGTACTGCCCTTCGGAATGTTGTATTCTGCCTCGTCAGCCAGGGCCGTAGAATGTCACACAGCTGATCAAAGGTCTGTCTGTGCATTCTGAAGTGTTTGTACCATTCCTCTGGTGTACTGGTGGTGCAGATGTTTAGCCACCATGTACTACTGCGTGGAAATGTCCATATGCTCCTGCAAAACACAGGTAAAGCTGATTAGCCAATCAGTTTTGATAGAGTTAAGGGATAGTTTACCCAAATATGAAAATTATTTTATCATTTACTCATCTGTTCTCAACCTGTATGAGATTTTAATTTTATTTTTATGAACATAGAAGATATGAGTTCATCAGAAAAACAAAGTCATACATGTTTGTAACAACATGGGGATGAAAAAATGATGCCAGAATATACATTTTAGGGTGAATTATCCCTTTCATATAGGGTGGTGGAGTTGAGTTTACAAACACTATTGTACTTGTAGTTTGCAGAATGTTTATTGCTACACAATGTATGTATACCATATTTAAAATTACATATATAAAAAACATGTAATATTTATAATATTGCAATAATATTTTTGGGATACAATGTGCTACCCATGTATGGAATATGATCAATATAGCGTACTAAATATTTTTTTGTCTTAAAAATCAAAAAGGGCTCTTCAGTAACTCCACAAATTACACATATATAGTTGTTACAAAACGTAATACTTATAACTTTATTCTTTGTCAATACCATGGTCGTAACCTACCTTGCATTTCGGGATCGTAGTCTGAGGAAGGCCATGAGAATACGTCTTCTCCTGAGTCGTGAAATTCGGCATCGAGTCCTGTGCATCAGCACGTTCCTCTCCCGACGCAGACGGGTCTCATTTTGAAACTGAAGATGGGCCAAAAGTTGCCAAAAGTTTACACAAATTACATAAAAACGAATAACCAGAGCCAGGGTCAACAAACGTGCTTTGTTTGGCTCCATCTCTCTAGCTTACGCGTGTGGAAACGTGCGGGGTGTCATGGGGGTCAGAGCTGTGGACCAATGACAGCGTTGACAGTTGTCACATGGTGTACGGTGCGACGTTTCGAGTAAAAACATGTGTGAACATGGACCGCACTAAATGAAAAATGATACAATGTATTTTGGAGCGCTCCAAAGCCGCACCAGGATGCGCACCAACATGTGTGAAAACAGCCTATAATTGACTCGGTGATGGGTCCTAGTATTAAGGGCGCAAGACCATCGCATGCTAGGTCTCCTATACACAAAAGAACAGGCTGACTCGGCTGGTACAAAGTGAATCACTGAAAAACAAACGCCAAAAACATGGACATGAGGATTTAGCACGTGAAGCCTTGCTTAAGCACAGAGAAGGAAAGTCTGGACGACGACGATACACGTTCATTATACACCAAGAACGACTTGCACAAGTTAAATTTACTGTGCAGCTGTTTGCTCTGGACAGAAGCTGAAGAAAGTCCATATCAAATATATAGGGTCTGACTGACCTCTGCTGTTAAGAGGGTGTATTGAACGGCGAACAGAAGCAACACGTTTACGTTTCTGAAGTCCCCCTAAAACGTTCTTCAGCCCCCCTAAATAATTATCGGGATTATTATCGGGCCGCCGAAGAAATACGATAATTAATAACAATATTTTATTTCGAAAAATTACCGGATGCGCTCGGTTAAATGTCGGTCACTTGAGCGTCAAAAATGTAACCCACAAGTTCGAAAAAAAAGTAAAAAACGGACGTCTTTGGGAATCGCTGCCCCATCGCTACCCCCGTCGACAGAAAATGCCAGGGGCTAAGCCCCCCCCTTTCTTTCAATCCTAGAAACGTCCCTGATAGAGACAACCATTCACTCTCACAGTGCCACCTACAGTCCTCTGACAACCGTCTAGTGGTCCCCCCCCCCTCAAGAGACGCCAGGTCCTAACACAAACTCTTCCCCTGTCTGGCTCCCCAATGGTGGAATCAACTACCCACCTCCATCAGAGACACTGAGTGTCTCCTCACCTTCAAGAAAAGGCTCAAAACTCACTTGTTCTGAGAGTTTAATGGCACTTAGAAATATCAGCTGTTGTTGTTGTTCAGAATCAGAATTACGTTATTAATCCCAGAGGGGAAACTCTTTAGTGTTGTTGTTGTTGTTGTTTTGTTTGCTTCCCACAAGTAGACTATTGCCCGTCGGAGGTGCCTGCCTTAAATTTGTAAACTGTTCGGCTGAATGCTCTTATAGTTCTTCCCTTGGCACTTATTGGTTTCTCACAATGTATGTTTCATAATCTATAAGCCTACTATATTTGGGGTCTATCAAGTTGCTATGCTCAGTGACCGGTGCTCTTTTGTAAAGCTCTCTCTTGGAAGTCGCTTTGGATAAAAGCGTCTGCCAAATGAAAAAATGTAAATGAATGTAAACAAAGCTGCAGCCTGAATTCCTTCTTTGAGTGTTTCGGAGTCCCTGGGTGTTTATGAAATTAACGTGGTCCACCTTTCTATCCATTCCTCTGTTCAGATCCTCTTCTGCACCCTGAACTCCCACAAAGTGGACATGCAGAAGCTCCTGGGGGGGCAGATAGGTTTGGAAGACTTCCTCTTTGCCCACATACGGGGGGAGACCAAAGAGGTGGAGGTGACCAAGACAGAGGACGCCCTCGGCCTCACCATCACAGACAACGGAGCCGGATATGCTTTCATTAAGGTGGGCGACCGCGAGGCGTACACGCTACGATTAACCGGGCAAATCCACGACGCAGGGTCACCGATGTGACCCCTCACAGGCGAGGCCTGACTACCCTGCAGCTTCAACATTCCGGTTCATTCCTCGTTCGATTGCGCGAATTCATTTGTCCGTTCTTCGTTGAACTTCCCGTCTTCCTCCTTTCGTCCCTCTTTTTCGTCCTCTCTTCCTTTTTGTCCATCCTCCCGACAGAGGATCAAGGAAGGCAGTACCATCGACCAGCTGAAGACGGTCTGCGTGGGCGACCACATCGAGGCCATCAACGACCAGAGCATCGTGGGCTGTCGACACTACGAAGTAGCTAAGATGCTAAAGGAGCAGCCGAGGGGAAGTCCCTTCACTCTCAGACTGGTGGGGCCCAAGAAAGCCTTTGGTGAGTACATCGACAATTGGGAATCCGACCGTTCGCGTTTACATTGAGTCATTTACCAGACGCTCTTATCCAGAGCGACTTACAGCAAGTACAGGGACATTCCCCCCCCCCCCCCCCCGAGGCAAGTAGGGTGAAGTGCTTTGCCCAAGGACAGCAACGTCATGTTGACACAGCCAGGGTTCGGCCAGGGTTCGAACCTGGTACCTTCTGATTACGAGCCCGACACCCTAACGACCGCACCACATGACCCCCTTAATAAAATAAAAAAAAATATTTAAAAAGTATTTCTTCATTAAATCTGACCTGTTCATGTTCACTCTTACACAAGTTAGCTTTATTTAAGAACATTTACATAGAACAGAATAGAAAATCCTTTATTTAAAATAATTTCAAATTGCAGTCCACAACAGCAGCAGGGTGAAGTACAGCGCACAGAGTTGCAGGGTAAAATATACAATAAGAGATACAATATGGTACAATATTAAAAAATCAAATATATAAGAAATAAGAATAAGTGAGATAGACAAGTTATTACACATAACGAATATTGAGAATATAGAACTTTGTACATAGAAACAACAAGACCATCATGGGGAATATTGCACGTTGACCGTAGAACAACAAGAACATATGAGGCATATTTCATGTAAAGTAATACTGCATGATAATGAAATAATAATATTGCACATGGTAGTGGCTATGAACAGCAAACTAATACTGCATAATAATTATATAATAACATATTGCACATGGTAGTGGCTATGGACAGCAAAGTAATACTGCATAATAATGATGTAATTAATATATTGCACATAGTAGTGGCTATGGAGAGCAGTGTTTATTGAACAGTCTGACAGCAGGAAGGAAGGACCTGCAGAATCTCTCCTTCACACACAGAGGGTGAATCAGCCTATTGCTGAAGCTGCTCTCCAGAGCGGCCAGTGAGTCCTGCAGGGGGTGTGACCCGTGGTCCAGCATAGTTGTCAGCTTTAGCAGGCCTCGTCTGTCACCCACCTCCTGCACTGAGTCCAGAGGACAGCCCAGGACTGAGCTGGACTTCTTGATGACCTTGTCCAGCTTCCTCCTTTCCCTCTCAGCGATGCTGCTGCACCAGCAGACCACACCGTACAGGAGGTCATAGAAATACTTTAGGGGTCATGAAGTTACCAGCAGGATTAACAATACCTACTTGATCAAAGTTTTTGACACAGGTACACCCACAAAACAACCTCACAAATCCCTGTGACCTTATGGCACTCCCACACAAACATGTCAAGTGTCAAATGGAACAAAATGTTCCTCAGCGGTGCAACCAAAAACACCAGCTTCCTTTATTGAGAGGTGATCTAGGAGTCGATAGGATCGGCGCGGCCGTATCGCAAGGAAGGAAGGAAGGAAAGGCTGTCTGCCTAGTCTAAACTCCAGCGGGAAATAAACTCTTCCGACTAAAAGGAGACCAGCCGGGCTTGGAGCCAGAACCTGATTGGGTTAAATGGTTTCCTAGGAATCGAGCCTCACCCAGACAGGATGTTAGTCTTTGCTTATCTCCGGAACTCTCCATCATGTCACCCTAGGCCCACCAACTCCCGCAGAAACGTACTCACGCCCGACCCCCTGAACCAACGCGTCAATCAATCCCCCCCCCCCCCCCCCCCCCCCTCAGTCTGAAGCCGTCAGTTCACGTGGTTAATAATGGAAAAGCCGCACGATGATCATTAGAACATTAGCTAATTGGATGTTTGAAAACGATGGATTACATTTCATGCTCAGAGGGGTTAATTACACTCTGGAATGTGCAGAGAATACCATGTACATATCTTACTGCATATTGGCTTTATGATTATAATACAATACAGTTATTGTATTTGCTCCTTGACTCTGAGGAACAGAATTCTTGGTCCAAAACTCCAACCTAACCATACACAGGCCAAAGTCATATATTCAGGTCATGATCCACTATCATTCGAATAATAATTCACTGATAAATCGTCATGAGGTAACTTAATGTCACTGATGTTAACGATAGTGTGTCCTTAGAGCAGTGGTTCTCAATTCCGGTCCTCAGGGCCCACTGTCCTGCATGTTTTAGATGTTTCCCTGCTCCAACACACCTGATTCAATTGAATGAGTCACTATGAAGCTCAGCAGAAGCCTGATAATTACACTTCATTTGAATCAGGTGTGTTGGAAGGGGGAAACATCTAAAACATGCAGGACAGTGGGCCCTGAGGACCAGGATTGAGAACCACTGCCTTAGAGAGAGCACTTCACCCTACTTGCCTCAGGGGGGAATGTCCCTGTACTTACTGTAAGTCGCTCTGGATAAGAGCGTCTGCTAAATTATTCAATGGAAACGTAGAAAGGCGCTTTTAAGAGGGACGACGCTCGATTCTCATAAGCGTCTCGGATGCGTGTGTACGAGCGTGTGCGCAGACATGATTGGTATGAGGACAAGAGCGCCCAAGTCGAGCGAGGGGAAGATGGGTAACGGCAAGGAGACCCTGCGCCTGCGCTCCAAGGGGGCCGCCACCGTACAGGAAGTGGTGAGTTTCACACGCTCCCACGGCCGTTGCCCTCCGCTGTGACCCTTCAGGCCGACCAACACTTACACACGCAAATGTAAAAACAAGTTTCCCACACACGCACACAGTCACACTCGCAGTGAACAGCTTGCAAACATTGTTTGCACCCCAAGCCTTAAAAAATATATATCTTACTCCGTAACTAATGTGCTCAATTCATCAGTCTACAGTGAAACTGCCTAATTACATTGCCAAATGGTCCCTTAAACTCAGAGTAGCTTTGTTTAATAAAAAATACCAATTCTACCATCAGAAACGGTGGGAATTTTCATTAATTCACACTAAAACGTGACATTATTCGGTGTCCTACTGTGACAAGATGGTAGTGTTGATCGTAAATCCATGAACTCACTGGTGTTAATGTTTAGAGAGGGGATGCCGGGGAGATTTCTGGTATCCAAACATTCTGACTCTCGCATTCCCACCAGCCCAACGAGTTTGAGGAGCAGGCCACCAAGAAAGTGGATGACCTTCTGGAGAGCTACATGGGCATCAGAGATGTTGAACTAGGTAAGATGGATGTTCTGTTTGCCAAAAATGGCTGATATGCTGGGTGGTGTCTCTGTCACGTAGCTGTTCTGCACAAGTTATATAATGCATTAAAGGTTGCATTCTAAAGTAATGAGCCACTTAATAACACAAACCATTTCTTTGGTTGTATCAAATATGTTAAGCGATGAGTTGAGCTCAAGCTTCAGTGTTTTCTTTGGAATATACAGTACGTCTGCCTTTTCTTGGAAGCATACTCCACTAACTTCTAAATATAATATGCAGACATTTCCCAGACATGTCCTTGGTTAGTGTGTGTATAACTCAACTGACAGACAGCCAATATCCCGAATGCTGCACGATCATGACTAAGCACACGAGACAATCCACCACTGAGAACTAAACGACAAACACGACTCAGCGTTGAAAGGTTGCCCATTTCCTGCATCAAACCGGACGTCATCCATGTTCCTGAGATCTTTTTCCCATAACTAACGTACTCGCTGCCTGTCCCCCCACTTTCAGCGACCACCATCGTGGAGGCAGGCAAAGATAAGAAGAACCCAGACGACTTTGCAGAGGCCCTGGATTCAGTGCTGGGAGACTTTGCGTTCCCTGACGTGTTCTTGTTTGATGTGTGGGGGGCTATCGGGGATGTGAAGAACGGCAGAATGTAAGGGGGATGAGGTGGGGGGAGGGGTGGAGGGGTGGGAGGGGCTGCGATCCTCCTTTCCTGTCACTGCAGTTGTTTATCACTTCGACTTGAGCTATCACCACCCCTCGTTTATGATGAAATTGTGGGTATTCGCTTCGACCAATGCTGAACAACATGACCAAGTGTTACACCCAGCATGGTCGTTATTGGGCCACGGTTCTTATTGTTCACCTCAGCCAAGCAGGGCTGGGTGGGGGGATCCTGTAGGACTTGGGGGGGGGGAATACTAGCAGGCACCAAGAATCCATCTCAGAGAACAGGAAGTGAGATAATGAAGCTGTTTGTTCCTGGCGCAGTAGGACGGGACGAATGGCTAAGGAGAAATACGTTTCGATCTTCGATAACACGATTGGTCGGAGATTCCTATCTCACCAACGCCCACAAACAACATCCAGCAACCCAGGCTATGAACACATGGACCCTCTATACATCAGGTGGTTGAGTAAAGGACAAAATATAAGGCTGAACAGTTTCCTTGATCTACTGAACTATTTTTAGCAGAGATCCTGGGAGAGATATAAATTACATTTAGCCAGTTCTAGGGGATTTCCTTAAACCCAATTGAACCAATCCAAGCATTCCGATAAATCAAATGAACCAGTACTCATTTTCCCATTCCTTATAAAGTCCCAATTCTGACTGCTATCCTTATGCTAATCTGTAACCGACGGTAATAGAAGAATAGTACACCAACCTAATAACTCAAATATGTGTAAAATGCGTTTGAAATGTCTTATTCCGATGTCTTTGTATTGCCTGAGCAATGAAGGTCTTCACATATCTTCCGACGCGATCGCCATCGAGTCATGGTCTAATGCTTTGGTTACAGTGTTTTTGAGCAGTTGATCCACAATATCTATAATTTAGAGGCTTGTCTTATTGATATACTGTACATAGAGGTGTCACATACCCTTGGAAATAAAGAAGACATACTAGTTATGAATCATTAATGTATAAACATATTGGTTTAAAAACTTTGTTGAGTGTTTCTTTGTCCCAATGGCCTAGTTGCCACTGACAAATATTACTGTGGCGTTATTTTAGAGTACTTCCTTAGCTAAATCATATACTACTCTATAAAGACCTGAGAAGAAGGCATTTTTCATGTGTATCTAAAGTTCAAATTGACAATAAAACATTGCTAATCTTAAATGGTTGTGTCATTGTTAACAATAAACCAATTTATTCAACTGTACAATTTCTGATTTAGTTTAACTGTTAAACTGTTAAAATATCCAAAATGGGAAAAACTTTTTACTCATTATATGTAATAATCGTACACATTCCGACTATATTTGAGTTAAATTCGCCAAAAAAGTCAACAGTTTTTATTTATTAAAGTACAATAAAGCAGTATGTGATTGAGATATTAATATATTCCATCTTCCAAATACACATTTCAGAGAAAAGTAAGCTTGGCAACTGTGCTGGATGATTGCATGCAGTTTCAATACATTCTACATTACAAATAAATACTGCTTTCATAATACGTCTATAGCTATAGACATATATCATTATGCATCTGATCAAGTCAACTGTCCTGTAAGATATATTTACTGTACATAAACCTGAAGACTATATCTGATTAAGTGTGCTTGAACACCTACAACAATCACACAATCTTAATACTTACACAGTATTACTGTGAACCAAACCAATACAATATCAATCACAGCAATGTATTTCAACACATGCAAAAACTGTTATTTCACGATCCGCTCCGACCTGTGAGTCTCTTTATGGAAGGAGACAGATTGAACATGGAGGATAAGGTCAAAGGTCATGTCAATTGTTTCTTGAAGACATAAATATACAAAGGGGCTAGAAGTAACACAACCTGTCAACTAATGCGCCTATTGAGGGAAATAAAATCTCCACTTTTTTTCAGGATTTCCATGACTCATCGTTAGTCCTAATCACTGTAGCGGATAAACTGTCACGAAACTCCCTTCATGTCTATTGTCTTTATATCATGGCATTGCCACAGTCTCCTTGTATTGTAAACCACCTAGTGTTGTAATTTTGTACAAAAGGCGCTGAATTAAGTATTAAGCAGAGAGTCTTACAAGTCAACACACTTTCTCTATCAACTCCCCCTTGTTGAAACTATTTAGACGTTGCCAGGAAGGACACCGCCTCCCAAATGAACTAAGTGTCGGACTGGAGCCCACACAGAAACTTGTTGTCTTTGGAAAGGTTAGACACCAAGGATGATCACTCAAGGAACACGACCCGGTCCAAGACCGGACTAGTTGGGTTTGAGAAGGGAGGACGCAGCCCAGCACAAGTGATCGAGATCAGATGCTGCAGTCGAACACGGTGCAGAACTCTCTGTTCGCCATTATAACCAGCTGAAAAACTAGAAATACAGAAAGGCAGACACGTGAACACGCTGTGTCCATCGCGAGGAAAATAAACATGTGGCAGATGCTTTCACCAGAGAGGATTTTCAGTCCGAAAATGCGCATGAAGCAAGCTGTCAGTGGGACGGTCTAATCCAAGTTAACGATCTCCATTCCTTAAGAAGCACTGACTACACAGACACTAAATGAACGGAAGCATACTACTTTCAGTCCAAAGAAATAGAAATACTTCAGTAACCTTTACTTTTTCTCCAACCCCGTTCCTGGAGAGCTACCTGCCTGTGGTTTTTCTGCTTTGATGCTAATCTAGCACACCTGATTCAAATGAGCTGGTTGATTGGCTGAATCAGGTTTGTGGCTGCGTGTGATTGGAGCGCTACCCTACAGGCAGGTAGCTTTCCACAAAAGGGTCTGGAGACGCCTGATTGAACCATGTTACAGAGAAGGGGGCGGAGCCTTCGCTGGGTGGGCCCTGTCCTCTGCCTTCCCTCCGCCTGCCCCGGGCTCGGTCTCCAGGACGGCCCCCAGGGAGGAGCGGGTGAGCCTGCGCAGGGTGCCGCTGAACGAGGGGTACAGGCTCATGATGGAGCCCCTGGACCAGTCCATGCGGGGGTATACGCGCTTGAGGACAGCTCGGCGGAACAGGATGTATACCCAGGGATCCAGGATCTGGTTCCAGGTGGCAAAGCGGAGCCAGAGCAACAGGAGGCGGACTCGGAGTCGAGCCCCCGACAGCACAGTCTGCGCAATAAACACCTGAAGGAGGAGAGACAGAGACAGAGAACAGGACAAGGGGAGGGAGGATAGAGAGAAAGAGAGGGAGGGAGGGAGGGAGGGAGGGAGGGAGGGAGGGAGGGAGGGAGGGAGGGAGGGAGGGAGGGAGGGAGGGAGGGGGAAAGAAAGAGAGTGAGAGAGAGCGACAGGAGGGCAGGGATTTGAATGAGAGAGGGGGAGAGATAGGAGACAGCAAGATCAAAAAGGAAAGGATTAGGAGTACAGAGAGAGAGACGGGTACACATGGAAAAGAATGTGGGAATGCGTAGCGTGGAGGGAGGGTGGGAAAAGAAGGGATAGAAAATGAGCCGAAGTCAGCACATTAAATAGAGACACGTGGAGAACATCTGCAGCTTAACACTCCCACTTTTTTCCACACACGATGCGTTATCATCCACCCTGATGAATACATTTTAGGAGGGTTTCTACAGCCAGGGCCCTAGCAGCCTAAATAGGCATGTCTCAGCCTTTACGGTCATACTATTAGCTTTAGCGCAGGCCAATCCACATTTGCTTATGGCTCATGATTTTAGCGATTTATAAATGCATCTGCAGGCTGCTTGCATGCTGCGTGTTAGCGCTGTGCATCTCTGTTGGCGGGTGCAGTTACGGCAAACGGGCCTGTGTGGGACCATCTGCTCACGTGCATTTCCACAATCTGCACCGTTTGTATTCCGTAGTGACAGTGCATGGATGCGTAACATTGATTTGGTGAGATGCCCCAAGGCTCCGAGATCGGTCCCATGGGTTAGCCAACACGGAAGCCAGCCAATGGAAAAAAAGACAAATTGAAGCGCTCAAGTGAGTGGTTGATTAGCTGCATGGAATGGAGAAAACAAGCCCAGTGCCCAGGGTGTCCAGGGGCCAGGCGCGCTTCAGAAGGAAGGGCTGCTGGGAAACGGTGTAAGAAGGAAGCTGCCAGGAATCAGTTGACCTGCAGGACTGGGCGTTGACTGGGTAGTGAGTACTGGCTATTTCAGCGCTTGAAGTCCAGCCAAAAGATGTAATATTAAGATTAAGCGATGATGATGATAAGGTTTTGAAAAAAAAAGCGCCATCATTTTTCTGGGTGTTTTTTATTATATACATTATTATTTTTGTTACTCGCCTTAGTTTGGATTCCTGACACACAATGTAGATCCAGGGATCGCAAATTTGATTGCACGTGGCGAAACGCAGGAAGAATAACATAGACTGGGGTTCTACTGGCCCGGCAGACACAGCCTTCATCAGGCTATAGACCTAAGCAGCGGGACAAGCACACAGGGTCAGACCTGGGCCAGGTCCCTTACGAGGGGATACAAGAACACACAACACCTGCACGGCCTGCCACAGGCACAGTTCAAAACTAGACGATGACGCCCAGCAACGAGTCGTTTGAATGAAACCCTCTGTTCCCCCTGTGTTAGATTCAACTTTATTGTCATTACACAGGTACAAGTCCAGGGCAACGAAATACTATAATACTATATACTATACTATATACTATATATACTATAATAGTATGTTGGATGGTATTGAATGGTATGTTGGTATGCTTGGATAAAGCGACGAACACCATCGAGAAAAGCACATCTGGAAATTGTCTGGATTCCAGCAAACTGAACGAACAGCTGTAAAAATGGCCTTACATGGCAATAGTCCAGCAAACCTCCCCTTGTTAAAGTCTCAACCTGAGGTCATCCGAATTAGCCCACATTGCTACGGTGTAGAAGGGCGGAAAAGCTTGCTTGCTAAGTGACGCTTGAATTTTCTCTGGCCTTTCAAAAAAAAAAACACATTGGGAGCTGATTACAGTGCGAGAGAGAGGAAAGAGGGGAGAAGTAAGAAGGAAAGACGAAGGCTGGGGAGGAGAGATGGATGGCTAGAGTGTGTGAGAGCAACAAGTGCCGTCCTATCGAGTTTCATTCTTCATAACCAACTTGAGTCCACTTGAGGAAAAAGTTGAGGCTTGAAGAGAGGGGACGTGTAATATCAGACAAGGAGCCAGAAGTCTGGGGCTTTTTGGGTCCTTACCGGATATCTCCTCTGCCTCCATCTGGAGATAGCTTTAACAAAAGGGTCTTATCACCCGGCAACACCCAGCTACACTCTCTAACACGCGGCTACAACGGCAACAGCGCTTCCTGGACGAGAAACGAGGGCAGCTCGCACGGTTCAACCCTGCTTAGGATCCTCATTCCAATTAGAAACTTGACCAGTCCCCCGCTGTCACACACAGATGAACCAGAGAGGGTTTTTTGTTTAACAAAGAGGAGGGCGGTATTTTCTGTGAACAAAACGTACCTAAACATGAAACTTTTAAGGATGTTTTGATGGCAGAGGCTTAGGTAAAAGGTATCTTCATCATGGAAATAGAAGAAGACATGGTTGTGTCTGTAACTAACTAATAACTTTTGTATGTGTGTGTGTGTGTGCCAGTCTGACAGGCAGCACCGTGAGACTCACCAGCAGGGGGCACCAGCAGATGGAGGCGATCACCATGATGAGGATGAGCTGGACCATCATCTCCACCTCGTAGTCTCGTCGTCGCTGCCCGCTGTCCTGCCCGCAGCACACCTTGACCAGGGTCACCACGCTGACCGTGTTGAGGACGAAAGACACCCCCAAGGACAGCAGCCCCACCGCCGAGAACAGCAGGGAGAACACCATGTCGCTGCCTCGGGAGCTGATGTTCAGGAAGCACCAGGAGCCCGGAATCTGCATGTGGTAGCTGCCCACGCCCCCCAGAGGCAGCAGGGCCACGGAGCCGGCGAATGCCCACACCATCCCCACCATGGACGCCGCCCGGGTCTTCGACATGCTCGCCGAGCGTGCGAACGGCCGGTTGATGCCCACGAAGCGCTCCACGGCCATGGCCGCCCCCAGCAGCAGCGGGCACAGGCCGTAGAAGACCATGGACATGCCCATGAAGTTGCAGAAGTGGCAGTGGGGGTCCAGGCGGCGCCAGTTGAAGTGCGTGATGTGGAAGGAGACCACGATGCAGCCGGTCACCAGCAGGCCCAGGAAGTCGGTGACCACCAGGCCGCAGAGGAAGATCAGGAAGGAGGAGCGCGAGCGGCTGTGCGTGCGCTGGAAGGACTTGAGGAGGACCACGAAGGCGATGAGGTTGGAGCCCAGCCCCAGGGTGCTGAAGATGGCCGAGAAGTAGGCGGAGGCGATGGTGGTGTTGTAGTTGAACGGCGGGTTGTTGATGGAGAAGCACAAGGGGCCGGTCTCGTTGAGGGGGCGGGCGGAGGCGTTCATGGCGGCGGGAGGGAGGGCGGCGGGCGCTCGGAGGAGGGAGAAGGCAACGTAGGGGCTAGTACATTTTGGAGACTCGGACGTTCTCTTGCTTCACCTTGTGGGATGAAACACAGCATGCGTCATTCAAAAATCCTGGAGTCATGTTTTGAATTAGTAGGCACACACTCTTATACACAAACCGTTGAACAGAACAACATATTCTAAGGAAACAATAATTTGATAAATAGGGAACAGAATGACTAACAGAAAAATATTGAGCAACAACGCAATGCAGACCACAATATTTGTATAAACTGACTTTTTCCGATGGTCTTTGCGCTAACAACGAACAGGGTTTAGACAAAGCTATAAACTTAGCACACATATTGCACGCAGATGTTGGTTTCTTGCTTAGTTTGACATATTTTTTGAGGCCTTTTCTTCCACGAACGACCTCCTGCGTGAATATGCAGATGCCTAAAAGGAAGGTGATCTGAGTAAATGAACAGGAAACAAAGAAATGAAGACGACACGAAATAAGGCAGAAGTCGAACATGATGACAAACGGAAATTGTAAAAAGGACAGAGGGGGAGATAAGACGTTGACTCATAAACGCAGACAGTTTCTAGTGGATGTCCTAAAAGGCACACGGTCAAATGAGATCTTTGGAGATTTGAACCTAGACCGAGATGGACGGAAGGACCGACTATTCCTCTTCACTGGCATCAGCATGTTCCTATCGATCATATCTACGTCATTACAGAGCGTCAACACTAACACGATCTGGAGGAGATAGAGTTAGAGAGAGAGAGACAGAGAGAGATAGAGAGACAGAGAGAGAGAGAGACAGACAGACAGAGAGAGACAGAGAGAGAGAGACAGAGAGAGAGAGAGAGAGAGAGAAAGAGAGAAAGACAGACTGAGAGTGGGTTCTATGCATCCCCTTCCGTCCAATTCCCCAAGCTACGCTCTCCATCGAGCTGCAAAGCACTCTGGGCCTTTTTCATCATGTCTCACTCCACCCTTTCCCTCGACCCCCCCCCCCCCCCCCCCCCCCCAGCCACAAAGTGAATAATGCCCAGCTGAATAATGACAGCATTCATTATCATCATTGGAATGGCTACGGGCTCACCGTAATGGATACCACAAGGCACAAGTGTGTGGTTGGCACTGTTGGTTTACATCCGGGGTAGCCACTGTCCTGAAGGTTTTAGATGTTTCCCTGCTCTAGCTCTAATGAATGGGGCGTTATCAATCTCTGTGGAGGCCTCTTTATGACCCATTCGTTAGAATCAGGTGTGCTAGAGCAGGGAAACATCTAGAACCTCCAGGACAGTGGCTGCCAAGGATCAGAGTTGCCTACCCCTGGTTAACAGGAGAGGTACATCCTTGTTGTGACATTAGGCTACCTGCCTCCAGCACTAACAGGTCCGATTTAGTCAAACCGGCTGACAAATGCCTGGGCACCACCTTTTCACTAAATCTCTTTGACAGATTTAATAGGGGGCAAACAACATCATGATTGTCTGACTAGTAATGTCAGTCCCAAAAAGCTTAAGAACTTGGTGATCTAACGCGCATAGTGTTTTCTAACTGTACATCCGTATTTTCTAAGGAGCATTGCGTTCCGTTCTCTGAATAATCACGCACCGGGGATTCAGATGTACAAAGGAAAAACCGAACCGAGTTATATTTCATCTGTTGACTATCAAACGGCTTCCTGCTCCCATGGCTGCCTGTTCAAATCAAAAACAGGAGCTCACTCACTGGACCGGTCACAGACTGTAGCCTTGCCTTTACGACTTTCGCACTGGTAAGTCTTCAGTCTGCAAGTCTGCAGAAAGTACTTTGTGAATGAATGATCATGTAAGCTGCTGTGAACTACATGAACACAGTTATCACAAAACATACACTATATTACCAAAAGTATTTGGTCACCCATCCAAATGATCAGATGGATGGGTGACCAAATACTTTTGGTAATATAGTGTATTTCCTCTGTCATTAGATTCGCTACTTGAAGAAATCACCTTTATCAAAATATACACATCTAATGTATCGACTAAATATCTAAAAGCCTGATAGCTATGCAATCATGTATTGTAGGGTGATAATGGGGAAATCCTTTTTAGGGTGGCATAAAACGATTTGTCATTTGAAAGATGCATAACACAAATCGAGCTGAAAGAAAACATTGCCTACCTTCGGGGTTTGCCATCAACGGCGCATCCACGGTGCAGGCGCGTCTGCCGATGCTTTTCTAACGAAACCTTTGAAGTTTCTCCAGATCGAAGTCTCCGTGTGTGTGTGTGTCTACTCATGTGACGCAGACCAGGGCACAGGGAACAGTTAAACTGAAACGGGACACACACGGGTCATGCAGTTTTTATCTTCATAACGTTGTCAGCACCACTTCCATCCCCGCAGTTAAAAGTTGTCTGTGCTTTTTTTTTTCTTTCCCAGAAGACAAGAGGATGGGATGGGCTCGTTAGTAACGTTGGAGTCTGGAATGTTCCGGGTGAATTCCATTCCACTAGGAAACAGAAGCAGTGTCTTGGTAGTGAAATGAGGGTGAGGTATGCCTGTTGTCTTCAGAAAACAGTGTTTAGGTCTGCTAGAGACTTTGGGCAGATGGTCACTTTTCAGCACCGCTAAAGAGAAAAGGGGATTAGTTGGTTCATAAGGTTGTCCTCTACAAACCCCAGACCTTGGTTATTTCGAGAAATAGCCAGACACACGATTGATTGAAAGCTAGGCACACGATTGACCCTTTCCATTTACGAGGCTGACCGGCTCATATTTCACTAATCAATTACAAGAATCCATTACTTACCAAATACAACTGGGAGAGAGGGAAGTTACAATATTCAACCGAAGCAACCAGCAACATAGATACAAGATAGGCACGCATAAGCTATTTTAGAATGACTTCATTTTCTAAATGTATTTGCACCAATTTATCTTTACTATTTGTAGCGCTCTTCTTTTAAAGCACTTGGGATGAAAGATTGGTGCTGCCTTTGAAATAGCCTGGGATAGCAGACACTGAGTGTCAATGATTAACAGACAGATAATCCACTACGCATTAATTCGAAGAGCAACAGCTGGAATCTATTCTGAAAGAACTGCAAACTTGGTCAAGATGTTTTCCAGGTAGCAAAAGCTAGACTCACTGGGCTAAGTTACGTTTCAACGTTTTTTTTTTGTTCTCCCTTGGACGACCGACAACATAACTCTCAGTAGCTGTGTAAACTCTATGATCTCATCCCTGATCCTAACACACTGTGATTTAGCCACAAACAGGCACATCGTCCCGTTAACTATCTGTTGACTGCTGGAGTCCTTCAAAAGGGGGTCTAAACACAAGAGACGGTCCTTCTAAACCCAAGTATTTCCTTACAACGGTATGCTTTTAAACAAAAAGCAGGATTCACTTGCAAATGTGGCTGAGGACCAAAACAGTTGTCCTTACCAGAACGCTGGTATTTTGTACACTTATCACTTATGTAAGGGTTTATGTAATAAATCGTGAAGGAATTCCTCACCTGTCAAGTGAAAGGGTATTGTGGCTGGGAAGATATTTTAAGTGGGGTAAGGGGTGACGTTTCAAAAGGATTTGTTGATGGTCACATGGTTTTCCTCAATATTATCTTTTTTCCAAATAGCCTTGCTGTGCAGTCCCATACAGTTAGTTATGGTAGCTCGCATCTTGGCTAGCATTCACGTTGATTAACTTCCAAACCAATGAACTCACAAAGACGCCAAGTTTTACGAAATTAAATCAAAATTAAATCATTTGACAGATGTTGGATCATTCAATAGCCGTTTGATGCAGATTACCAAATTATCTGGCATGCATCAGCTCAACCAAATCCAAGGCACAGCGAGCGATGGTATCATGCTAGAATGTGACCTTAATGCTGCTTTAATATTGATCTCATTTCACAGCCTACTGTAACCCACCAACTGGGGAAATATTACTTTATCGGACTGAGACATGGAATAAGATGAGATGGCAGGCGAGCATCCAAATTATTACAGCCTATCTTGCATTAAGGTCAACTAAAGTGCAGGGTGGTATAACTGTAAAGCTGGAGCACATACTGAGCGAGGCACAGCTGGGACATAAAACTCCTAATTTGACAGGAGGCAACAAGTTCATGTCATCAGCCGGACTGCTCCTATCCTGTCTCATGGTCACTCAGCTAGCTAGCTAGCTTCCCGGTGTTCTGAGCAAGCCTCATCACCTAATCATCAGATTAATTTTCAACTATTCCATGTTTCTGCAGTTTACATTTAGCACATTACATACATTACACTACATTACATTTAGTCATTTAGCAGACGCTCTTATCCAGAGTGACTTAAAGCAAGCACAGAGACATTTCCCCTGAGGAAAGTAGGGTGAAGTGCCTTGCTTTAGGACACAGTGTCATGTGGACACAGCCGGAGTTCGAACTGGGTACCTTCTGATTGCTAGCCCGACGCCCTAACCAACTGCGCCACATGACTCTCTTTTCTGCAGTTAAACAAGGGTGTATCTTCCCCCCTGCTCCTTAATTGGGGCCTTTGCACAACTTGTCAGATACACTGAGTTTACGATTCCAGCTGAACGTTGATTTGTCCGTGTTGAAGATCGGCAACAATTTACTATGAACCCAACCGCCAGGGGTTAAATCACACAGACGTTAAAGATGCCGTTTAGTTGACGGGTTAAGGAACCGACTTTGATACAGGTTCACTCACCTCATTCTCAGGATAAGGAGAACTACACCTTCCCCGGAGGTGTGAGGTCACAGGAACCACCACCCAACGAAGGCTGATGTTTCAATTGGAATACAGACCACAATAGATCAATCAAAGACATGTTCGGCTTGGTTTCACTTAAAATTAGCCCCACTGCCAGATAAATGCAGTGAGGACTTACTCCCATACTCCTGACTCTGCCAAGGCAACTCCTCTCTCCGATACTGGCAGCCCGACTGCCACCCTCAGGCATTGACAACAAAGGTGGGAGGTTAGGACGAAAGCTTTACAGTTGTCAAATGCGAGGCATAAACCCATATATAGCTAGTTCCCACACCTATACGGTTCACACAGGATAACGAGTTCAAATGATTTAAAAAAAAGAAGAATCGTCACCACGCTTTTCAAATCCACAGCAGTCCCAGAGGCGTGCGTTTGCTGATCTAAATAAATCGGTTTCCAGACTTTCTTTGTCGAGTCTAATGAGCTGTAGACTTGCAGCAAAGAGACAAGCAGACTAACAGAAGCCCAAAGGTGTCGCCAGACGCCAGAGGTCACTCGGATGATCCCCCCCCCCCCTCCGTGAGGTCATCCCTGTGGTAATTCTCATGACTTGAAGTATGACTCATGTTATGGCAGACTTTCAATTAGGGGGAGTGAGACATTCCTCTTCAGCCGAACATACTTTCAGACACAATCGAAAAGTTGCTAAAATAACTACTCGGAGCTTTCTCGAGACTGCGAATTCTTGAACGAAAAGCAGGGGAAGGAGCAGAGATGTCTGCCGAACGTCTTCCTTTTTAGCCGTCTGTGCACAACGTGTTCAAACAGAGGACCAATTATTGAAGGTGAGAGCTATGAATCATCATACCCCACCACACTGGGATGAGACACTATTTTAGTGCTGTCTGGTAGAGCGTGGCACTTTCTCTCTGCCAACAGTTTTGTTGTGTTAAATGTTTTGGGCTTAAAATGAATACGTCTTAAATAAGGTTTGAATGATAAAAAAGGTGCAAGGTGTGGTTAATGTTGGGGGTTAGTTTGGGATAGTTTGTTTAATTACTGTTGACCCTTCCATAAAAGGACAATAGACTATTTGGGGTAGATGACCCCCTGGAACTTTAAGAATGCCTGATTTGGAGATATGAAGTCTGGGTGGCTGATAGTTCTCAACACTTAGTGGACAAGTTCTGACAGAGTTGGTCTAGAGTAGATTAGGGATTAAGCCAATCACAGAAGAGACATGGGACGGCTACATTGATCGATTGATGTATAGAATGACCAGATGTTAGGTAGCCATGATGATGATGGTCATTACTCTTTGGATCAATCATGTGACCTCTGGTAGAACTGGTCACTGAGTGCTGGGTTACGTGTTCTAATATTCCAATAAAGAATTTGTATTGATCCGGCCATCACAATTACCCTAGAGTGTCGTCTGAAAAACATCCATTACAACTCAACAGGAGATAGTTATTTTTAACAATGTGTTGAGTGCCGTGTTGTGGGAAAACTATAAATGTTTCAAGTGGATGGTTGGTTTATGTCCGTATTATTCCTTGTAAGTGGATCCAAATATTTTATTCCTGTCTCTTGCAAGCTCAACTTTCATTGAGTGGCTTAAAGCTTATTAAGACAATATCCTGTCAGCCAAGTGACCGGCAGGCCAAAGCACATCCGAGTTTATCAACAAGATGGATGTTACCCAAAGGGAGACCAGTTCAGTTCTAAGGGCAACTCCCAGACCAATTTGCACATGGTCTGGAGAACGGGTGACAAGATGAGAGACTAAGATCAGGGTCAAAAAACAAACAAGCTCTCTGGCGGGTCAAAGTATTGCGATGGAATCTGCAAAGAAGGCAACTGAAGTTATCCCGACATGTCAAAAGATTGCGTGAGAAAGCAGGCATCCTCTTGAAAAAAAAGCTATTTTTAAAATCTGCAACCGACAGCGTACTCCGGAGTTAATGCATAATGCAGGGGCTCGATTTCTGAAGCCTGCACCAGTCCTACTGAATGATGCTGTTTCTATATTGCAACATTAAGATCTAAGGTTTCGGCAGGAAGCTCTGGATGAAATTCTATTTCCCACCCACTAAATCTTTCGAGATGAGATTCAATTGGGACTTAAGTGGACATGCTTATCCTAGTGCGTTGAATGATCAAGATGATTAGTTCAGCATAATTCCAGTAACTCAGGCTAGGAGGGCAAGTGAGAAAACCAAGTAACACTAACAAGTAGACTTAGTGAGGGGTAGCTGTCTTTAAGTTAAACAATAAGCCACGTAAAGATGAAGACAAATGACACGAAACATCTACATTCGTTTTCTGGGAATTCCATAAATCCCTTCATTTCAACTGTTTGTGATCTGGGACTTGGCCAAATACTTTCTTACGGAAAACAGCCAAGGCTCTTGACAAAACCTATGTTCTTTTTATACCATGGCGAGATAGAGCAGATATGGCCACTTCAGAGGAATTCGGTCCTAAAACAAATACGTCTGGGGAAAGCAGCATACACTCACACACAAGATAAGGCGTGAGAGAAGGGAGGGAGAACGGCGCGAGAGAAATGAGTAATAGGGAAAAGGTTTCGAGATGGGCCGTCTTTTCTAACATGATCCAACTTTAATGGTGGCGATCAGTCAGTTGCGTCACGCTGCCTGGGCACGCGCAAAGACGCGAGGGAGGAGTTGCGCAAGAGCCAGATTGATGAAGGATTCAGCGAGGGGGAATAAACCCGATTTGTGTAGCGAGCGATGCGGATTTATTATGTCCGTATCTTACTGCATCAGATCAAGCCGTGACTCAGACTTAACTTAGTTCTCCGCCAAAGCACTTCAACATTCCCGAAAGAACCGACACCAGCTACAAACCACAGCATCAACATGCCGTCGCCTGTACCCAAACACCAACAATTGTTTTTCTCAATTCCTCTCATGCGGTGAAATGGAAGTGGTTCATTACAGCGCATTACAGCTGTAATACTTTAATCAGCACATTATATGTGCCATTAAACCAAAGCATATTTTGAAGTCTTCCACACAACAAATGTACACTATGTATTGAGTAATGAGGTCATTACCATAGAGACAGAGCCGCTGAAGCAAAAGAACGCATCTGAATACGTCGTCTGTTAATCTTAGATTTAATTGAATGGGAATTGGATTTCGGCGTGGCTGTCAGGAAGACGTTTGGCTATGACACCTAACGGCCAGCAGAGGGCAGCACGGTCACAGGAGAAAAACTCGAAAACATCGTTTGGACGAGGGTCTTGACCGTTTCCATTGACATGAAAGGAACCAAGCCTTGTTTACGTCTTGGACATCTGACAAGATTATTTACAGCAGTAAACAGTTCACGTAACACATCGCGCGCTCTGTTTAGGAGCGGCCGGCTCGTTTAAGCAGACTGCTGAAATCCTCGCATTATCCTAATGCGCATCTCCACGAGCCGCAGACAGACGGCATCTGCAGCGTGACCGCATAGAATGAGCTGCTATCTGTGTGTCCCCCCACCCCCTCCCCTCCGCCGTGTAACCTACAGAAATGCTGTTATCCATCCATCACCCATGACGAGGAACACTCGCTCTTCATAGAACAGACACCCAAGCTGAAGATGTTGACATTTGCGGGAAATGCGCTTTTTCATATTCAAGCTCCGGCTATTGGTGCTGTCTGGATATGAGATCTAGACGCCAAGTACCTTGGTGAATGTCTGTGAATGTGGGCCCTTCAGCAGTCTTTATAGCACTATATCTGGCCCGGCTCCCAATCGAACCCACTAAATCTAGACAATAAAGGTTGTAGTGAATACCTAATGGTCTCCCATGAATATTTAAACGCACCCTGAACGTTAGGCGAAGACATAACCTACATTTCAATCCATACGCCAAAGTCGGCCATTGCAAAAGAATGACCTCCAAAAAAAAAGGCCCAGCATCGCAGGCTCCCTTTTTTCTGGCTCTTAGTTTTACGAGCCTTGATTGGATATATTTGTCATTTGCAACAGAGAGCTTGGCCACGGGGCTGTGGATAATCCAATTTATTGCTTTGCCATTTATTACAAATTTCTTTGGCTTTTTGGGTCCCAATGTCACATCGATTCTTTGATCGCTTGCTTAGCTGGGTCTTAATGAGCTGGCGTTTGAATCGCTGCATAATTAACCGCTGCGCTCCCCTCCCCTCCCTCCCCACCCCCCGCCCCCCCTTAGCAGTCGCAGGCTCACAATTAAAAACCGTGCGCGGACCGCGGCGCGACTCTAAAGTTGGTCTGAAACACCATTTAAGAGTCTTCTTCATGAACTGCGGTGCCATAAAGCATCCGGACTCCCCGCTTTAAAAAAAAGAGAGGCCACTCCGTTGACAAGATCTCGTAACACGTTGGCTGCGGGGACGAGCATCTGCCGGGCCAGCTGGTGTGAGGTCACGTAACATGGTGGATCTTTTTCGCTTTCAGTCGAAAGCTAATGCCCAGTGGTCTGTTTCTTGACTGCATGAATACATTTTCATATGATCTTTTGCACCGCGTAATAGACATCGCGTCAATTAAATGTGGGTTTAACAACGGATGTCACTGAGCCCTGTGCCCATGTGCTGACCTATTTGCATTGGGGCCATCTTGTGTGGTAAGCCTCCGTGACTGACAGATGGGAGAGCAAATGACAACGGGTGAAAGTTCAACCCCGCCTCCACATCGACCTGTCAGGATGGCATTTGCAAAGTCCTAGACAGAGCTTAGGGAAACAAAGGTTGTGTTTGTGATTGAGCTTGTGAACTAATATGGGCAAAGGCATACACAACTTTGTTGTTTGTCTGTAGTTACCCCACTTGAAAAGGACGTGTTTCTTTGCCCAACTTCCTGTCCCAAGTTGAATTCTGATAAGGGCGTAGGCTAAGACACCTTCAGGTATGTCCAGGGTCAAATAATCTTATTCTGATAGGATTCTCTAACATTACTGTGACAGTAATTATAGAGAATGTCTCTCAACAATGATGTACTGTATAGCAACAACTGTTCACTCAAATGCAGTAATAAATAATAACATTTGCTAAATATTAGACTGACCAATGGCGTTCAGACAACATTTCTTTAATACAAAGTCATAATATCTACATACACAGTGGTTTAAACCAATTATTGTTTCAGTTTGAAGTAACAGTTTGAAAGCGATAGCACTTGGCCCTCATACAAAGAAAACTATAGTTTGGGTTCAGTTTTTTTTGTTGGCTGTGGTATCTATACGTTCTATTTTTTTGTTGTAGTTTTGTCCTTGTTGATAATTTGTCCCCTCTGCGAGATATTCTGGTAATTTGTAAAATAAGTCTGGCATCTTTACACAAAGTCAAAGCGTTAGCAGGCTGCAACAAGCTTCCAAAGATCTCCACGAGCTTGGGTTTGGCATCGGGGCCTTCAACCGTTCTTTTGAGTTCTGGTCCCACCCCCTGCGCCCCCTCCATCCCCCCCCCCCCCCCCCCCCCCTAAAAGCCTCCATTTCACGAGTCAGTTCATACGAAATCTTTCCCCCACGCAGTCTCTGCTTTCCGTGATCCCCTTCTTCCTCGTCTTTCGGCTCGGCCTCCTCCTCCTCCTTGTCTGATTCTGCATCCCGCCATGAAACATGTCGGGTGATGAGAAAAATGGTTCTGGGCTAAGCTAAAATGAGCCGGAACATGGCGTGGTCGTACTTCGGGGCAGTGAAGGGGTCGAGGATGCGTACCGAGAGCGGTCGACGCCTTGACGTTTTCGAAGGAAAACCTGGCAGGTGTTGGGAGGGGAGGTGAACATGCGGTTTGTTTTCGGGGGAAAGATTAGCCCTCTGGTTGGTGTTGTTTTTACTTAGGAAATGGCATCAGCGTCCATTTGGACCCCTTCCGGGTCTTTCCGGAAGAGTTAACGAAGGATAGCAAGCAGGGAAGGCCTCAAACACATGGCTTAGAACTGAAGAGGAGGACGGCTTCAGATCAGGGAGCAGAGAGAGGGACAGAGGGTTCAAATGGGCTAAACACAGGGAACTATGAACGTAGCAGAGTGTCCTCTTTGTAAATCCACTGATTCCACGTAGGAGAGCTTGAGGGTCAAATTATACAAATACATATAATCTATATATTTGTTTATTTACAGGTATTATATTCTGGATCTTTGCTGATATATAACAAATGAATGATTTGGCATTATGGCCGAAAAGAAGTGTGATTTGAAATAAAAGAACATTAGAGGGACTCTTTAAAAGAAGAAATCAAGTCTTTATAAAAAGTCAAGGTGAACAGAGTGTTTCATCTGGTTAACTCAGTATGGAACCATGGGTAACAATGCAATTTGCCTGACATGTTAAGCTTTATAGACATGTTAATCTACTAATTAAAAATAATACTCGAAACAAATTCTAACGGCTAAGAGTTAATGATAATAAGAATTTGAACTACAATTAAAAACACCATCTCCTTATCGGCACAGGTCTACCAAATGGTAGGAATTTTAAAAGGATTGTAGGAGTGGCGGTTGGCCAATCACATCTCTCCACTGTTTCCAAAGAAACACTGAATATTTCCAAAGGTTAAGGTTATGGTAAAAAAAGAGACATAAATGAAAGAAAAATGTACGGGTGATACAAAAAAAAGGAAACAAATAGGAAAAACTCATAAAAATTCATACTAACAGTGTGGATATATCTTTATATTTCCCATTTAAATATATGTGTGTGTGAATGTGCAATATAGACATATATATGCACACTTACACAAACACGTTTTACTTTAACGTTTCTACAGTGAAAAAATAGAATGTCTTTTAACGTAATATGAACAAGTAAGCATTTACTTTTTTCCTGCTAATAATAAAAAAAAGCGATACAATATCTCTGTAAAAAAAAAACGAAACAAAAATGAAAATAAGAAGTCAGCTATGTAGAGTAAAATAACAATAGTCATCGTAATACAACATTAATGTTTCGTAATGTTACAAATAACAATAAGGCTTTTTTGGAAATAAGAAAGACTACACACAATTCCTTTCAACACGCTGTTAGTCTGCATACCTATTCAAAAATCTTAAAAACATACACTGGTGAACACTTGCATCACTGACCTCTTGGGAAACGAAAAACAAAGTTGAGGGGGAAGGAGGGGGATAGAAAGTGAATCGATCACCTATGTTGAGTGTGTAAAACTGGCCCTGCGAACATTGAGGGAAACCATTTCAAGTTTTTTGTTGATGTGCAAGTATAATTTGTTATAAGGGCACATCCCCTCCTTGGTCTCAGGTGATGCTTTCCAAGGCTGCCTCAGAAATCCAGCACAAACTCGGGAGTTAAATAACCCAGTGTTCTTCTGTTTTTATCAACACACAACATAAACGGGAGCTCCCCCCCCCCCCAAAAAAAAGATCTTCTTTTCTCCCCCCCGTACCGTAACCCCCCCCCCCCCCACAAGACACTCTCACGGACACCTTGAATGCTTGTCTGGTGAAATGGGGAGAGCTGAGGACGCTGAAGAGAGTGGACGATGGTGAACGCGTGGATGCATGTCTAGCCACGGCCTCCGAGCCGACCCCCCCCACCCCCCGGACAGGGGGGGGGGGGGGGGGGGGGGGGGGGGGGGGCTGTCCTCAACCCTTGAGTTCCCGCATCGAAGAGTCACACATTTACAGCATACAGGAAAGAAAGCAGCATGTTTGGTATTTGACAGGAAAAACGAACAAAGAAAGTACGATTCATCGTAAGACAACAAAAAAAGAGAGGTGATGACGATGGGTGTTGGTCGCTGTACACATTTGCAGAGAGAGCCAAGTTGTCCACGCCTCGCTGCCAATGCTCATTTGCCGATTCCCTCCGTTTTTCTTGGTGTGGCCAAACCAGCCTTCCGGAAATTTCCCTTCCGAATGGCAGAGCGATCGTAAAATGGCTAAGGGGTAGGGTCACGTCTTCCGCATCACCAGTCGTACGCCGACGTCGCCAGCTCGGTAAGAAAGATTCTCCACAGCAGGCGCCGACGCTGGCTGAGCCAGTTAGCGAACACCTCCAGGAACTGCATGAACATTTTGGGGTTCTCGTCCTTGAGAGCACCGGATAGGGTACGCATATTCACGTGCTCGAAACTGATCTGGTATGTGATTGAATTGGCATTTTACAACAACAACAACAACAACAACAATAACAAAAAAAAAACACCCTAACAGTAGTCGTTCCTTAGAGACCCAATCATCAGCCACCTGTGGGAACTGAACGCCACCAAAGCCCCTGACAGTTCAGCAGGGTAGGGTCGCCCTTCAACGGCGGGCGAGCGTTGGATTCGATTGGCGAGAGGCCGGTGGTCGGGTTAAGTTGAACTTCCTGTCCAATTCTACTACTGCGGCGCGTTCGTGTTGTTGTACACAGACTCCCCCCCCCCCCCCCCCCCCCCCACCGCATTCCCAACCTCTCCGGATAGTAGTTTAGCTGAACCGTGAACATTTGCTCCCACCCCCCTGTCACTATTACGTTAGAAAAAAAGGCGGAAACTGCAACCATTTAAACAACATATAAGTAGAGCTGTCTCGTAAGTCCCTTCGATTTTCGGCTTCGTCACACTCCCTCTTCCTTTATTCGCTTGACGGTTAACTTTGCGATGTCGGTACTGTACGTCAATATATATATTTTTTTTCTTCATTTTTTTTTTATAGATGTCCACAAAATGTCTGAATGTCTGAACTTTTGAGGTAAGGTCAGCCGTCCGTCCTTTTGATCGTTCCCACCCCACACCTCGAGGTGCTGTTTTTTGATTCCTATCTGGCCAGCGAGGATGCCAGTTGTTCAGTTGATGAAATACATTTTCCCTCGCTGGCACCAAGGTCCACTCAGTCCAATTGAAATCGTTGGCCTTTTTTTTTGAGCAGGTTTCTTTGAAAGGTTCCCTTTCTTTTTGGCTTGGATACTTCTTGGGGTTTACTGTTGTTGTTGGTGATGCAGGTGTCAAATTGGAAACAAGTTTCTACGACTCGGAGCGGGAGAGATGGCTTTTTACGTTGCATAGTGATCGAAGCTTCCTAGATACTCTAAACCAGCCTGGTAGCAGAACTGATATTCGTCCTGGATGGGAGGAAAAACAAACAAACAAACACATAAAAAAAACAATCGTGAAAACTGTCCAAGCTTCGAGGCATCGTTATCATCTACAGTTATAACTGATAGGGTGACTACAAAAACAATCCTGGTGCTCACATGACAAGGTAAAAGCACATCGTTATCCCAAAGAAAACAGCGGTACTAGACCTTTCTTCCATTATCTCTACAAGGATTTCAGAGGTGGGTGGGGGAGGTGGGTGGGGGAGGTGGGTGGGTAGGAGGGTGTAGAACAGGGGGGCGTCCAACCCTGGCCCTCGAGGGCCCGCTCTCCTGACGGTTTGGGACGTTTTCCCGCTCCAGCACACCTGATTCTGAAGGAACGGGTCGTTACCAAGCTCTGTGGAAGCCTCGTAACGACCCTGCGTCGGAGTCAGGTGTGATAAGAGCAGGGAAACATCTGAAACCTTCAGGCCAGCGGGCCCTGGAGGACCAGGGCTGGAGGCCCCTGGTGCGGGAGGAGGGTGGTGGGTGGAGGGGGTGGAGGCAGCTGGCGTCCCTGCAGTACCTCGGTCTGCACCATGGCAGGCCTCTGGGTCCGCAGCATCTTCACGGTCTGGAAGATGTCCACCACGCCTTCGTAGCGCATCCTCTCCAGCACGATGCTGAGAGTGATGAAGACTCCGGTACGGCCAACACCCGCACTGCGATACGCACAAACACACACACACACACAGAG